>JAOXNO010000001.1:36931500-37060233 GCA_028565335.1 Limnodromus scolopaceus
TGAAAGAGTGGTCAGGCACTGGAACAGCCTGCCCAGGGAGGTGGTTGAGTCACCATCCCTGGAGGTATTTAAGAAACGCGTAGATGTGCACTTCAGGGCATGCTGTAGTGGCCGAGACTGTAGGGGTTTTTTGTGTGTGTATGGTTGGACTCGGTGATCTCAGAGGTCCTTTCCAACCATGACAATTCTGTGATTCTGTGATATACAGAGAAACTGCAGTTGTTTCTGTGTGCTTTCTGTCAGTTCTTTACCTGCTTTTGGTATGCCAGTATATGGTAATGTGCTGTAGGAGAACTTTTCTGAACACTGAATAGAAATACTAACATTTTTTATGAACATGAGTATAGGACAATTTGTCCCATTACAGCTCATCTTCAATTCCATAGCAACATATTTATATCTCCATTTCTATTATCATTCATATATATACAAGCATCTACATGTGTCTGAGAGAAAATAACCCGTAGCATGTTGTAAATAAGTTCTGTAGATGAAAAACTTTTCATATTAATACCTAAACATTTCCAGATGTCCAGGGTTAGTTACACATGATGAAGTGTACTTAGTCAGATAGGAAGAACTGTGAACATGCTGAATTTCAGGTAGTATTGTGGTAGAGGTTACATGTGGATTCACTGACATTCATCCCAATATCATGAGGTTATGAATACAGGCAGAGCAAGAAAATAATGCCCTTACCACACTGCTCTTCTGCCTACTCAAAAAAACCCAAACCAACAAAAAAGAAACAAAGATATGAATTAAAAGCACCTTTTCAAAATGACAAGTCAGATATACTTGTGCAAGAAGGCTGATGAGTAGTTGACATACTCCACAGATGATTTTGCACAAACGCTATGCACAAAATTTAAATTACATGATTCAGACCCAAATTCAGACCCACCTCAGTGGGAGGTGAACTGCACCACTCTGCTGGGCTGCCAGGCCAGGAGGCAGGTCCCCAAGCAGATGGGGTTGCAGAGGTCCCTTCATCTCAGCTCTCCTCCATGGCTTACAGGGAGGGCAGCAGCAGCTTTCCCTTGCACAGGGTAAGTCCTTCTGGCAGCAGGGACAGTAGCAAAGTGTTGGGTTTGAGGATGTTCTGCAGTACTGCACAGTTACTGCCTGCACCTTATTAAAAGGGTTTTTTTCCTTTTTCTCTGGTTTATGTCAGTAGATGATTGCATGAATCAAAGATTTCTTTCTAATATCTTGAACCACTAGAGACTGTTTTGCCCCTGTAACATTTGAAAACGTAGTCTTTACTTATTGCAGCAACATTTGAGCACTTCCATACAGGTTTGTGACCGAAGCTGGAATAGATACAAGGCAGTAACATCCCATTTTGTAGTCAGCAAAAATTAGGATCGTTGTCTTGCTCAGAGAAGTATAGAAAAAGTCTTTAGCACAACCAGGAACAGCATTGAGATCCTGTTCCCTACAGGATTGTTCCTCCATCAACTACTGCACCACAGACACGAAGCCTGTAAACAGCGATGTGTGAAATTGTGCACGTTAAAGTAAATCTATGTAATATTTTACAGAGATTCCAGCCAAAGTTGGAGGCCCGGTTACAGATTTTTAAAGCTATGCTTATGGTCAGGTATGGTCAGTCATGAAAGCAATTGAGTGCCTGCCTCTATCATGTTAATGTAGCTCAATGGCGGTTTAATTTCCCCATTTTTTTAGCTCTTTGGAGAAAGCAGGTGTTAAAGTGCACATAAAAATCTATATTGAGTGTATAAATCTATCCAGGGCTCTATGCAGAAACACTGTGATGATCAGTCTTCTGTTTTCACCAAGAAATTCCACTCTTAATTTGGGTCCAGTTAATGAAGCCATCAGAAGAGGAACCAGATCCTTTGAGCTTCTCTCTCCTTGGCTGAAGGGGACAGTTTAACAGCAGGAAGACCATGTTACCATTTGACAGATCCTGGGTTTCCCAAAACAACTGGAATGTCATCAGGAGCAATTTAGAGCAGCAGCTCAGGGCAAGAGCGGGTTGCTGCAAAACTAATTTAGCTGGGCCTGCATATGCAGTGCATGATTCCTTAATGGGAACTTAAGAAGCATAGTTTGAAAAGCAAACAAACCGTAAACAAAAATAAGTCCTGGAGAACACGTACTTTGCATGCTTCACACAAGTCTTGGAAACACTGGTAACTCAGTGAAACAGCCACAGGCTGTATTTTTGTTTCTGGTTAATCTCTGTAGATCTATAAAGAGAACAAGGTAAAACCTGCACGACTGTCCTCGCTTTTACCTTATCTCATCTGCCTTCTGCAGCATGAACCTTTGGGGAAGCCAGAGGTCCTGAGGAAAAATTGCAGCTGAGCCAATATTTTGCAGGGGAGGACAGAGACCTGGTGAGCAGTGATGCCAGTGCAGGTGTTTCCAAAATGTGCTGTGTTCTGTAGAGTCACAGGCAAGGCTTACAGTCAACAAGCCAGAAGAAGAAAGGGACAAAAGGGATGAGCTGGCACTGGATTTCAAGCTACTGCCCTAGACATTATGCCCTATCTTTGGGGCAAAGCTATGTGACTGACACTGGGAAGCTGAGATAGCAACAGGCTTCTTCCTAGAGCTGTGTGCTGAAAGGGCATGCAGGATTTTTAGGATGCTTGAGTTCATGCTGTCATCAGAAAAGCATCGCCACTCTACATTGAGTTGTAAAGGACAAAGTCGGGGTAACTCCGCATGTGCTGCTTGACCCTCAGAGCAACAGGAGTTGTTACTTACTCAAGCAGCTAGGCCAGTCATCAGCAGCTTTATGGGAATAAAAAGATTGCATATAAATTACAGAATCATAGAATGGTTAGAGTTGGAAGGGACCTTAAAGATCGTCTAGTTCCAAAACACCTGCCATGGGCAGGGACACCTCCCACTAGACCAGGTTGCTCAAAGCCCCATCCAGCCTGGCCTTGAATGCTTCCAGGGATGGGGCCTCCAACTTCTCTGGGCAACCTGTTCCAGTGTCTCACCACCCTCACAGTAAAGAATTTCTTCCTAATATCTAAACTAAATCTCCCCTCTTTCAGTTTAAAACCATTACCCCTCGTTAGTGGACTAACTAAATTAGTGGACTTGAGAGTGTTTGTGAGCTCCTAACTCCAGATATGCGCCCCAGCCATGTTCCAAATCCATGTCCAGACAAGACTCAGGAGTGGACCAGCCTCCAGCTCTTTCCTTGCCCAAAACACACACACTTTTCTCTGTGCAAAGGAAACCAGAACCCACGGGCCAAAAGGGAGCCATGGCATGCTCAAGCCACATCTCTGATCTGGACAATTGGCACACTGCAGCATTCAGCCGCCACTCAGTCTAGACACAGCCAAAGTAAACCTCAGGTCTCCTCCAGACTCTGCTGAGCATTCCTCAGCCATCCTGGAGGTTCTCTTCTGCTGGCCAGAAATGAGAGCGTGGAGGGTGTGAGGAATTATAGGAGAGTAGAATTGGAAAGGCCACACAGGAGAGTGAAATGGATAATTAAAGGTGTAGACTGAATTTCAGGTGACAAATCAAAGAGAGCAGGGCTCTTCAGCCAGAAGGTAGGATGTGTTTTGGGGGGGTCTCAAAAATCAGTCATGGCACACAGAAGAGAAAATTTTCACTGAGATTCTGATAGCAGAACTGGGAGTCATTTAATGAAAGCAGTAGCTGGTAGGTCTGAAAGAAAGAAGAGAAGATGCTTTCTCCCACAGGGCATATTGGAACCTCTTACTACAGGAGAAAATGAAAGTTTCTACGTGAATTCAAAGATTAATTGTACAGATTCAAAGAATATGATTCTAATCTTGGGCTATTCAATACCAGAGCTGAGGTTCAGGGAGTCCCAGAGCCATAAATCATTGAAAACTGAGGCAGCATTATGGGAAGTATCACTATGTGCTTGTCTTACACATACTCGGTTCCCGAAGTGTTCCTCACTGCCAACCATTTCAGAAAAGGTAGCCCTCAATAGTCTGATTTGAATGTCTGTTCTCATGTTTTTAGGAAAGAGGTAATGGAGAAAAGACAGTGTTTGAGATCTCAGTAGTAACACAAAGATTTTACTAAAAATATACTAGTAGCCAACAAAGCAAGGCATTACTGTAATTGACAGCAGAGGATCGAGCATACCATATTGCCAGTCACTCATTTTCATTATGAGAGACCTTTGCAGCTCTGCTTCAGCTGTTTGGAAACTCTGTGAGGTCTCCGAGCTCCAGGTGGCAAGTCCTGTCGGTTGTCAGTGAGGTCCTTCTGTGAGCACAGTGAATTCAAATTGGCAACAAGCAGGATTAGGTCATTTATCCCTCTTTCCCCCCAGATGAAAGTGCCTATTTAGGTCACATGGAAAATGAGTTTCTCCTTTAACAGACGTCACAAAATTAGTACATGATAAACTGCATACAGGATTTTGTTAAATATTGCTTTTGAGCTGTAATTTTGCTAGGCGGTCAGTTGACCCTTTTTTGACACAGTTGCAGAGGTGGACATTAAAAATTAACCATACTGCATCATTTGTTTATATTAAAAGTGTCTATTCATTTGCTATGCAAATATGTATTTATTTGAGTAAGATGCTGCAGCAGAATATACCTGTGTTAGGCACAGGAGACAGCTTCCCATCCTGAGCACTATTTACTACAATTCAGCCCCAGCCTGTGACATCTGCTTTTATGTCATTTGGGGCCTTTCTTGAGTTGGAAAAACTGTGCCAAACTGCGTGTTCACTTGTTTGTTTTATGAGATGAGAATAAGAAGATGCTAAAGAGCATTTCTGCTTGTAATATGTGCTAAGACCTTGTGCTGTTGAGATGAAATGGATTAACATAATGTCTCGGTTAGCTAAAAGTTCCCTTGGTGTTCTTCAAACTTGATATAAAAAATGGTTTAATAGAAGACTGGAGCTGATGTTGGGGGTTTTAGGCTTTTTTATCTTTATGTGGTGTAGATAAATAATTTAGTGAGGTCTGAATTGCAATTAAAAGGCAAAAGTGAATTAAGAGTACAATAAAAATATATATTTTACTTGAAAGTGCTTTACATTCTTTAATTTCTATTTAGCTGGGACAATAGACTGTACAGCAGATAGAGACAGTCAACACTTTATAAGTAATGTAAAACAGAAATGTATAGTGATAATGTATGAATAGTTTCTGTTCCTTGATGTTTCTCTTCTTTGCCCCTTAGTTGTCATTTCTCTTAAAACATCAAGAGCTCTCTTTTATAAAAACTATATATGTGATTTAGAAAAGTGCCTTGGTGCCTTCTGTGTGTAATTTCTGTAGCTGTACAAAAGTTTTTCTAACAGAGAACATATACACCAGGCTTCATGAGATTAGCTGAGAATCATAAGAAAAAAAGAAGCTGCTTTTATATTTGCCTTGAGGATTTTGAGCTTTTCCTTTAAAAATAGTTTAATGGTGATGTATTTTAATATTTTTATATGTGCGTTTGGCTCCAGCATCTGAGACTTGAAGAAGCTCACCAAGTATCACATCATGGAACTTAGTGCGCCAGTCTTTCAAGGTAGTAGCTCCCAACTGTTCTTCCACCAGCCTTCATTGCCATCTTTTCTCCTTATCAGCATCGCATCCATTTCCAGTCTGGACTGGTGCTTCCATAGCCCATCTTGCTGGCCCCATAGCCCAGCTGTCCTCTCTTTCTTCCGTTCCCTGCCTTTCCCCCAGACCCACCAAAGTGGCAGAGAGCTCAGCCTGATCATGATGTCTCAGGGAATGAACTTGGGCTCCGTGCCACATCTCACCCATCAGGAATGCTGCACTTCTGAAATGATGATTTTAATTGGTATAAACCAGGGGTACTCATATGCATGAGTATTTCCAGGCCTAGATCCATGTCCACAAGTATTCCTCTGGTGAGCACAAGTGGCAAGGTGAATATCAGAAGGGAACCCTTCCCATTCTTCTGGAATAACTTTTATGTAGGAGTCCTCCTGAGGGGACTTTTTCCTGACACGCTCAGCAGGCTGTACTGCAGATTGCAGCAGTTCCAAATAAGCCTTTTCAACCCCGCATATGAGTTACTTACTTGAATGCTTTAGTATGTTGTATAAAATATGTATTTAGGGCAGGGATTTTTTTTTTTTTTAAACACTTCTGTGCATAGTTAAAAAACCCTGCTTCTTCAAAGATGTGCAAATGTGTCCATTAAAGATGGAGGACCAAGCCCTGCTGCAACTGAAGTAATTTTAAGAGGTGACCAGTAGGTTGGAGCCTCATGCAACGCCAACTCTGTCTCTCCCCATCCATTAGGAAAAATGTAGTAATCCAGAGCCATCGTAAGATTTCTCATTACGGAGATGTCATAGCTTTTTTCAGTACTCTGCTGCACATTTGCTGGTGTGTCATCAGTTATTAATACAAGCAGTAAAAGTTGATCTGAAAAGCACCAAGCTCCAATCAGTCAGGTGTGTTATTTCTTCCTCTTTACTGTGTTTCTTATCCACTTAGATGGCAAACATGGCCAACTTAGACCCGGTAAATCCTGCAAAGCCTGGTTGCCACAGGCAGGAGATACAGCAGTGCTTTCCTTTCTGAGGATACACAGGCAAGACAGGGATGCACAGATTTAGTGTACCTGTTTGCAACTGTTGTCCCAGTGGTATATATGCTGGTAGGGCTGGATGTAGGTGAGGTAGGTGATGGAGCAGGAGCAATGCTGGAGTGTCTGCTGAGTAGTGCGTCTCCTGAGCTGAGCCAAGGTGATGTAAAGTAGGAAAAACCCATCTGTGGTGAAGAAGTTCTCTGTGCTAGTGAAGCACTATGTCAGGGTTATGTTGAGGAGCTGCAGATGGAGCAGTGGACACCCCAGGTGTAGCACTAACAAGGTTTTTCATACTAATACAGGTTAGTGCTAAGGGACAGGGGTTGGGGAAGTGTGACAAATCCACACTGGCAAGCTGTAAGCTTGTATTTCCTACAGACCCCTGCCTTGGGTGAGAACAGCAGTATGGGATTGTGGCCCTTGGGGGCCTTGGTTCTAGTTGGCGAATTCCGCCTCTGCAGCCTTTCGGTGCTCACTCCACACAGAGCTGGCCCAGTGAAGTCCATGCAGGTCTCTGGCCAATAAAAGGAGTCCACAGTGTGGACCATTTTAAAGAGGTTGGAACAGGTCTAGAGGAGGGCCATGGAGGTGATCAGAGGGCTAAAGCACCTCTCCTATGAAGACAGGCTGAGAGAGCTGGGGTTGTTCAGCCTGGAGAAGAGAAGGCTCCGGGGAAACCTTATAGCGGCCTTCCAGTACCTGAGGGGGCCTATAGGAGAGCTGGGAAGGGACTCTTTGTCAGGGAGTGGAGCAATAGGATGAGGGGTAATGGTTTTAAACTAGAAGATGGCAGATTTAGATTAGATATTAGGAAGAAATTCTTAACTGTGAGGGTGGTGGGACACTGGAGCAGGTTGCCCAGGGAAGCTGTGGCTGCCCCATCCCTGGAAGTGTTCAAGGCCAGGCTGGATGGGGCTTTGAGCAACGTGGTCTAGTGGGAGCAACCCCCCATGGCAGGGGGATTGGAACTCGATGATCTTTAAGCTCCCTTCCAACCTGAACCATTCTGTGATTCTATGAAACACCAGTATTTTTCAAATGGCTGGGTCGGTGTGGTAACATTGGTAATACATGAGAAAGTTTGGTGGTGAGTCACAGGGTTGTTGTTCCGGAAAGTTTGCTCCCTAAGGCTGGATCTGTGCTATTCATACCAGTAAGAGCATACAGGCTCTTCCAGAGGGCTACCCAGGTGCTGCCTGCACAGCCCAGCCCCTCCTGTGTGTGCAGGGTGCCTGCAAAGGGCTGGGCGCTGCTGCTGCATCGGTGAGGATGCACGGACAAAACCAAATTGAGGAGCCCCTAACTTAGGGCAAGGCGAGATCTGCTTCATTTCAGTCGCTGCCTGGTAAAGAGCCCACGTGTGGGCTGAGCATCTTAGACACCCGCTTGCCATTCGGTCTGGACTGGACTGTGAAGTTTCACCACCGTGAGTGTAATTTAGCAGGAAACAATTCTTCTTCTGATCTCTTCAGTGTCGAGCATCGTGTGAATTCTGTCTAGAAGGCATATTGTCCAAGCAAAGAGTGAGACATCTGAATCCTTGCACACGCAGAATATTATGTACCCGCTAAGCTGCCTTTTTATGACTGAATATGTTGGTCATTATTCCTTTTATTTTCCCATTCTGACTAAGAGATCGGTGTTTCTTTGTAGAAATGGAAGACATATACTGAAAAGCATCCAGACGTGGTAACCTCATTTAAAAAAAAAACAAAACAAAACACATTAGCATGATTTTAAAAGAGCCAAACCAATTATTTTTGAAATATGGTAAAAATCATTTGCTCCCTGGCTGACAGCTGTGTGTGCCAAGTTCTGCTCAGTGAGCCAGTTTTACAGCCAGTTGTAAACTCTCGAATATAGGCGTTTATAATGGAAACTGCAACTCTGCCTTCACTAAGGCTGTGCAGACACACCACTGTAATATCAATTTAATTAGACACTGCATGGTTATTCCTGGTAACAAAAGCAAAGGACATGCAGCATTTTAGCGTCACACATACTGCTTTTATTTGGGATACTTGGCAGGTGAAAATCTGAAGGGGAGAACTAGAAATAGAGGCTCTAAGCTATTTGAATTCCCTTCTTGCAGCACTGGTTTGTGAAGTGATTTATTTGAGCTGCCTATAGACCATACATCACCTTCCTGGTTGGCTTTGTTGGCACCTTGTCACATTCTTGCGGGCTTGAGGAATTCATTGTTCTTGTTTGAACTGATAAGAACAAAAAAGGATTTTCTGCCGGAGACCTTGGGAAAGGCAGAGGGGGAGGAATGTTGACATGAAACAGCAGGGCTGCACTTTCCCAAGCCTTTCAGCTGGCGCAGCAGCCCGCATTCTTCCCTAACTGGGGAGCCCAGGCTTGAGGTGTGCCGAGCACCACTTTACTTACTGCTGCCCACAAGTATGACCCAGGGTGATGGCTGGGAGGGAAAGGGAGGTAGATCCTTTTGGGACCCAGGGTAGGATCGCTTCGAAGGGAATCACAGAATCTCTCATGTAGCGGCAGGAGATCATGATTGCCGAGAGGAATGCAAAATGCGGAGTGCCATTTGATTTGAGCTAGCCCTCCAAAATTCACCTTGCTGTGTGTGTGCCTTTTGGGAAAGGTGCTGCACTGATCCTACTTTCTCCGCTGGGCCCTTGAATGCTCAACTCAGGAAGGTGGCCTAAAGCTCTTGGTTCCAGCTGCCATATCAACCCGTCTTCAAAGGTGGAACATGTAATGGATGTTGGGAGCATCACTTTGCCTCTTACAGGCTTGGTAGCAAGCCCTGTTATGGACATAGTACCTCATCAGTATCCTAGGGGTCACTGTCCTGGATGAAAACTCTAGCTGTTTTTTTTTTCCACATTTCCTCAACATTACAAAAAAGATGCATTTTCTTGCTCCTGCTGAAAATGAAAAAGGTCACCACAAGGGCTTGAGGCTTACAAAGGTGTGCCAGTATGAACCATATTGGTATTGATGAGCAGTGAGCTGCAAAAAATACCAATTAAAACAAGAATTTTCACCCTGAGAATATGAAAGACAACCGTCTACTCCAAAGTTTTGCACCTACTGTGTTCACAGAGGAGTGCTTTGCTCTTTTTATGCCTTCCAGGTATCCAGGGAAAGGAGGTCACTGTCTCCTCAACCTCTTTTATTGAGAGGATATGAGAAAGCCCTAACAGAGGCTGTCCTTAATATCAGCTCTCTTCATAATAACAATAATTTTTAAGAAGGCAGATCTTTACCTTTCCATGTGGTGCCAGACTTAAATTTCAAAATGCTGATGACAAATAGATAGCCTTATGTAATTTTTAAATTCAAACAGAAACAGGGATGTTGGTAGCAAGGGAAGGGTGTAAGGTTGGGTATGGCAAAGGATCTGATCAAAAAAGTCCTTCATTTCTGTTTTCATGATTGTTTTTCTTACCATTTAGCTACTGATATTCTGATTACAGGCTATGTAGTGTCTACAGGACCATCTAACATGACCCATAGATGCAACATGCCACTGGCAGTACAGCCCAGACTCACAGAGAAAGCAAGGGTTCCTCTCTCCTTACTGCTATTGCCCAGTCATGGAGAAGGCTGGGGACCATTACAGAAGACAAAGCTCTCTCTCAGACCCTTTTTCATTCATGATGTATCCTGCAGGGTCATGTGCCCACAAGATGCAGAAAGAATATGTGGTTATTTGAGTAAAAAAGGAATTGTGGCCACATGCATAGTTGAGACCAAAAAGCATAGGATTACTTCAGGCAGGATATGGTGAAATGAGAGAAGAAAACAGTGGAATCCTGTATTTACCACTGTGAAATTCTGTCCTCGTGTAATTCTTACATGTTTCTCTTGCCTCAACAGTTTTACACATAAGTTTTATAGTAGATGTTGACCTGGAAATATCTTGTGGCTACCAAGGTAGGAACTAGGAGGAGGAAAGTAGGAAGAGTCAAGACAAGGTCCTTGTTTGGAGCCAGTGGCCAGAATCTCACTGGGTTGCTGCAGTGGAGAAAACAAGCTTGCCTGAACTCCCCAGCTCTGCCAGCACCCAGATAGGCTCCAGCTAAGGGGGAGCCAGTCTGGTTCTCACCACCACCTTTTTTCCTACAGCCCACCCATCCCTTGCAACAGCGGGTATAGCACGATTCACAAGCTTTCCTTATCTTGCACATAGGTGGAAAGAGAGACTGGCTAGCCAGGTTATACAGCTATATATAACACAGAGCCAGCTCTGACTGGACTGTCATTGCCTAAAGAGCAGTTCCTGCCTGGCTTTCATTAAGACAAGAAAGACTCCTTTGCTGCTCTAGGCAAGGTGAAGTGGCCATGGTGAGGGATGGAGGGTGTGTGTATGTGTGCATACTCTTTAATTGACAGAGCTGCCCCCTGACATAACAGCCTTCTTATGGTGGTAGCCAGTGTGAAATAGCCTTACAGCTCAAATATTAAGGCTGGCCTGACAGTGCTTTTCAGAAAATATAATTTGCGTGGTATAATGGATGGCTCTGTGGTTTTTTCCACTGTAAGAGCAGACTTGTGTCTACATGTGTTGGACTTGATGATCTTAAAGGTCCCTTCCAACATAGGCAATTATATGATTCTATGTGGGACACATAGCCAGAAGAGACAAGTGATGATTTAAATCAGCTGCTGTCACCCAAGGAGGTAACTCTCACTAGACCAGGTCACCTGCCGAGCCAGGGTGCTGTGGGAAGCACTGGCTTGAAAGCTCTGCATGGAGTATGAGCATCCGCACCAATGCTGCTGTCACGGGAGGGTGAGGGACAGATGAGGCAGCAGCCAGGGAGGAAAGAGCAGGCTGATGCCAACAGGACAGAGGGCAAAGAGTGAAGTTGTGAAGGATGTTGAGGTGGCAATGGCAGAGAGCTGAGGCAATGTGGCAAGCAAAAAAACAGTGGCAAGGTGTCCTGGCTACAAATAGGTTGGGAAGCATCAGTGTACGACGCAAAACTTGCCTGCTCAGCTTCATGTCCTCAGTCCAGACAGTGTAATTCATGTGCTTCAGTTTTCATCAGGTGTAAAATAGGAGTGGTAATCCTGGTCTTTCATTTTGTGAAACATTTTGAGATCTTTAGATGAAAACCAAACATTTTACTAGCACATGGGACAGAGGAAAACCTTTCCACCTGGGAAGGCTTGCTTCTAGGGGTCCAGGTCAGTTGCTTTGGGGTTGGGACAGGTGAGGCCATCATCTGCCTGCTGCTTAGACCATGACAATAAAATCTGTAATTTAACATTTGGTACCTTTTATTGTCTAAGAGGGGTTCACATTTTGACTTTGTTACTGCTAGTAGTGGCTATTGAGAATATATACAAGGATAAAATGCATACAAGGTGTAAAAGGTGAAGTGGCCATGTGTGTGTATGTGTAAGCCTATCTTTGTAATAAGTGAAGCAGCTTATATATACAGGGCAAAGCTTGAGACAGGTTTGTCATATTTTTAAAATCAATGTGTTGGCTGGTCTAATAAAAGACTCTCTCTGCTTGCCTGCAAATCTTGCCTTGCTCACAACCTGAGCTGGTCAAATTTTCAGTGACTATGCAATTTCAAACAGTTTATAAGTTAAATGCTATTCTCTTGGCAGCATGGTGTCTTCTCCTTCATATCACTTGAAGAGGTATAAGCACCTTTAGCAATGGCTGCCAGAGAGTATTATATCCTGAGTTGGAGGCAGGTGGATTTGTGGTACAAATGCCCCCTGCGCTTCTTGGCTTATAGTGCAAAGTGCTGCAAGGATCGCATGTCTCATCTGAGAGCTCTTGCTCTCAGGAGTATTCCTCTTGAAGTGAGGGCTGCTGGCTCAGGCACTGCCTTTGCAGTTATTTTTAATGGCTTTCTTTTCAGCTGACCCCCACGTTGTCATCTGTTTCTCCAAGTCCAGCTCCTCTGACATTCATACTGGCGAGCTTGCCAGCTTTGAGCTTTGCCTTTTCTCAAGCTTGGAAGCTGCCCTGCTTTCCAGGGCTGAGCTCACTGACAGTGTATCACTGCTCTCTGCTGGAGAAGCACTGAGCTGGGCCAGGCCTCTCTGGGTCTCCAGCTGTTTGTCAGGAATGCAAGGTGTGATGGCCAAACTGATAACCTCTGAGCCTTCAAGAGCAAACTTAATGTACAGCTTATTGCTGGTCCCCATACAGCACAATTTGGTGTCTTTGTTGTGCAGGCTGGAGACAAGAGTTTTCAGAAAGAAGATGAGAGAGATAAATACAGTGATGCTGGCTGAACATAAACCATGTGGTCACATGGACTCGCTCCCTGGTAGTGCAGAATAACAGACACTGGAGTAATTTTCACAGGTTTATGGTCTAGCCTGGAGTATGATTTCCCGATGGCATTTGCAGTCGTATAATGTTCCATCTGTAAAAAGTTTCTTCTGGTCAGAGGCAATGTCCAGTTATGAGTGTATTGTTTTTCTACTCAAGGGGTGTAGCAAGCACGAGGTCTTAAGAGTTCGTGTTGAAAGAGACTTGTTCTGGTCATCTTTATTAGATTTTGGTAGTTGCAGAATTAATCTGCCTGTTGCATTGAGTCATTTTTCAAAGGCACAGGCAAATGATCAGATCCTCACCACAAAATGAAAATTATTTAAAATAGTCCCTTCCACTTGAGCCCCCCCCCATACATATCATGTACATGCACACGATACATCTTCTGATTTCATATATTTTTGTAGCAATATAGTAACTTTTTTGCTTGAAAACAACTCAAACATAAATCATAAAAAGGCAGCTTTACAACAGCTTTAAAGTGCTATTATATTCTGCAGCATTCCAAGTGAATTATTGCTGTGCTGTCAAAGAAAACAAAAACATTTGGGAAGGACTGTTTATTTTACAGTGGTTGACCAAAAGTATGCAAGTGGTTATAAAAAATGTAGACAGCTAACGATGGGAGGTGCCATTGCTCATTCTGTAACCCATTTACAAACCTTTGACACTGATTTTAGATCACCAGAGATAGAGCTAGGCACTTCCCACAGGAAAACACACACACTTCCAAATCACTCAAGTTATAAACGAAACACACCGTTCTCCCCTCCCTCACTCCACCTTGATCGTTCTTACCCAGCCACCCACCCAACCAAGCAAAAAGCATGGGATTTCTCTATGTGTAGTGAGGCCTGTTCAACCAACTGTTTCTTTGAACTGTTTTCCACTACGACAAGGTGTAACTTGTAGAGCTGTGTGTTTAAATGTGACTTGTCTTTCAGAGAAACTTACCTATTAAAGTGGCACCATTTGTGGTGCTATAGGGTACCATTTCCTATAATTAGAGTCCCTTTGTATTTGACTCCCCACCAAAATTGTTGCATGCAAGTTAAAGGAAAGTTGGAGTCTGTATGCTAACGTCTTTGTCAATGTCTTGGAAATAAGGCATGCGGCTGTGGTCTGCTCACCCTAGAAAGAAAGTCGCAGAACAGAAGGTGGCTCAAAAGGTGATCTAGGAGGCTGCGATATCAGTGGCTACCCTGAGATGAATGACTGAGTAAGCTGGGCCTCTTCAGCCTGCAAGAGAGATGATTTGGAAGAGTCTACAAGGTCATGAGAGGCATGGAGAGAGTTGCTAGGGACTGGCTGTTGACTAGCTTTACTAAGACAGAAGTGAGTGGAATCAACTAAAATCAGTAGTAGCCTACTTAGAACAAGCAGAGATGGTTCTTTGCACTGCAGATTGCAGATCAGTGGAACTCCTTGCCACAGGGTGTTGGATGCCAACAATTTATGAGGGTTCAAGGGAAGACTGGAGAAATTAGCGGAAAGAAGATCCTTTGAGGATTACTAAACACACACAGACCACATCTGGCTCAGGAGGCCACACAACTTAAAATAACTAAAGGCTTGGAGAGTATCAGGGCATTACACATCATTGTATCCTTTCCCTGTGTGTCCTTTTTCTAGGCATCTGCTTACAGAAAAAGAATACAGGGATAGTTCAACATCTGTTCTAGTAGGACCATTCCTGTATACATAGCGTTAAGTCTAATAGTAGAGATACCTTATAAATGCACTCAGCTTCTCTTGCCTTCCTTCTTCACATTAGTAATGCAGGAAGGAATGAATTCTTGAAGATGCTGAACACCTTATGATGAGCATTCTTACTTTGCTGTGCGTTCTTCTTACATGAGCACTATACAGGATCAGCCTGCAACAACAGGATGCTAAAGGCTCAATCTTCAGTGCCACATTGGCATCACTGGAAATCTTCCTGGATAGGGGACCAGTCCTATGACAGTCTTAAATCCTTTGGTCAGGATCCTCATGAGCTCAGTGCTCACCTTGGTATCCTCACACACACCTCACAGTTGCCGTCTTTTAATAACATCAAAGGCTATATACATGTCTTCGGTGAATCTAAACATCAAGCTGCCTGTGTTTGTCTTATCAAAATAGATGTCGCAGAAGCTCGTACAGTACTTGAGCACATTTATTCTGGCTTGAGTGTAAATAAGTGCATTTATCAGGCTGATGCAGAGCCCACCAAAGTCAGTGGAAAGTTTGCTTTACTGAGGATTAGATCAAGCCCTTGGTGCTGCCCTCAGGTGCTTAGTGGTCTCCCAACATGCAGACACCAAATTTAGTACTTCAGGAGAGTGCATGTCTTCCTAGAAGATCTGTATCAATTGTCACTGCCCAGCGTGAAACACTTCATTGGTCACCATCTCTTTCTGCTCTATGCCTTCTGCAACAAAGCATCTGCCAGCAGCTTTTACAAAGAAATAGCAATTGTGATTTTTATCAAATGAGCCTGTGAAGAAATGGGAAATGGCAGAAAAAGAAAGAAATGGTAGAAAAGTCACCTCTGATTTGGGAATTATCTTAGATTATATTTTCTTGCTCTGTGGAGTGCCTGAATTAGCCATCTTGCTTTGGTTGGCCACAGTGTAAATGTTGGGTGGGTGGGGGAGGAATCCTTAAAAGCAAAACAATAATAGTTATACTAATAGTCATGGTCATAGCCATGGTCATAGTCATCATAACAATCATAATAATAATAACAATTTATGAAAAAATCCCCCTGCAAGTCCTCATACTCATTGCAAAGTGGTAGAAAGATCAGCCTTGGCCTGCATCAGTTTTTAGCTGCCAACATCCTGCAGGAAACTGAAAAAGAGAAAGTAAGAAAGAAAACTGTTAAAAGGCTATCGTCCACCCGCTGCCATACTCTGTGCATGCCGAAACGTGTGCAGGCTCCAAGCAGTTGTTAATGAAGATCTGTTGATGAAGGCAGCATGTGAATCCCAGTGACCCTGCCTTTCATAAATGTGCCGGGATTACTGCGTCAGTGCTGTTGACACATTTCCCTTCCCTGTAGGTGCACACCCTTTCCCATGCGTTCCTGCAGTGCGAATTGGTCTGAGTCCTCCTCCACCTACGCCCCTTGTGGAATTCCATTAGAAAGCCAAGGTGGGGAGTATCCACGAGCTGCTTAACAGCTGATCAGTCCTTTTGCCCTCTATTTACTACCCTAGTACATCAACAATGCCAGAGACCATACACAGTATTACCTTGCATGGCTACATAATTAAAGCTGGCTTCTCTGATGAGAGGGAAATAAGCCTGCAAAAGCCTGCTGCTGTTTGCCAAAAGCAACCTTAGTCAATGGGAGAGAGAGGGATGTTTTGTGCTTGGTCTTTTTGCTGCTTACATTAGACTCATGCGCTGCTATTTCTATCTGTTTTGCCAGTTGGCATCCATCCACCTTTTCTGTTCATGCTCAAGCAGCCAGGAACACTACGGCGGGAGAGGAAGCCCCTTCTCACATGTTGCTGGCTGAGCTGCCAGTGGCTTGTGTTTGTAGTGGATCCAGCAACAAAACAAAACAACCCCATCAAGTCAGCTGTGTTCGCTAACGAATAGGTCTGCTGAATAGTATTGGAGCAGTGTCCCGGAGCTTCCCTTTTTCTTCAGATGCAATAATGGCATTAGATTATTTAATGTCCAAGGGAAAAATGGGCATACGTTTTTCCAGACTTGAATAGCTATTCTGTTAGACAGAAAAAAAAAAAAAAAGAAACCCACCAGAAGGAAAACCTGGAGTCAGTTACTACTCAAATGTAGGTGAAGGTGAATGAACTTGGTCTGAACTGATCAGGTTGATTAGATGGTTTAATTGAGTCCTGGTACAGCAGAAAAGTAGAAATCTCTTCTGACCAGGAAATGGTAAAAGCTGCTTATAAACAGCCTGTAATGAGAGAATCTGAGTCATTAACTTGTATGTGCAGACGGGGTATACACTTACATGTCTCATGCCCAATTTACAGCCACAACAGAAATACTTTTATAGGGACTGAATAATATTTGGGAGAAACTGAGGGGGTAAGGAAGCAAGAAGAACAGCCAAGTAATTGAAAACATCCTTCAGAGAAGTAGCCTACAAATGGCATTTGGGATGCTGAATGTGAACTGGCAATATGAATACAATTCCTACTGAAAAGCTGTTTGTCGAGGTAGTCAGCATTTTGGAACTGCTTCATTTGAAAGGATATACTTGCTGATAGAAACATGCTTATCCCAGCCTTCTGCTGCAGGAACAGTACCTACTGATGCTGGGGCTGAATTCTGCTCTTGGTGTCTCGCTGAAAAATGATCTTTCAGTTTTCCTTCCACCCACTTGTTCTGAACAACCTAATTAGGCGATCACCATGGAAGTCAAGGTATACCCAAGGTGCTGGATACTATGCTAACCTTAGTGGAGCTACTTACTAGTTTAGTTCAAAGACTCAGATCAGTCTGTTATGTTTTCTAAAGCAACTTGCTATCAAGAACAATGGAACGGAATATTTCTAACATGAATAGTACAGTCTTATTGTACTCAAGACACTTTTATTTCCAGAATTTATTGGGGCCTACAAATAGTGCTTTCTGCCATTATGACAGGGGTAAGAATGATTTATTCACCTTTCTGAAAATTCTAGGCTTGGAGAACGTAATGTAGTTAGGGAAAGCTAATAATCATTTATTTAAAATGGAGTGACCCACATTTTAAATAGTCTCTTTTTTTCTAATTAACTGGTATTTTTGTTCTCAGTGCTTGGAGAATACTTCTTCTGATTGGGAAAATATTTTTTACAAGAGTGAAACACTGCAAATTGAGTATCTTCTATGTATAGCACATTTATGATATGAGGATCTCTTGGGCATTGTATAAAGGAGAATACCATTGTCCCATGTAGGAAATTAGACAGCAGAAAGTGAATTGGTTGTATATTCCAACTCTTAATTCCCTGCCTGATAGACTCTGCTGCTTCAATTACCTATAAGTGTATTTCAGGAGGTTAAATTATGTTATAAATTACATAATATATTTTCCTATTGGTTGCAAGAAAAATAATGTATTTTGAAAAGTTTTATCCCTCATCTGGGAGTAAAGGGTATTGTGAAGATGTTTCAGAAACCGACAGTACATTTGCTCAAGGACTGTCCTTTCTCTTTGTGGAAACTTTCCAGCAGTTTCTGCCTCAGCTCCATACTAAGGAATACTTTAAAAATGGAAAATCTCGTCAAGGAGCTGCTCACGTTACAGAGAAAAGGAGCAAGGGTTGACCCCGGGTGTTTCATGTGTTCTTATTCAGTGTCTCTTTCCTGCAAAGCCCAGCAGAGCTGCAATAGCCACGGTGTGTTATTTCATAGAGAAAGCTCACTGAAGGAGTGGGACCTCATCTCCGTTTTGCCTGTTGGCTGCCCTGCAGTAGACAGCCATGTGTGTGTCCTTAGCCCGCTGCCAGTGGAAGGTAAAAGGCATCACTTAGGGTGTTCTCACTGAGCGAGCATGTGGTCAGTAACTTGACTGTGTGCCTGTGAATCTTATTTTGAACTGACCCAGAGGCCATTGGTTGGTAGTAAAAATCTACCTAGGAGACATTTGGCAGATCAAGTTTAAGACATAACTGATAGGGGAGCAGGCTTAGTAAAAAGGGGATTAATTCAATGTAAACTGGGAGAAGTCAGTCCAAGCTTTTCGTCCTAGCATTAGCAAGGTTCTCAGCATAGCTGCAATGTCTCGGGAAGGGGGGCATTCACTTCTAGGATGTCCCTGAGCCCAGGGTCTCTGGGCGTGGGAACGCTGCTTACACAGAACAAAGCACCGGAGCTCAGAGATTCCAGAGTTTAATATCCTTTGGGTTGTTTTTCCTTTCTTGCTTTTATGGACAATGAATAAACCTGGGAGAATAATATAAGTCTAGATTTACTGTACACATTTTAAGTCTCATATTCTTTATGGCACAAGGTAAGCTGTAAAAGTTCAAGGTTTCAGCTCTGTGTAAATCAGCATAGAGTCATCAAAGAGACTGGGACAATGTTTGTGTGGAAGAATCAGGGCATAATTTGGAAAAAAAAATAAAGCTAGTTCCGTGTTATTCAACTACAACCCTGTTACTGCCTTAAAGCAAGTAAAAACATCCAAGTTCAGTGAATCTTTTCCAATGGCCAAACATTAATCTTGATCATTTTTCAATCATTTAAAAGCAGACCAGGAATCTGTTATTCCATGCAGAGATGCTTTTAGTTGTGCCTTGAAGAATGAACCTTTTATGATCCTGAATCTCCAATCTTGCTTATATGTGTAGTTATGGGCTGTCACTGCCATTCTTCTTATGAAAAGGAAATACTTTTTTTAAGATGGACAGTGATTTTTGCACAGGTAAATAATATCAACACATTATTTGAAAAGCATCTGAAAGGTGGAATTGTTTTGTCTGAAAGTTCTGCATTAAAGAGTTCATGGATTTTCCATTATTTTGTTTTTACCAGTGTATTTGTTGTGCTGTAGGTACGTAATAGCAGATAGTGGGTAGATTCAGCTGACTTCAGGGTAGGCTTGCAAATGCTACATGGTCTTTTTTTTCTTTGCTTAAAATGCTATTTCAGGATTTTGTATTGTCATCCCTTAACTGCCCGGGTGCCTCCCGCGTAAAATCAATGCCAGTAGCAAAGACCCTAGAGAAAGGCACAGAACCTCACATTCCTCTCTGCAGCTGAGGTAAAAACCTTTGTCAAAGTTTGTGAGCTTGGCTGGCAGGAGAGCTGGTGGCTGGGCAGCTTGGGTGAGGCTGTGAGTGCCACCCTTGCACCCTGCTGAGGGTGGCTGCTCGTCCTGCCAGATCCTTCCAGTCCTCACCTCAGCCCTTGGGGACGGTGTGAGCAGCTCTCGGAACCGAAGGAAAAACTCCCATCCATGGCTCTGCATGCTTTTGGACACGTTCACTGCTTGCTGAAACATCCCGAAGCCCACATGCTTTAATTGCAGCATGCCTCCCCCTTCACATGTAAAGGATATTTATTCTTTCCCCAGCTGCAAGCATGAACTTGGCACACAGAACAGCGTTACGCATTATATCTTCTTTTCTCGCCTTTTGCAAAATGATGTATGTGGCCTCTGCGCTCATGTTCCTCAAGCTCCTCTCAGTTAATACCTTTCTTCCCATTCTCCCGTCAAATGTGGACTGGGGCTCTGATGCTACATCCTCGAAAAATAGCTGACAGTTGAAAGCAGCATTGTGCTGATTGCTATGGGATGGACAGATGGAGAATGTGTCTGTGGATGGGTGGGAGGGAGGGACGATGTGGTGCTCGGCCACCTTACATACAGCACTGCGTGGGCTCCAGCGTCCCGCTAGCCCCACACATCCCCCTTCCCTCTCTCCTTCTGTTTCAGCCCCCTGCTTACTCCACTTCTCCTTCTCGACCTACTCCACCACCGATTTAGTTAGCCCCGTGATTACAGGTCTCTGACGCTGCGCCTGCTCGTTTCCTCGGAGGAGGGAAGAAGGGAGCCCCGTCTCCCCCGCTGACACTCGCCCCTGAGGTCTTGGCTGGGGGACAGCCGCTGCTGGCAGCGGTCTGGGAGGAACTCGCAGTGGTAGCAGAAGAAAAGAATTTGGCAGGGAGGTGAGCCACATGATTGTGATTCACCCCACGCTCTTGAAATGTGGCAGGAGGGCTAGGAAAGGCTTCGGGTGCCAGCACCGAGAGCAGAGACACTCATGTTCAAACATCACATTCTTTTTATAGTAAGGCATGCCTCATAGGAAAAATATTGAACTTGGCCTTCCAGGATGAAGAAAATAGGCCCAACTGTGATTTTACTGCTTGAGTCACTCACTTAATCAGTTACTGGTTACATGTAGGAAGCCTTCTATTAGGCTGACTTGGAAAAATTGTTTTTAATTAATTAATAGTGACACTGAGCTGTTTTTCAATTTGCTCAAAACTGCTTTCATTTGTAGTTCCCTTTATGTAAAAACACTCTTAAGATACCGTAATTCAGAAGAGTAATCACCTTAATCCTGTCACTTAATGTAACTGCATTCTAGATAGGGCTCTTTTTTTTTGTCAGGGGTTGGAAGTTTGCTGGAAAGGTGAACAAAATTATACTGGAATCGTGATGACTTTGTGGCCCTGATTCTTCCACCTTTCCTCATAGAGGATGGCCGCTTAATCCCTGGGTCGCATGCGTGTCCCCATTCACATCCCATGGAGCAATGAAAGAAACAGAAGATGCCGTTTCATACGCATGGAGGTGCAGGGCAGCACTTTGAGGACCATGTAACAAATCAATTCCGGTCCAGCCTAAACATTCTGGCTTCCCTTTTGTAGGCCACCTTGTTGTGAAGATCCAATGCAACAGGACCATCTCCTTAGCCTTATTTTGACCCAGTTCCCTCATCCAGCAGGAGGTGGTTACAAATCCAGTTATGGAAGTGCAGCTGGGTTGAGGAACACCAGCCTCCACAGCCCCGCACGGCCCACGTTGGCTCAAAGGCTTATTGCTTCCCATGCGCCATAAATCTGCATCTGCATCCAAAAATGTAGAGGCCACAGTGTATGGAAGTTCCTCTTCCTCGCCGAGTGTGTTTATGACAGATTTATATTGATGGCAGCAGTGCACCACAGCCACAGACTTCTATTATATTCAGGCTCTCCTGATTCAGTCCCCATTTCCTGTTGAAGGTGAGACAAGGTCCTATATGAATGAGGGGTGAAATTACAGCTGAACTTTCTAATTGCTGTTAGTACAGGAGAACCTTTAAGAAATATAGCAAGACCTTTTGTGTTCAGAGCTACCTCTGCCCTCTCTTCACCAGTTTGTTTTATGTTAAGTTCGCTTTTTTCCCCCTACAACAAGCGTGCCTGTATCTCTTGTTATGCTTACAGAGGGCATTTGAAAAGAAGGTCAGAAGTGCTTTAATTCTTGAAAAAAGCCAGCCAGTTTCAGCTACCCAGAACTTTCAAAGTGTATACAAAAACACAAATGCTGGGAACTGTTATTTCAGGCCTCGGGCTTAGACATGATAAATTAACACTGTCCAGATTTCGTTTTGGAAGCAGTGCCTGCTCCTGCACAGGCACATTCATATCCTGATGAACTGCGGGGCAGCTCAGAGGGGCAATCACCACATCCTCCGTCTGACCTTGACGGTGACTGCTTCCTCCTGCCTCCCGCGCTGATGCCGAGCGGCCGAGCCTGGGTGCGAACACCGGCCACGGCTCAGGAGGCCGAGCAAATGTCAAGTTTAGCTCTGCCAGAGTATCCTAGGACCAGATGCTTCTTCATCTCATCCTCCTTTCCCTCTGCTCTCTCCCTGTTTCGCTGTGACAGCAGAGGAGGAAAAATCTGATGTTTACAGTCAGGGCTTCAGAGGTTCCTGTCGCGTTTTAGGAGTGGTGCCAGCATCTTTGGGGCTTTGAAGAACCCCATCATGAAGCTGCTCTGAAAAACCACAGTCCTCCTTCTGGTATCATGCTGATTTGGCACCAGTTTTTTGATTGGAATAATTCCTTCTCAATTCTAAGTCTAAATCGGAGACTCCAGAAGAGGCAGCGACACATTGACCATTTCTCTGTCCTCTGTAAACATTCTTGATTTTCATGTTTGTTGGACAAACATCCTTTTTATTTAGCTTGCTGTTGTGGGATCTGGTCACTTTGCCAAGAGACTGGAGGAGAAGCAGGTCCCCCATGGACACAAGCAGCACCCAAGTCCTTTGAAGAGACTACCCAAGAAACTGAACCAGCCTCAGAAATCACAGGGTGCAAAAATGCCTCCAAGCTGCCTTTCCACTTCTCCTTTCATCTGTACTGGCCTCTGAATCTAGGCCAGTCAGTTATTTCTTGCTTCAATCCTTGTTTCACTACAGGATTTAATGGCTTAGGACTTAATGGTTGTTTGCAGCGGTAAATAACTCTGCCTTTGATTGAAAGGAGAGTTCAAAATCTTCTGAACCGAATCCCCTCTTTAAACAGCCAGTCTTTATTTTTTCCTTTAGAGCAGAAATCACCAGGGTGTTACTGTCTGTGTTTGCTGTGATTCACCCATCGGCCACCTCATGCAGGGTGGTTTCATGCTGTTCCTGTGTCACCCCTCGTGCAGGAAGGTTGTGCTGCTGGCTGAGCCAGGGCGTCTGAACGGCCAAGGTGTCGTGTCTGCTGCTGGATTAACACAGAGGTTTTTCATCTGACATATTATTGCAAACATCTGTCTGTGCCTTTAGGTTCCTAAAATATCTTTAAATGCCTGGGTGTATGCGTCTTCCCAACGACACAGAGGAAGTCTGTGGTAGAGCAGGAACTTCTCCCTGGAGGAGGGACCCTGACGGTGCAGAACAGGGAGTAAATCAGTACGTTGTTCATGGATGTTTCTGAAGGGAGCTGAAAACACCGGCTAGTAAAAGGAGCATGTGGGAGATGATGTAACCCCGGCTTGGGAGGAAGAGCCCAGAGCTTCACACTGCTCCCTGGCAGCGTGACAAATCAGGCTTCCAGTGACAGTCATTTACGCTGCTAGCCTGGATTTTAATGGATGATGGCTGGAGTTGTTGCGGTCTGGTGGAAAACAAACAAACAAATAAACAAACAAACAGATCTGTAGTTTTAGGAGCCTGTTTTAAAATGTCAGCCCATCTGCCAGGCAGAGGCTCAATAAATCAAGGTTGCGGGAGAAGGTTAACGCGCACACGTGTGTGCGTGTTCTGCAGGCTTTGCATTCTTCTCCAATGACTGCTTTTCTAAGTTGATACTTATTTTGCAGAAGATGCTCCTAGGATTTACACAGCTGATGGCAATTAAAGAACTATGCTGGGGAGACATGTGCCTTGTTTGGAAGGAATTTAATTGCTACCTCTCAGCCTATTTCTTTTTTACTAAACTATGCTTTGATTGTCTAACCTTGGAAGGTGTTGAATATCCGCGCTTCCCACTGTATTTAAGTGGCACGGGAGGTGCTATGTAGCTTCGCTGGAGGAATGATGCATCTTGAGACCTGTTGTTTTGCTCAGTGTCCATGGTAATTGCAGGTCTGGGGGACTTGTGAGTGGCACAACCCTTCCAGCCTGTCTGCCTTAATGCCTTTTTCTTTTCCTCAAGGCCCCAGTCTCAGGGCCTCTCACCTGAGAGAGCAGTTTGGTATCTTCACCCTCAAACGAATACTACTGAAGAAAACAAGCCAGCATGCATAAGGGTGAGAGACTCCAGCTCTCCCTTTCCTACCAAAGAAGGAGATACTGTCCCAAGTTTTGCAGTCAATTACAGTGGCAGTGCTTCCATGGACACTGAGGGAAGCTGGAGCATCCCCTAAACAGCTCACTTGGGAATATTCAGGAGAAAGCAGAACCTTGCTAGTTGTTAACAGACCTTTGGTTGCTTTTTGTTCCTTAAAAAACAGATGAAAAGAGCCTTTTTAACATTACTGCTTTTTTTACACACCACTGCAAAACGTGGTGGTGCTCTGCACAGCCCAGCTTTGCTTGTACACCCAGCTCTTTATCCCTTTGCTGCCACCGCGCTGCTGTTATGAAGGTAAACCCACTTGGACCAGTAAAAGATCATTTAAAACAAACAGTAAAATGAACAACATTTGCAGAGCAATAAAGGAAACACCTCTGCAAACCATCCACCCCCCTTCTGAAAAAATGTTAAAGAGTATCGGTCTCCAAAGTTGCAAATAATATTTTTATTAGGTTTCAGATGCACGCACACAAACAGAGGCAGCATACGCCCCTAGATACTTACAGAGCCTACTTCCAACTGCATGGTTATTACTTCATTCCTTCCTCATCGCAGCAAATTCTTCAACGCAGGACGTAAAATAAAAGTCATTAACAATGTTTATGAGGAAGCATATTGTGTTTAAACGCCCATTGTGAAGAAAAAAAGGCATTAAGATTGTTCAGAGCATAGGAAGTGAGGAGGGGAGGAGGAAATGGTGTTTGTTGAATATGTTTATGTGAGGATTGCATGCAGTTTATGCAATTTAAGATTTCAGAAGCAGATAAGATCGTCTAAATCAGCCATAAAATCTGTATCTGATTTTTCACACCAGAGAAATAACAAAAAATGGTTTTGTTTTCTCTGGAGGGAAAAAGAGAGAAGGAGGCATAGGGCCAAATTCTGATCTCACTTTTGCTGGTGTTCGGTGAAATTGTTGGAAATACGCTGGATTTACACTGATGTAGGCAAGATTAGAGCCTTGCCTGTGGCAGACGGAACATCACCTCTGTACATTTAGTACTTGGGGCTATTTTAATACAAAAACTATTTTAAATACATTGGTATTGCTGTAACGTAGTTGACAAGGTCATGGTAAGCAAATACAGACAAACGTTACAGAGCAATTTGCAGATTTAATATAATTTTGCTGATATTTGGCTGAGTTATTTGGGTCTCCACCTAATTTTGCTACTTAAATGTGTTTCTTGTGAATGAGTTTTTAACTTAGAAGAAGTAAAAGAGCATCCACGGTGTGAGTCTCAAATGAATCAACACCCACATGCGGGGTCCCTTTCAGTCGCTAAGTGACAGCTTGTCTCGTCCAATCTTGTAAATTTAATTTCTTCCTGGATGTGTTTATACTCTCAAGACAAATATATCCAGGCAAATCCTTCGTTCTGCGGCACAGTTTTAGCTGCTGCTGCATAGCTCATAGGTGATGCATATTCATTTTGCGCAGACATTAACAAGGTGGGGTGAATCAGAGATGGGGCGCCAGTGTTCCTTTTCCACCAGCTGTAGGTCCATTCTGGTGTTTGGGTGCATTTCTTCTATTTTACGTGCTAAATCTGAGGTCAAATTCTACACCGCTGTAAGCCAGCGGAGATCCTTTTATTTCAGTGGATCTGTAGCAATTTGCACTGGCTGAGAATTTGGCCCCTAAAAGCTTGTGTCAACAAAAGTTTTAACTGGGGAAAAAGCAGTAGAAAAAACTAAGTAAGTAAAGCTGTTGCTGTCAGGAGACATTTCTATTATGTAATCCTAAAATAGTAGTGTTTTGAGTGAAGCTGGTTCGGTCATCCTAAACAGAATTAGTACAGTTGGGAAAAGGGGGGGAGGTGTGAATGTTTCAAGGAGGTCTTTGAACGTTTTCTTCAAATGTTCATTGCATCTAAGATCCCATTTTTTGTGTGCCTTTATTCGCTCCAGAATACCGCCGGACTGCCAACAAAGGAGGGCCTGTCCTCCCAGGAATTTTCTGCATTCCTCTCTGGAGTAGGCATTTTTCTCAGCTACAAAGGCCCTTTGGCAAATTCCCTCTAATCATTGGATTTACCCTGGGCTCTGATAGGTGCCATTCATGAACTTGGTCTGCTGTTTGATGGGGCTGAAGCATTAATGGGATCTTTTCATGATAAACAAAACAGAGTAACATTACTGGAGGAATCACAAAGCTGCTCTTGTAGGGCAGTTCGGTTCTTTCTCCCTCCTTTTCTCTGTTTCCCTCCATTATCCATTTTCCTTTCGTTTTTTTCTCATCCTTCCCTTGCTTTTTTGCACATACATTCTTTTTGGCCTGTGGGACCATTTCTAGTGGCAGATCTTGCCCACGCTTGGCCCAGGAGATTCAGTAAGCCTGTACAAACTGCCCAGCTTTAGCAGCTTAGTGGTTTCTCCAAGATGTCTTATACACCATCAGAGTGGAGATGCCCACAGATCTTGATTCCTGTCTTTCCCTCCCATGGGTTTTGTGCCCATCAGTGGGTTTCATTCCCATCAATAACTGGCATTTGAGGGAGGAGGGAAAGAAAGGTAAGTTAAGTAAGGACTCACCTTGGTACTTTTTAAAGCCAAAGTTCCCACTACTTTTAAACTCCATTGGTAATAGTCACTTTGTAGCATTGTAGACAACACATTTGCAGATATTTTTTTCTCTAATAACTTTTAAAGAAGTGCTATATATGTTGTGAAAAGTAATATTCTGAGATCACAGAGATAATACAAAAGTAGTTGTATTTATAACAAATGAGCTCAGCAGTTAAGATAGAAATGCATCTTTTCTTTGAAGTTGTTTCTGCTTGTCCCTTTGGGGTGATGGGACCCATTTAAATGTAAACACTACAATGCTCTTTCTGACAGCTTTTGAGGCCAAGGTTGATTAACATGCAGAAGTGTTTTCTCAGGCTGAGGGAAGGTTCAGTTGAACTGCCAGAGCCTGCATAGGGCACGAAGAGCCCCAGCCTCCAAAGTGTCCTGCCTGCACTAAAGCTTTAAAGAGAATGGAGCCACCTAAACTCCAGCAGGATCCTGGGGAGCAGGCTGTTCCCTAAAGAAACCACCAACTACCAGGCCCGCCTTTCATTTAAACGTCTCACACATCTTCTGATGAAACATCAAATTGATGACTTGGGTGAGCAGTACAGCTCCTTTTGAGAAACAAAAATGGCAAGATTTACTTTTAAAATTCAGGGTTTTAAGAACATTACATTTCTAACCAGCAGTTTCAAACCAGTTAATTTTCACATTCACTACCTAAAATGCCAATTCATTTTTGAAGCTGGTAACCAATCAACTAAGTAAACATAAACCAGATATTTTTGTTTCAGAGTTTCCTAAAGCAAACCGATCTTTTTCCACACACACACACACAAAAAATTGCTGGAATTTTCCTCTCCAAAACTAAAAGAGGGAGGAATCAGACAGAAGGGAAATGAGCACGTTTTCTTCCATGTGTCGCACGTAACTTCTCACACTTCCATCCTGCTGAACAACACTGTGTTTGGAAAGTGCTGGAGGAAAAGCTGAATGTGCTGCGAGTATGTTAGAGAGCTCTTCTTAGACTCATAAACAGTAGATCAACAGGCTACATGGAGAACCCTCTTAGCTCTTCAGATAAGAGCCTTAACCTTAAGCACCTGTTGGAAATGTTAGCTTGGAGGAAACATAAGAGAGCTACCATAATTGGACCTAATCTGAATCATAGAATCCTAGAATCATCTTTAAGATCATCGAATCCAACCATAAACCTAATACTGCCAAGTCCACCACTAAACCCTAAATGCCACGAAGCTGAAAAAAGACATTGGATCTCTGCCTCTGCTGGATGGAGAGAACTAGTAGATGGGGATCTGCTGAGGGACTTCTCCATAGCCATACTCTTTGGGTGATCTGATTTCTCCAGGTGAAAAAAATAATTGAAGGAGAATACGTGCACTGTATGGGATATAAGTTATAGCTTTTTTGGAGAAAACTACCCAAACCTTCCTTTCTTCCTTCGTCTGTCCATCTGTCTGTCTATCCATCTTAGTTTCAAAGCTATTGGAGAAGGCAGGGCTTTTCTGATGTACTCGGGAGATGGAAAAGACTGCCTGAGCTGACAGTCACAGGAATGGAAAGCCCCCATAGATCCAGCTGACAGCTCTGAAGGGAAAATGAATGTGAACAAATGAGAGTAAGAGTTTGCATCTCTCACAAATTAAGGGAAAAATGGGGTGAGGATGACTGTGATGCTGTGTAAACTGATTAGGCTGACCAGCCTGGACATAATGAACACCCTGGTGGGACACCTGCCTTGGTCATGGCACAGCCAGGACCTGTTGAGTGTATTTTACCAGCTTCCAAGTGCTGCGTTTCCAAGGGGACCACATCCGATAGTGTGCGTTTGTGGAGTTTGGCAGCTGCAGAGGGCTAGGAGAGTACAGAAAGGAGTCAAGGCACTGATGACAAAAATTCAGTCTTCTTAACTGTAAGGAGGCACAAGATATGAATGACCTCAAGGCCCCAGAGCCCCTCAGCTCTTCCATATCAGTTTCCAAACCTGGAGCGCACAATGTTTTATTAACAGTTGCTATAACTATAAACACTTACTTGGCACCGATTGTTGTGTTGTCCAAGGACCTTCGTGCATTTTATTGAATTAATTAAACATATTATAGTGTTTAATGCCCACGGTGGGAGATTCAGCCCTGGGCCATGTGGACTCAGAGTTGCATGGTTTGAGTGGGACACATGATTAAAGGATGCGTAGTCATAACTCCAATCAGTGCACTGACAACTTTATTTTCTACTTTTTCTCTTTTTAAATTCACCTTCCAAAACACTCATTGCCAAAAATACCGCAGGGATAATGCAATAATGTGAAAGCAACTTTATGTTCGAAATTATATGTTTCATACCTCCCGAGAATATCTTGAATGGTATAGAAATTAGAGGTACCTTTAAATAATGGAGTCTTTTTTGCAAAGACTATTGGTAAAAATGAACTCTGCAGTTCTTAAAGAACTAGTGCTGTAAAATGCCAATCATGGTTTAATTGTGGTGCAGTATGTTAATTACACATGACAGACTAAAGCTCTTTGAAGTCTAATTCTTGATTGTGTCTAATAATCTTGGTTTTTATAGTGCTGAACTTTAAAACATAAGCCTGCAGCTAAACCGATCCAGGCAAATATAGACATGAGGTCACATTTAACAGTGATTGAAGGTGAAGTCCTTCTAGTGTTCAGTTGGAGACTAGAGGATAGTCATGAAGGGGTCATCCTAGAGGTCAGTCTCCAGCCGCAAGCTCAGGTTTTCTGCAGATCTATTTCCCATGTATTTGACTGAAAAAGAGTAAGACTAACCATTTGAAAATTGTGGTGATTCAAGTAAAATGCTGCCCTTCCCATCAAACATAGGAAATATTGGAATGAGGAGAGGGAAGGCTGTGCCTCTGTGTGCTGATCGACCTCTTCCAGCTCACTGAGAAGAGATCTCTGCCTCTCCTGCATGGAGTCAGCTACCCTATGAGGGTCTTCTCCATAGGCATAACTTTTGGGTGATATGATTCCTTCAGGTGAAAAAAACCTCAAAGTAGAGTGTGTGTTCTGTGTGCAATATAAGATTTATATTGGTGAAAACCTTCTGGTATTACAGAAAGAGCTTGATGACAGTTGTCTCCTTAGTTCCCAATGAGGCTACCGGGTTGACATCTTCTTCAAGGGAAGAATAGATGACAGCATACATAAGGGCTTGTTTTGTTTTCTATGTTAAGAAAACAAAAGACACACAACACTTCCCCAAAAAGGATGTCCCTTACCACTCATTGCTTCCCTCCTGCCCAGGGCTCCCGTGCAGATGGGCTGTGAGCAGCCATGTCCCACTATTGCCATGAGTTCTCAGCATTCATGCATGCCCCATCCCTGGAAATATTCAAGATTAGGTTGGACTGGGCTCTGAGCAACCTGATATAGTTGAAGATGTCCCTGCTCATTGCAGGGGGGTTGGACTAGATGACCTTTAAAGGTCCCTTGCAACCCAAACTATTCATGATTCTATGAATTCCTTAAGAGGAAAGGTCCATTTCAATGAATTTCCAATTTCAATTAAAACAAAAAAAAAAGTTACATATCCTGTTCTGGCATTTTCTAAATGAAAAAAGTTTGCTTTTCTATTTGAAAAAAGAATGAGTCTATGATTAAAACAAACATGAAAGATCAGAACTAAGTACCAGTATCTGAAATGCGAAATTTCACTTGATTCGTTGTGTTGGTGTTTTTGTTTCATGAACATTGTTTGATGTTTTAATTTTTACTTTTCTTAGTCCTTGAAATACCAGCTTCCAGTTCTCTGGCCTTAGCACAGCATTTGTCAGATTGCAAGGCAAAGTCACTCCCTTTTGGTTGCATGTCAGCACCGCATCCTCTGTCTTGGTTCATATGGAGGAACCAGAGCTGTAGCTGGAAAGAAAAACATGTTCTTTGATTGGTAGCACCATGGTCTCTTAGTTTCAGGAGCCAACTCTTCAGCCCCAGCTGACTGGAAAACAAGCCCGTCTTGGGGTCAGAGAAGAGCCCTGGTACTGCTACCATCGTGGTTGCAGATCATGGACCTTGTGCAAAAATTATGCAGTTTGTCAAGTCCGTTTGAGTCCTGAGAAGGAAACACAGTCTGAAAAGTTCTCACAGAGTGGGGAAACTGTTTAGCACTTCTCGTGCTAAATTCTGCACGAGATCTTTCGGAGAGATAGTATAGCCTCTTATGTGGAGTTACAATAACCTCATAAAACTGATATGAGGTTGATTCTTCACTCGTGCCAGAGCACCAGAACTTGGCTCAGTCACCCTTTGCGTTTTCAGTTCCCACATGCACATGAGGTATACATTTTGAAGAATGAAGGCAATTGATCATGGGAACAGCTTGCTTAGGGAATGTGGTGAATTCTTCAAGTCTTGCAGTCTTTAAATCACAATTGGATGTTTTTCTAAGAGATAGGAAATACTTTAACCTGAAATTATGATGTTGATGCAAGAATTGCTGTGCAAAACTCTGTGACTTGTGCTGTGCAGGAGGTCAGACTAGGTGATAGCAATGGCACCTTCTGGTCATGCTGGTGTCTGTTGGGGGTGTTCAGGGATTTATTAATCACTACGACCCATACACTGTGCCTCAGTTCGGTGTTTTATTCAGTTTTCTGTTACCATGAAGACTGTTCACGTTGCTGTAACAGTGAAAATGATCTGAAGGCAGAACATCTCTTCCAGAGCTGGGTGCTGGCCAGAAGGTAATGATTCCCTGAGTGAGGGATTTCCCTGGGAAAGAGGACAAGTCATCCTGGCTGCCCATTGCCAGTGGAGGACCCCACATAGTTCAGCTGTAGGACGATGTCCCCTTTGAGATCCAGCTGTGCTGGTGGAAGAGGTCACTGCCCTCTGCTGCTCGTCACAGCCTCCCGGCCAGAGGTTACTGACCTTGCCCAGCTGCCGCCGAGCCCTGTCTGCGAGCGCTTCCTAATCCGCTCCAAGCAAAATCAGCCGCATTAGTTCAGGCGTTTCAGTGGTTGATCTGAGCCAGCCTGGCCCATTTTGTCTGAAGGGGATGGGAAGCCGTGCCGCAACACACGCCGCCGGTGGCAGAGCAGGGAGAGCGGCAGCTGGCAGCAGTGCCGTCCTCCCACGGGAAGAGGATGCCTGTCCTCAGGTTCAGAGCTGGCTCTCCCTTCCCCCCTCCATTGCCCGGTTCCCACCTTGGAGAATGTCTCATCCGGAGCAAAGGATTAGGCTCCTTATGTTATATATCTGATTATCCTGTGGCATGAGGCTTTTTGCTGCCATATTTCATGCGCTCAAGCCCCACCTGAATTCCAGTGTAATTATCTTGACTGCATCTCCGTCGTATTGAGTCCGGGTTACAGGCACATCCTTTTGAAAAGGATTTGTTTTATTTACTCGTCTAGGAAACAGAAGTTCACATCCTGTGAGTTGTACTGGCCTTGGTTTTCCTGCTCATTTCTGGCATTACTCTACCACTACTACGAAAATCTGTTTAACTTGTCAGCTCCCAGCGAGCAATAATTGCATTATCAGCTCTATCACGTTATCAGCGAACCTATACAGCGGCATCTTTTCACGAAGCCCTATGCCTTGCAGCCCCAGCGCTTGCAAAGCAGCACACATGAAAGAGATTGCTGTGCCTGGCATCGGTACAGACTTGTGCTGGGACCGGCCTCATTTAGTGCAAGTTTTATTACCTGTGGAATTTAAAAAGGATGTTCAGTGTAGCATGTCCGTCGGGCAGGAAACTACGGCTTGATTTTTAACTCTGGTTAATATCCAAATATTTTGTTGTACAGGAACTGCTAATTTTTGTTTGATCTTTTCAACAGCTACTGAGCCAAAGTCAGCTGTAGTCGTAACCTCAGTAAGGAAGCTGAGGGCTTGCATAGCCAGCAGCGATATCCTAGATTTAAAGGAGTGTAATCTGGTCAAACGAGGAGGGAATCTGGTCTAACATCCGTAGATTCTGTTGGTTTGCAGAAGGTGCATGGGTTTATAAAACCTGCTACTCTCTGGGAGGAATTTGAGGATGGCAGTGTTTGAGAACTGACAGAAGCCAGTCCACGCTAGTTTTATTTTATTCCGAGCATAATGTTAGTTGGCATGTGATGAGATCAGAGTTTCTATTAGATGTTAATTGAATTTATTACAGCAGCCCTTGCTGGTATTGCTTCAGCGGAGGTCCTGTCAATGTTTCCATTATAGACTTTGTTTATTAGTAATAACACAGCCATAAAAATTCTCTCCAGATTGAAATGTAGTGCGCAAGTTCTCAGCCGAGATCCAAGAACATCTCTCTTTTCCTTAAAATTTGAAGGAAATTGGTTTGGCCATGGTTTAGTTAGAGTAAGACGAAAATAGGATTTTGGCTGCATTGGGACATATTTTACATTTCTTTCACTAAAACAGAAACAAACATTTTATAGGCAATAATTTTCTTTACTGTTTTTATATAGAACAAAATTAAGGAACCAGACAGTAAAAAGATTTTGCGTACAATTTAACTGGCTATCCACATGTGAAAATACGGCATAATTCTCCATCTCCTCAGCAAGGGGATTCTATTGTAAAGTCACTGGTGAGGGAATAGGAGTTGTTCTGCTCTGTAAGTACTGTGTAGGCATCTCCTTTTAAAAAAATACATATGCAGTACGGGATTAGATCATGGGCTCACTAGTCTAATGTCCTGTATATAGTAGTCAGCAGGAGAAAAAGATACAAACACTCTTGTAATAGACAGTTATTAACGAAAGAAGCCCGCAAGGGAAGATTCAGTCTGGTCAATGGGCCTTTAATGGTTGTCAGATGCCCTTAAACACAAGGATGTAGATCTCAAGCGGCACTAAGCCACTTTTTCATTTCTCTTCATTCTCCTTTAGTTTCTATAGCCACTTTTGTTAATTTGGTGTAAATAGATAACCCACAATAGATGACTCGTGCAGCCCGCACAGGTCAGTCTGTACCTGTGGGCAGTTTGGAGGCTGCAGAGGTAACACGGTTTAAACCCTGGGAGCGCAGCAAAGTGCTGGTGCGCAGGCTTTCTGTGTCTGCAGGCTGGAGGAAGGTGGTTCACTCTCTCTTTGCCCCCAGCTCCCATCAGCCAGTGCTGGATCACCCGGAGGGACCAGCAGTTGCACTGGGTGGTACCTCGCTCACCGGCATCAACCTTGCTGCTCTCACTCAGCACAGGGAGGCCAGCCCCAAAACGAGCAGCCTGAGGCTTGGCAGAGGGCTAAAGGAAAGATAAGTCTGTATTCTCACAGTTGGACTCCCCGTGTTTCTTGGTGGCAGACTGCTTTGTGGGGACTTCTTTGCAGGCAGGAGAGAGAACGATTTCTTTGGAGCTTTTGTGGGTATTGTTGGTCTGTAACATCCACTAGATTAATCTGGAAATTCTAGGATTGTTTTGTGTTATATTGTATATTATTGCACTATTGTTATGTTATATTCTAGGATTGGTTTATGTTAGATTTTGTAAGTTACATAACTGCTGTCAGTGTTTGTCAGCCTGTTTTTCACAGCCCAGTACTAGGTATGGTCTTTCCTTTAAAAACTATTTTTCAGGTAAATTTAGTTCTTGTGAAGGGTGTTAGTCTGACAGTTCTGGAATCAGTCATCTACTAATTCCTTGTCTGGATTATATCATTACTATATTATCATTACTGTTGTAGTTGCCTGATAAGGATTATATCATTACTATATTACCATTACTGTTGTAGGTGCCTGATAAAAGTACTAGACCCGTAATTCTGGGGTATGGTAATGTGCTGAAGTTCTGATCAGGAGGAACAAAAGAGTTTTCAGCTTGGTTGCTGGCCCTCGTCAGTGACTGCTAACAAGAGCTCTGATGAGCAGCAGTTGCAGCATCCTTACCTGTGAGAGAATGGCTGTGTAGCTCCTCACTGCACTGATGGAGCCACTAAGAGTGTGGTGTCAGTGACTGGTGCCATATTCATGCCACAAGGCAAAGCCCAGGCTGTGCTGTGCTGCTGGGGCTTGTGGCCCAGCTGCCCCGTGGGCCAGTCCTGCAGGGATTTCTGGCAGCTGAGCAGCACTGCCACTGCAGCTCTGGACCACCCTGCAGGGAAGGGGTTAATGGCTCTGGGACCTACACTGACATGACGCAGCAGCCTTCCAGTACCTACAGGGGGCCTGCAGGAGGGATGGGGAGGGACTCTTTATCAGGGAGTGGAGTGACAGGATGAAGGATAACGGTTTTAAACTGAAAGAGGGGAGATCTAGATTAGATATTAGAAAGAAGTTCTTTACTGTGAGGGTGGTGAGACATTGGAACAGGTTGCCCAGAGAAGCTGTGGCTGCCCCATCTCTGGAAGTGTTCAAGACCAGGTTGGATGGGGCTTTGAGTAACCTGGTCTAGTGGGAGGTGTCCCTGCCCGTGGCAGGGGGGTTGGAGCTCAATGATCTTTAAGGTCCCTTCCAACCCAAACCATTCTATGATTCTGTGATATGGTGTACATGGCACTTTCTGAAGATTTGCTGGCTTTTTTTTAAATGAAAGTCCCTAACATAGGGACTGTTAAACATAGGCTGCCATCTTAACATTTTGCTTCCCAGACCACTTTTGTGTCAGAGTTCACAGAGGCTCATGCAGATGTGGTGGAAGGATTAGAGTGTAAATGTACGTTTCTCACAGACTTTGGAAACACCAAGGGGTTTTATTCTTGGGTTCCTCTTGGAGGTTTTTTGGTGTGTCTCCTCGTGGAGAGGGTACAGCAGAGGGCTACAAAGATGATTAGGGACCTGGAGCATCTCCCTTGAGGAGAGACTGAGGGACTTGGGTCTTTTTAGTCTGGAGAAGACAAGGCTGAGGGGGAATCTGATCAATGCTTATAAATACTTAAAGGATGGGTGTCAAGAGGATGGGGCTGGTCTTTTTTCAGTGGTGCCCAGGGATAGGACAAGAGGAAATGGGCACAAACGTGAATATAAGAAGTTCCACTTAAACATGAGGAGGAAGTTCTTTACTTTGAGGGTGGCAGAGCACTGGAATAGGCTGCCCAGGAGGGGTGGTGGAGTCTCCTTCTCTGGAGACATTCAAAACCCGGCTGGACAAGTTCCTGTGCAACCTGCAGTAGGTGGACCTGCTTTGGCAGGGGAGTTGGACTAGATGATCTCCGGAGGTCTCTTCCAACCTCATGTGATTCTGTGATTCTGTGTCTTCTCACATGACATGAGCCAGTTCTTACCAGTGCCTCGTCCCTGGAGTGAAACCTGGTGATGGCCGGCAGCCAGGTGTAGATCTTGTCCAGCGCATCCCCAAACGGCTTACCTTTGGCTCTCAAACACAACACTAGTCTTTCCCTGTACACCTGGAGCAGACAAATCCAACGGTTTAATATGTGGTAACCTCCTTTTTCTTAAGTGAGGAGAGGATAAAAGCAGGGCGCTCAGGGGTCTGAGTCAGTGAAGTCTCCATCCGTGGACCTGCAGGCCAGATTGAAAGCTGAAATGTGTAGGATTTGAGGAGGATAGGAAGAGGAGTAGTTCCTCAGTAGAGGAAGCACTCAGAGATGCGCTATTATAGCGAAGTATAAAGCTTTGTTAGCTACTGCCAAGGCTATTTCTGTTGAAATATTTTCACCAGAAAATTAGGTTTCAGGTGAAAATGAAATTTTCAACTGAAAGTACTTGCTCACTTTAGCAAATTTTGTCTTAATGGATAACCCCAAAATGTGGTGTTTTGTAGTCCACGCCCAACTAGTGTCTCAGTAATCAGTTTTCCTATGAAAAGCTGAGGCTATCTCTCCATCAGCACATGGAAGCTTGTGTGGAGTTGGGGGGGAGGGGGTTTCATGTGTGTTTTCCAGCCTGCTTTTGCGTGACCTGAACCGAATCCAAATAGCTCGCAGAGTTCAGAGGTACATTGAGATTAACCCATTCACAAGTTTGAGAAGAAGAGAGGGGAGGAGGTACTTACTGGAGATACCACACTCATGTGAACCTTGCGGGCCAACTGGTGTAAATTGGTCTGGCTCCATTGACCTGGAGCTATGCTAAGTATGCATTAGGGGGTCTGATGCATTCAAGCAGATCTGGCTTTGTTTGCATTCATTCAGAAATTGTGCCAGTACCCTAAAGCATGACATGAGCACATATTTTAGAATTTAAAAATATAAATCAAGCTTGATTTTTAATGTGCTGTATTTTTTTTCCTTTGTGTTAGTTATTTACGGCATTGGAAACTACAAATTAGCATGGATCCCAAGGAATAAAATAAGGAAATAAGGAAAATTCCTTTAAAGGAGAAACATTTAAGGGGCTGATTGTTATTTATTTTATTAAGCATATAAGGGTTGTTCGAATTTGTGTCCTGCCTGTAATTCCTCTGCTTAGAGCAATGCTGATGGGAAAATAGTATCCAGCAAATTATGAAAGGTGATACTGTGTCAACAGATAGGCGGTGGGTTAGGACATGTGACAGTAATCTTCCATGGCATTCAGAGCATTTGGACCATATGCTTTAAAACATCAGTAAAATACATGTCAGAACCACTTCCTCCCCGTGCCCCCCTCCCAAGGACCACGGCAGGGGGATGTGAAGCGGGGGAGCCATCCCAGCGCTGGGGTGCTCTCTTGGAGAGGAAGCGGGCTGGAAGGAGGGAGAACTGTAGCACCTTCTCCCGAATGAATGAATGAATGAATGAATGAATGAAGTTCAACCGTGTGAGGAAGTGAATGGACGGGGGCGGCAGCTGCGTGACATTAGCAGGACACGGTGGACTGGTATGAAGTTTGCTCACGAGTATTTACTGACTGCTTTTTGCAGCAGCAAACTCATGGAAATTAACGGTGGAAGTGTGGTTGTTGGCTATTGTTTCTAGTCCTGATTTTCTGCACAGTCCTAGTTTTCGTCTATAGGTTGCAATAGCTTTTTAGAAACACAGCACGCCTTAGTGTTTATAGTTTGCAGGGGGATAAAGGCCAAAGAATGTTAGAGAAAGGCTTTTTTCTTTGGAGTCTAGCATTGGAGGAAGATTAATTTTCAACTCAGTCGAAGCTCATTGTCAAGGCATCCCATCTCTACCCACGGCTTCTGCTCAGTGAAGGCAGGGCTTGCAGGTGCAAGCTCAAGTCACTCAGCTCAGGAGAGAAATTTGGGAACCCTTTTGAGTGCATGTTCAATCCCAGGGATCAGGGAAACCCCCTTTGTACCTCTTTGCCTCAGTCTGGAAAACTGAAAGTTCAGAAAGGAGGAAGCACCTCAAACCAAAAATAAACTGTTCTGTTCATTTGAGGGTAATGGGCCAAAACTCGGTATTTTTACTCAGGCAGAGCTCTCACTGAAGTCATTGGGCAGTGTGGCTGAAGAAGGGTGTCAGGTCTTGCTCTGGAGTTTTTTATTAGGACCAGCATTTCCGAACCTCCCGCTGGTAGCGCTCATCTGCCTGAAAAACAGACTTCTAGGGAAGGGAGCGACAGGGGAGTCCTGTGTGGAGGCAATAAAATGGTCTATGTTCTGTATTAATATTGATTTAACAATCATAAAAGGAACATAAATGTTTAAAAATTAAATCTTTTTTTTTTGTTTAAATATGAAACATTGACATTTCTCCTCCTCCTGATTTTTAAATCAGCCTTGAAGGCTGCTGGGGCTCGTTTATAGTAATTTCTTGTCATCCCTCTTAGGTAACTTTTTAGCAGCACAAAAACTTCCGGGCAGGAGAGGGTACCAGACAGGCTAATTGTAATTTGAAGGGTTATTTCCAAATGTGCGTCACTGTTTATTCCTGTTGAGAGGTGTTCCTCACCTTTTGAACTTTCTGACTGCCAGCCTAGGTCATCCAGAGTGTCATGCAGATTGATATTTCTGAGTTCAGCACAGCATAGAGGGGAATAACCCATTCAGGCCTCCTTGGAAGATCAGTGACGGCTTCCTTAATTGAATAAGGGGTGACTCAGTGTTTTATGAGCATCTCTCAACACAGTCATTAGTTTTATCAGTCTGAAGTTGTAAAAGACAGCCCTTGTGCAAACAGCCTCTGTGTCGGTGCCAGCTCGCAGCTCTCTGCCAGCAAGACCTTGCCATTGACGCCAACTGCTAAATCCAAATACCTGGCCAGGACTCCCCGAGGCGGGAAGTTCCCAGCTGGTTTGTGACAGTCCTCATGGCTGGGAAAGGGCACGGTGACTTTATACTTCTTTGCATTTTCCTTCTTCTTGGGTGAGAGGAGCAAACTGAGCTCATGTAACTTTGGGCAGCTTTGGAGCTGCTTGTGCCAGTGCCATGTCTGCAGCTGGGACCTGCTGGTGTAGCAGCAGGTTTTAGCCTTGCCCCCCTGCATGGGGACAGAGGAGCCTGTGTCACCCCTGGCTCTGCATGACATGGGGCTTCCCAGCAGTGGTGACGTTGGCAGTTCAGCTCCACAGTGTGAGCAGGGATGGAGAGTGACTCAGGGAAGCTGTCAGTGAGTGGCTCCTCCGCTGCCACCTCATCAGTGCCCTTTCATGCAGCCAGCCAAGAAGAAAGTGTCCTTTAATCCAGCCAGTAAGTCTCGCTGCCCTCCCTCAGCAGTCTCCAGTGCTGCTGCTTGAAATAGATATATGTCTTGAAACACCCTCATCATTAAAAAAAATCACTTCAAGGCATTCCTTCCAGAAGTGAAATCTCTGGGATGCGTTCGGTCAGCCAAGAAGAAACTGTGCAAGAAAGTTCCCACAGTCATGCTTCCTCCTAAGCCACAGAGCTAGATTTGAACAGACCTCCGCAAATAAAGCCATTTTTAAGCACATTTCTACCTTCAGCCCAGTTGTCTCGTGCCCATCACTGGGTGTGTTTCTGCGTAGCAAGGGTGGGCTCCCTGGGAGAAGCGACAGGCGGTTGTGAATACCCCTTTTCCCCCGGCATTTCACGTAGCAGACGCTTCCTGACACATGTGTGAGGGATGCGATGTGCAGCCGCGCTGCTCGAAGCAGGTATGGCAGGTATGCCCTCCTTATGGGGCATGGCTCCTCCCCACCAGCATCAGCTCAGGAGGAGAAAACAGAAGGGCCAAAGATAAGCTTGGGGTTTGAAGAGCTGGGAAAAAGGGCTATTGACGCTTAATGTTGTATAGAAAATGCATCAGAGATGTGCAGGGCTACAGCTTCCCTCCATCGGGTCTCCTGCCTGCCCAACCCCTCATGGTTTTGCTGAGACTGCTAAGGAAATAATATTGCTGGAGTTTTGTATTGGTGGCTACCTTAAAATTCCCCTCTGGGGAAAAAACACTGAAGGGCTGAAGTTTGTTTGGGGGATATTGGCTACAGCTGTTGTGAAGGTTGCAGGGCTTGCAAGCACCTAACTGGGGGGTGGCTTTCCTTCCCCTGCCTGCAGTCCCGAAATGCTGCATTCTCACACTCAACGAACAAGAGGCTAGAAGGAAACCATCCAGCTCCCCACAGAAACCACGCTCAAGCCTCCTGTATTTCTACAAGAGAGCAAATCCTCTGGCCATATCCACCACCTTGTTCCTCCGTGCTGTTGGCAGAGGCTGGAAGAGCACACTCGGGCAGCAGCCCGGCTCCGAAGGAGAGCTGGGGGAGATGGGTGAAGAGGCTGAATCGCTTTCCTGCTCCAGTGGAGGTGAGAGAGGGAGCTGTGTGTGAAGCACACGCGTCTTTCAGCAGCAAAATGTTTGTCTTCTCACTCTTGATGGTTAATGACCATGAACTGCTAGCAGGGGGCCGGCCAGGACACCCGTTCTCTCTCTTTCTAGCTTTCAGGGATCCCAGCACTTTGGGATGATGAAATAAATGTAGGTTGTCAGTCCAAAATAATAACACTTTACAAAGTGGAAATGCAAATTTCCTGCGATATCCCTGAATAGCAGGTGGTATTTCCTGAGGTATTGTTTCTGACCTTCAGGGAAATTGATATTATGAACTGACCGAGGAAAATGAGTACAGTATCAAGCTCCAGCAATTAAAGTAAAACAATGAGAGTATAGTAAACTGAGTAAAGCAACAAGCAAGAGAAGGCTTGGATTTTGTATGTTTGTTTTTGGGGGTTTTGTTGTTGGTGTTTGTGGTGCACTTAAGATGCAGTAATGTTCTTTTTACAGAAAAGGCAGCGGTGGAAAGGAAATAAAAGAAACCATTTGACGTTAAGTTCAGTTGCTTTTAAGGGCACAAGCAAATAATCTGGAATAATTAATAGTATTAGTAGTACTAAATAAGTAAAAATTAGCTGAGCGACAGGTTAACTAATACTTGTGTGATGTCCAGCAAAGCAGACAAACATTAATTTAAACTTCTAACAGTGAGATCAGGAGCAAAATTGCCTGTGTTTCTGTTAACTAGATTTTGCTTTGAAAAAAGGACGCTCTGTGCTTGATTACTGTCAGGCAAATATCGCAGTCTGGGTTCTGATTTTATAAAAAGGAGATAAGCTATTAGGTTTGCTTCATGTAATGTCACTTGTATTTCGTTTGAGTGAAAGCCATCTAATGTGATCTTATGTACATAATGCTGTTTCTTTAGGTGTATTCAAAACTAGTACCTACCTAAAGCAAAGACTTGATAACTGATTTTAAATTTCTTCTGAACTGACATTGCTGCATTTTCCTGCATTATATATAACTTCATAGCTGAAAGACCTGTATAAAACCTTGCCTCACCCTGTAGAACCTCCAAGGTTCGTTTTCTTGCAGTGCTGCAGTCCTGGGCTCTCTGGCGGGCAGTTACTCTTACTCAGGCTATCAACCTGGTGGGTTTGAGTTGGGTTCACTTCTGTGAGATTGTTCAAACAAATCTGAGATTTCTAGTTGTGTACATCTGGTCTCAGTGAGTTTGGTGCCAAGTCCTTTAATTTTCCTTTATCATAATATATTATTTAATTTCTCTGCAGCACATGCATGCATCGTGTTCCTCCTGTTTAAGGAAATGCTTGTGAAAAGAAACTGTCTTGGCCATATTTCTATAAGACAGACTAGCTCTCCCTTGTTAGACTAGTGACATTGGAATCTGACCCTCGATTCACAGATGGTAAAGCCAGATGTGACCATGTGATAATCCAACCTACTGTGCAGGATGAGCTGTTGAAGTCCATCACAAGCAAAGGTCTGCTAGAGGTTGCTTAGGATTATGGCCAGAGCGGGATTCCTTCCTATGGATGGCATTTGAATGCAGGTGACAAACTCTTATCATCTTTTGAGTCATATTTTTAAAATGAGGACTGTGATAGATGTCCAGATCAGTTCCAAGAAACCTGCATTCAGTAATATTTTTGACACCGACGTGTTCTGTGAAGAAGCATTTCATCTCTCTGGGCCTCTTTTCCACAGCCCATCTTTTGTCAGTCTTCATGTTTGCAGCCCCCATTCTTCACGCGAGGGAATTGGCTGTGCAGCATCTAATGCAGGGACAGTAAATTTCCCCAATTCTCCCAATGTTGTATGAAAATCTTGTTGCCCGGAGTCTTTCTGCCTCACTTGCTGGGTTCATTGCTTGTTTCCCCAGAGTCATGCAGTGCCATGGGAAGACAGGAATGGAGCGAGTAGCTGGGTGAACATTTGCTGGGCAGCCTGGAAATGTCGGCTTTAGTGGTATTTCCTGTCTCCAGCAGGACAGGGTTTGATTCCTCCTGGTCCCACTGCTGGCTGTGGTACATGGTTGTCCAGCACGTTACAGTTCACGAGCTATTGGAGGGCTACAGTCATATGAGTGCCTGGAGGCACCTGCCGTTAGGTCTAGCTCTCAGCTGACAGAGTCTGAGTATTATCCTACCCTAGAAGAAGCAGGGGCTTGTTGAGAATTGTGTGTTGTTTTGTGCTGGGCACAATCTGTTCAGGGCAGGTAGGTTGCTGAACTTGATTTTAAGAATTAAGACTGATCAAAAATGAACAGTCTTAAGGTGTAAGCCACCTTAGTGCATTAGTGCTAAGTTCCTCTCTCCAAATATATAAAACCAGATATGGACATAATTTCTAGTTTGAGATATTTAATGCACGACTGAGTTACAGTGTCCTGGCTGAGCTTTGATAAGTATTAGTGACTGCCCATGCACAGGCTGCCGACCTGTCCTCATTGCTCAGTACTATTCCTTCACCTTAGTGAAATACGTGTAAAGTGATGCTGAATATTCTCACATCTGAAGCGGGCTAAAACCCATATGTATTCTGTTATTGCTGTTTACCTGGTGGTGACTTTTAAAATGCCTTTTAAGTCAGTGGTGCGTTCATGTACTTAAATCATGTACTTAAATCATGCAGAATGCAGTAGCTCACTGATACCACAATGGAAAGTTGTTTATTTGGTTAGTGGCAGTTCATAGATTAAATACTCAGTGTGATAGACTTTTTAGACAACAGAAGTCAAGTCACGAAACACTCATGGGAGGAGTATTACTGTTTTGAAAATAGTGGGGTTGTGATCTGAGTTTCTGATAAGCATATCCAACACAAGCAGTGTTCTGTTCTCCTTGTAGACAAGTGCTGTGAAAGGGGTATGTATATGTCCCCTGGGCTCTCAGATTATATAGACTAACTGGGAAACAAAGTGAATACCTCCAAGGACACCTAGCTGCTCTGCTGGGATGCACTTTTCTTTCTGATTCACTGAGGATGAATGCCTCTGCGTGGTACCCATGTACTGTCATTGGAGGTGGTGTTTTTCAGATGAAATGTAAAATCAAGGCCCTGACCACTTGTGGCCATTAGCATTCCCATGGCACTTTTCAAAAGAGTCAGGGTTTTGACCCCAGTGTCCTGGCCAAATTCCAGTTTGGATAATTACATCCTTCCTTCCCTGCCACGTACACTGGATATGCTATTCTTCACCTCATGCCCCAACTGTATGTAACATTGTCTTGTGTTGTTAAAACAGCTGCCAGACCTCGTCCCAGAAATGGCTGCATTTTGGTGCAGAGTGAAACAGATCCCTTTGTAAGGTTCCCATGTCACTTCCAGTGTATAAATCACTTCTGGCTGCAGAGATGAAAAGGACACTCAGAGATGAGATTATGTATTTAAATACTATGATTGGTTTTAGTTATCTGATATATATTCTTAAGCTTTTCGTAAGGAAGTTCATATTGAACTAAGGAGTAGAACTGATATGACCCATCACACAGCATCACAGATCTCCCTCTGACATCTGGTAATGAGTTAGATTTCCATTTCTGAGGGAACCCTGATGGTTAAGAAAAATGTACTTGGAAAAAAAAAGAAATCCCCCAGAAGTGATATCGATGATGAGGGTGTCATGGGGGTGTCCAGGCACTTCCCAAGTTTTTTTTTTGCTTGGAGTTTGCCCATATCTGCTATGTACCAACAGGTCAGGTTCAAACTGGGTTGTGTAGTCTTCAGGAACCAGATGTCCTTGTCTGTATTTGAGTTACTACAGGATGCTAATCAGTGAATGTATTACACAATTTTGCTCCTAAAGTCTCTATGGTTCTTGGCATCCCAAGCTCTTCCAGCAACGTTAACTCCTGCACAATAAAGACTCCCTCAGGACACTGGCAGCCCTGTAGTTGGAATGTAGTTTGGATGATGCAGGCGGGCAAAAGCACACTCTCAAGTATTACTGGCCAGTGCTGTAAGTGATGATTCAAAATTTTAAGTGGACCTACTAACTGTTTTCTAGGGCAGGGCTGGTTAAACCAAACTTCATGGGCTGGATCCCCCCTTCCAAAGTTATCAACAGTGCAAAATTACTCTGCATCCTCTTTTCTGAAAGCCCTTATCCTGGGCAGAGGGCTTCTTTCCACTGTGCTCTCTCTTCAAAGATGTGTGGATCCTGCTCTTCACCGACCTGATCTCACATCTTTCAAGATGTCCAAGAACAGACATCATCTTGTCACGGGATAAGCATGGATGTGAAAGAAGTGTCTTCATGTGTTAACTCATGGTTGGAGTTGAGCATAGGGACCTTGAGTACCTCTGTAAGGGACTGTTCAACCAACCTCAGCCCAAAAGGTTGGGCCCCATCACACTTAGGAGTGAGGAGAGGGTGGAGACATCCGCAGTGCTGACCAGGGCGCCATGTGGAGCTTATGGGATATTGGGGGGATTCCCTCTGAGATACAGAACATTTATTAATAATATCCTGATGTGGAGATCTCACCAAAGCCCTGACTTTCTTGCCAGTCAGGAAGCTTTCTGGAACTGTGATGATGCATCTGGAAGATTCATGAAATCATTAGTTTTGGGCCTGCAAACGAGCTTACAGTTAGCAAAATGTTTTCGTTTTGACTAAGAAAAAGAAGAAAAGAAAGAAAAAAGCTCAGTATTTACTAAGTAAAATGGAGCTAGAATGTATCACTTCCATGAGCTCTGTGTTTGCTTAACTATAAAAAAAAATCTATATTCAGTAATAAAGGACAATTATACAATGTTGAATGAGCAGAATAACCACAAATTGCCAAGGGCATGTGCCAGCAAGGGCAGACAGGAATTAAAGTGAAAAAACGTGGCTGAAAAGGCCACACATTTATTAACGTAAATGCATTTAAATTAGCCCCGAAGGCAGACATTCCTGGGAGGTGATGAAAGGCGAAGAGGCATGGGCAACTCCTCATCCCATCACTGTCCCCCACCCTTTTGAAGTGCTTGTACAACAAACAGTGAATGTCCTGGCTGTCCCGCTGCCAGCCCCCTCTAACCACAAAGCTGAAGCAGACCTGCTTCTGCACAGATTGCAGCGCTGAGAGATGGCTGGAGTTCTTCTTCAGGAAGAGCACGAGCTCCTACGGATCCTGCTGTCATCAGCCTTGAATGGCAGGTTGGTTCTCTGCTTGTGGGTAGGGGTGTAATCCTGCGTTCCCCAAGGCAGTACAGTCGCAGCAGCACCTTCCTATTTCTCTCTTCCTTTTTATGACCTGAGAAGATGAAGCACTCCCAAAAAGCCCATAAAATGCATCTGATCCCACCAGTACCTAAAAAGTCTTTCTAACCAAACTTTCAAATTGCTTTCTTTAAAAACCCAAAATATGTCAGTAATGCACATGCTTTTAAGAGGATAAAGGAAGCCAAAAATATGACAACAGTACAAACATTTTGTGTGTGTTGGTGGGCAAAAAAATATTAATTTTATGTGTTTCTTTTCTTCTGTGTTTTTGTGTGTTTTCTTTCAGTTCCTTGCACAGGCAGGCAGAGAGACCTCGTTCCCATTTGTGTGCAAGCAGGGAACGTGGTGTGTGTTTGGTCCCCCTCTTCCCACCATCTCTCCTTGGCACTTTCATTTCTCCATCCCAACCCTTTGCATCTTTCCCTGTGTGCAACCCAACCAAAACTTGCCAGTGTTGTTCCCTACCAGCCAAAGATTTTCAGAAGCTCCTAGGTGCACACACACTGTCCCAAGCTATACTGTTGTTTCTTCACTCCTCCTCTAAAAGCTGTCCTTCTTCTTCTAAAAGCTGGTGGCCTCCTTGCTGGCCATGGGGTTTGCCTGGGAGAGCAATGGGCTCACAGCAACCTCTGGTGTCCGTGGGCCTCACCTCAAGGTGCACCCTCACGCTCCCTTTTCAAGATAAAGCCTTGCTTGAGGCTGGGCTGTGGAGTCCTAGGCATGGAACGTGGGGACATTTTGGTGCCTGGGAGGAGCCTGCTGACCACCAGCAGAAGGGTCTTGCTCCACACCATAAGTAGCTGCCATACCAGTTAATATCTAGAGTATCAGGGTATCTTTGGCCACGTTGCTGCCAATGCTAAAATGATCTTGCAGCTGCCGTTAAGCGATCTGGTGCTGATATAATGCCTGATCTCAGGGAGATGAATTGTGTTCAGCTGCAAATCAAGCTTCTGTCTACCCAGTGTACCTAATTCCCAGAAAAGGTATGTCTCTTTGTGCCAACTACAGCAGCATTTGGAGGCCAGCTATCCCGGTCCTTCATCCAGCAAGCTGCTTTCACCTCTGCTGCCAGGACCACCTAGCCACAGATGCTACCAACGGGTATGTTTTTGGCACGCCCCAAGCCACATTGGTTCCAAGCACAATAAAATGTGACTAGTTGGGAGATGGAAGCATTTACCTCTTTGGGCAGACTCCGCAACTGGTTTGAACCAAGGGCAGAATTTAGCCAAGGACAGGATTTAGCTTTGGTTTTTTGCAGTGTGAAAAATCAGGGTTTGTCACTTAAGCAACAGAAGCAGCAGAATACGGAAGAGTTACCAGGAACGGAGCGTAAATATCGAGCAGTCCTATTCTCTGACGTGACCTGCATTTGGTAAAATGTTCACAAGCCCTCCCTAGCAGCCGTAACGTTTAAAAGCGGCTTTCCAAGTGGTGGATGGTGCTGTGTGAGCGAGGAAAACTCTTTAAGCTGTACCCGGGAGCGGAGCGGGGCTGTGCTGTCACAGGGTGCTCCGGGCGCTGCATTCTTGATGTGGCTTCGGGTTTCAGTACTATTATGAAAAAAGCTGCAGGGGATTTAGGATGCATACCTAACACACATACCTTTGATGTTCACATGGTTAGATCCAAGCAGCAAATAGGATCTTCAGGTCAGATGGAGCTTCCAAAAGGCTATTAAATAACTGTAGCTAGACAGTCAGGTAATTGTCCTGTAAAAATTACAGTCAAATTCTTCTCTCCTAGACTGGGATAAATTCGGAATCTGTCCAGGGACATAAATAGAACAACTCCAAAATTACATCAGGATTATCAAGAGCAGAATCTCTTTCTCCCTCCCTCTCTTCCCCCTTCTTTTTCTCTCTTTCAGACCGAGGGAGGCGCGTGTACACAGACACTATTCATATTTCTGCTGCTGTCAAAAGGCTGATGATAGGATATTGTAGACTTTGACTTAGCAGTCTTGTAGTAAATGGGTTCTAGGTGGTTAAAAGAGAGAACTGGTTTGCCATTTCCTATTTTCAAATACATTACTGTGTCATGTGAATTTCACGATGGTGTATATGATGAAATTGCTATTAGTGAGTGAATGGCAAAAGCACACCAGAAATGCAATGCAATGAGTTTTTTTCTGCTTTGCAAGGAGTGCCTACAAATCATGCCTTTGGACATAATGAATATAATTTCTATTTAAAAAATAACAGTATGAACTGAGTTCAGTATTTAACATACCAATCATCAGAGTGATCCCAAAATATATCAAGCCAGGAAGTGGATTAATTACAACAACTCGCCACCAAGCCCCTGGTATATTTCAAGCACGTGGAAAATGTATGTCTATTTTGGACACTGACTTCTTTATGAAACTGTGCCAGGATGTCAGCGGGCTCTGGTCGGACTCTGACAGACGCTCTTAGCAGCATCAGTTTCCTGGAGGCAATAATAATTATCAAATCTATAAGATAGATAGACAGACAGCTATCAGACATCTGTATATCCCAGACGTACAAAAACATCCCCAGCCAACCATGTGGCTACCAATGGATCTGCTCAGACAAAAGAAGTTCAAGAGAAGTGCCTCAGGCCAGATCCTCAGCTGCAGAAAATCAGCCAGGCCTTCCTTGTGCTGTGTGCCTTTTCTTTGGAGGAAAACCCTGCCCGGCTGTCACAGGGCAATGGGAGGTCACGGAGGCAATGGGCTGGATGGGAAGGGGAAACTCCTGCAGGAGTTCAGGGCAAGGCCTGGGAATGACCACAGAAGCTCTGTACATCTCTGAAGGAGCAGAAATGGCTGTGCAGAAGAGACTGCCTGGATCCCTTGTGTCCTTACCCCCATTGGTGCAGATGAAGGGAGAGGTGGCTCTTCCTAACGAGACCTAGGGTTGTGTTAGTGCTCAGTAGAGCAGAACAGTGCCTGGACACAGCCTCAAGCGCTGCCCTGCAGTTTGTGCTGTGCAGCTGGGAGCCTTCTTTCCTTCACCATCTTGTCCTCTGCCATCTAACATGGTGCCCAGGTGTGGTTAAGGAAATAGCGCAGCCCACAGGCTCTTCCCTTTGGGCAGTGTAGAAGAGATGGCCCCATATGGGAGGAGGAAAGGTGGTATGGATGCAAGCCAGGCTGGGAGCCTGGACTGGATTGTTTTCTCCTGGAGATGAAGTCTGCAGGTTTTCTTGGCAGATCATGTTCTCCTGCACCTGCCTTTGCATCTCTGTAATTATGCTCTGATGCTCTCCTCCTCTGGTTGAGATGTGCCTTGCTAAAACACGAACACAAATCTCTGGAGGCAGTGGTGCCTTTAGCATGCAGTTCAACTGAAGAAGTATGCCACAGGCTGCCACTGGGAAATGCCCAAGGGAGGACACGGAGGCTTCTTGGCTTGAATTGCATCTTGTATTTCCACCAGTATCCTCCTTCAGGGACTCTTGTGAAGAAGCGCAGCTCCGGGCTGTGGTGTGGCCATTGCAGCAGCCCTGTGGTGGAGATGTGGGGCTGGGGGCAGAGCTGCCACCAGTCACTGCTGGGACACTGCTGTAGTCCCAGGGCTGCCCAGCAGAGCAGTTTACCCCTTGTTTTTCATCCCTGCCACTTCATTTCTTTTCCATCCCCGCCTCTAGGCTTGGGCCTGCTGTTGGCAGAAGCTTTCATAGGCCTGGAAATGAATTTGTTTGTAGCTAAGCCTACATTGTGGAAAACGGACTGTGCATGTTTTCCAGTCTCTAAATGACACAAGAACATTGTTTCTGAGTCGGTTAGGGTCTTTGTGAACTTAAAATGAAGAGAATGAATGTAGGAGGCAAGAAAGAGCAATGTTACTTGACAATAGTTACATTTTGAGCAAAACCATTGACGTTCGGAGTTCACTTTCCAAACAGTAGCAGATTTTGCATCAGGTTGTATGGTTTGGGACTTTACTGCCTTATTTACTCTGCTGTTTCACTGGAGGCCAGTGCAAAGATCAGGGGGGTTTGGGAGCTCCTGGCTGTCAGGTCCAGAGATGAGTCTACTGGTGACAGTCCTGCAGCTCTGATCAGTTCCATGCAGCCACCATCAGTAGTACCACCTGGAATCGCCTCTGAAGCAGGAACTGCCCCTGGTTTTTTGGTCTGTACAGCGGGAGGTGCCTGAGCAAGAAGAGAGGGAAGACTCTAAAACAAAAGTTGGAACCGGATGGTAATGTGATACTGTGCTTTTCACCTCTAGGTCATCAATTCAAATTTAGCCTGTTTAGTAGTGACCAAAAATCAATTCCACATGGGCCAAGAGAAATGCACAGTGAACACAGGGTTGCTGTATCCAAACAGACAAGATAGTCTGGAGATAAACAGTTGCACAATAGTTATTTGTCTGGAGAAGTCTGCAAGGTATAAAGCTAAGTAGTTTCTGACCGGTTTATATACCTGAATCGTTCTTCACAAATAATTTATCATTTATTTCTGTCTACTAAAATGTAGGAGTTTTTTTCCTTATGCTATAACTAAGAATAACTGGAACCTCCTATTTGGCTTTCTCAATAGCCTGTCTGTGTAGGGAGCTATAAATAGATACATATGATGTTCACCAGACGAAAGAGCCAGCTCATGTTTCCTTAGGTGCATATCAAGAAAATCTCAATGCTGAACTTTGTAGTAGAATTATTCTGAAAGGCAGAAATTGCTTCTTAATATTTTAGCAGAAAAATTCAGAGGGTGCTGAACTAAACCTGAGCAAAATGCATGAGGAAAGCTTATCAAATACGTGATGGATGATTATGAAGTAACACAGCAGTGGTGACTCTGAAGAACAGTCAGCAACAGCAGATCCTCCTGCTGCCAAACAGTATTGATTTTAGCTAAATATGCCAATTTAAACTTTGCTTATAGCATTTAACCACAGATACAAGGCCCATTAAATGGATATTTAATAGGCTGCACTATCCTAAATATTTTATGGAAAAGTAACCAATACTGTCTGAAACATTATAAAAATTAATAGCGTCTATCAAGAGCACTGAACTAACAGCTACTGTGCTTTGAATTTTGATTATATCCTTGATAAACTCAATGGGGTATTGTTGTGCTTGAACTAACAGTTCAGCTAGCAGACGAAGAAAAATTATGGATTTTCCCTTTCCTTTCTGACTATCAAATTTGTATTTACCAAGACCTGTAATGGTGGGAAATCTACCTCTGTGAGAAAGATTGGGTCAAAGCAACTGAAAAATAATGGCTTATACAAGCATAAAAGAAAATATATTTCTTTCATGGTTTTTATCCTCTCAGAACATAAAACCATTGCAAATGTCATGAAAGTAGCTTTGTGTAAACAAAACATATGAAATCTTAACCCTGCTGAAGTCAGTTGTTTGACTTCCATTGAATATATACATACTTGACTGAATATATCTGCCAGTGCCTGAATTTTCAGGCTACCAAAAGAGTGATTTGAAGCAGTGTGTTTCAAATTCACCAATTAAAATATAAATTTTTGTTGCCAGGCAAATAACTATTAAAAGTCACTTTGTATACTTGGAAAACTCTGATGCTCTCTGCTCTCCTCCACAAGTGGAATGGAAGTACTATTTACTTTGTCATCAGCTAAAGTTACTGGTGCAGCTCCTGAGATGTTGCAGGGTTTTCCAGCAGCAGTCAGGGGAGGTCAGTTTAATAAGGTAATAAATATTTTTTGAATGACCTGACTTTGTATTTGGTATTAAAAACTCAGAGGAGTTCCAAGTAGGATAGAAAATAAAGAATAAAAGTTCCACGGATTTTGCCAAAATTCTCCACAGATTACTATTAGCCTCATTTATGAGACTGCACAGAGGACTGTGAAATCTCCTTTGAACTTTAAGGGCCAGATGGTTTTGCTGTTAGATCCTAATGACCCACAGCAGTGTGCGTACACAGACACCACGGTTGCCAGTTGACTGCAAACAAGCGATGGAGGCAGGAGAATTCATGACCAAGCACGGGTCATGTGTGCTTCCAAAACACAAGCCAGTTCTGCTTGGCTGGAGGGGGGCATCCCTCCTCGCTCTTGATGGGGTAAAAAAGCATTTCTGCTGCCCCCTCGAAAGGAAGATCATTTCTAAAGCAAGCCATGGGCATACCTGGACCAGAGGAGCACATGGCAAGCGAACCTACCAGTGCAGTCTGGGGTAGGTCCCTGCTGATGGTCATGAAGCTGAAAGTAGCTTTTGCCCTGAGGCGAAGGCTCTCTCAAAGGCTGCATCACTCTGTGCTGGGAGAGGAAGGGAGGGGCTGGACTCGAACCAATTAAAGCTGTAGGGCAGAACAGTAGTTATTCTGCTGTCATATGGAACTGCTTGGAAGACATGATTTATTTTGGATTATATTGGTTTCAACTGGTATAATATGAACTTCCTGATTTTTTGAGGATATGTAGACAAAAAGACTAAATATGGTTTTACTCATCTCTTAATTTAGAACTACAAGTGTTTGGGTGACCTATGAAATTATTTTAATGATCTCCACACAACACTGAGCTGTCAGCACTATAAATGTCATCCTAACTGGGTATTAGTTTCCATCATGGTCATTTAGTCTCAGCAGCAGAGCTACCTCCATGCGAGTATCTTGTCTTTGTCAAGCTGTGGGAATAAAACGGAGAGTCACTGTTGCCAAGAAGCATCAGTCAAACATCTTCATAATAGTCGGTTTGAAGAGGAGGACATGAACACAAAATCTAGGAGTGCTGTGAGTGGGCCCTTGGAGCTCCAGGCACAGCGTTCAGGGGATGATTTCCATTCAAACCCGTGCTTTTATCTCTGATCATTATGAACACGTTCCAGCATTGCTCATACTAGTTGACATAGACTTGCCCTTATCCTTCCTTATTTTTATAATGCTAGGAAAAGTCACAGTTTAAGAAGTATTCCAGTGAAGGAGAAGTGTGACAAATTGAATTTGATACAACTTTTGACTGCTAGTACAAGATGAATATGGACTCATCACATGAGGCTGCTCTTTTGTTCTCATAAAGAAGGCAAAGAAGTTGTTCGACCAGTGACTCTATAGGCTCTAAGCATGCATCTAAGACACTGACAAAGAGCAAAGTAACAGAATTTGAAAATAAAATACAATGAGGGATGTTGTGGCAGAGGAGGAGTGGAAGAAGTGTCTTGTAGGAGATAACCAGTTGGGCTTTGAACATCCAAATCTTACAGCAAAGATAAAAACACCAAAAACTTTCTGTACTTTCCTCTTTAGATGGTTTGGGTTTTTTTCAGTTCAAAATTAGGAATCTTATCCTGAAGTTTTAAATTATTATCTTTTGCCTTAGCTCACATACTTAATAGTTTAAACATGGCAAAAGAAATTCTGCTGTATTTTGGATTTGTTCTTGTATGATAGACATTTAAATGACATGGTCATGGGATTTTTCCAACGCTGTCACTTGTTCTTTATGTCTTGTACAGATTTAAGAAAGCTACTTAAGATTGACTGGTACTTGCATATGATGTAAAAAACCCTGAATTTTGCTTTCAAGTGTATGGAATTTCAGCTGATACACGTTCAGTGTACAATAGCTGTTTCTTAACCTAGAATAAAAATAAAACGTGAAAGTCCTGTGTTGCACAAAGCTCCCCTTACTGACATAAGCGAGATCGCTGACATAAGCGAGAGAGCTTCTGGCAGAGCAGAAGGTCTCCCATCTTACTCTACAGGCTCCTGGGTGGATATGTTCAGAGCTCTCGTGTCTTGTGTACAACTTTATTTTGCCCCAAAGCACCTCTTCAAAGTCTCTTGTCCTTGGCTTTTTTATGGTTCCAGTCTTTTCCATAACCAAGACAGATTCGCTTTCTTTCCAGATAGTTGAACATGAAGTTGCAACGCTCTTTTGAATCAGAGGTGTACGCTTTGAAGCCCTGAAAAGATCTCTTAACTCAGTGAACACAAAGCTTAGCCAGTCACAGTGTTTGTATCTGTAGCATGTCAAAAAGTTTCCAAAGGCATCACATTCACAACAGTTAGAGAAAGGAAACGGGGTACTTGGGAAAATTCTCATTATTCCTGTAGGCCTCAGTTCTTCTGGTCTGGGGTGACCTACATGAGTGGACACTGTGATCCTCTCGGGACTGAACCTTGCTGGATTTACCCAGCCTGGATTCATCCAGCTAGCTCTCCCACGCAGCCAGGCTGAAGCAGGAGAAGCAGTGCCCCTGAAAACCAGCACTTGCAGTGATTTGGCTGCCACAAGCTGGAGCCCTCAGCGTGACACGAGTGGGTACGACTCCTAGCCTGTCGGTGGTGTGTGCCACTAATACTGGCTGAGGGGCTGAGCCCGGCTTTTGAGCTTTCATAGCTCTGCTTCTGCCATTTAAGGGAGAAAGCGTAACACACACTGAACTCCAGATCCCAAAAACGCAGCCAGCAGTAAGCGAGCACTGCCAGGGAGTTCTCGACATGAAGCCCTATGATAGCAAAGGTCTTGAATGACTAAGATTCTTGAAAGCTTTGGTCAGTATCAGAGACAGTTTCCAACTGGGCAAAGTACAATATTTTCCCTCTGCTTTTTATGAATGGCTGGATAGGACTGTGCTGGAGTCAGAGTCCCCCGCGAAAGCCATTCATAAAAATAACAACAAAACAAAACAAACGCACACAAAAAACTTTCTAGGTCCAGTCCGGAGCCACTGGGTGCCAGAGGCTGGGAAAACACGCTGGCAGCCTGAGCCCCAGCTATCACTGAAAGTATTCAATGGGCTTTTTGGTGGTCTGAAAAGCATGAAGTGCTGTGTAGAAGGGCAGCTGGTAGAATTACTGTGACACATACTAGGCAGAAAGCCAGAGCTGGCCTTGTTTCAGACATTGTCTTTCCTCTCATTGAAGTGTCAGGACCTAATTCATGGAAAATTTGGTGAGTTGGCAGCTCTTTCAGAAGATTTCATTGAGCTACAGTGTGTGAGAGTCACATGAATGCAGAGTGCGTGGCCAAAAATACGTGGGGTTTTCTGAGCAGGAGAAAACAGTCAGCCTCTGAGAATGTCTGATGATTTCATGTGGTTTTGGAGTAAACACGTGTACAGGTGTAATCAGCAGGCAAAAAAAAAGCAGAAAAGCACTAGTGGCAGATTACTGAAGAGCTCAATGAGTTCTGTAATTACGAGGTATTCCTTTGAAACAAATCATTCCTTTGTCTGAGGGCAGCAAATGTCCATTAATGAGTTCAGGACTTGCAGTCCACCTGGAGAAGGCATCAGTGAAATGTGTGCCTTGGTAATAGCTTCTCCGTTGCAAGGGAATTTAATGGAAAAGAAAAGGGTCCTGAAGTTTAAAGTTTAAACCCTGAAGTTTAAAGACAGACCCAGTCATCACACAGCTTTTTTCTCATATTTATTTGAGAGCAGAACTTGGAGCCTGAGGCACAGATACAAAAATATAACAGCAATAGGATTCTGCTGAATTAGGAAAAGACTGAAAATAAACAAAGCATCTCTTGTTAAAATGGGACGCTTGTGGTGGGCAGTCTGAATTGAATCAGTTACATTTAATTTACATTTTCATTGATCCTTCCCACTGAAATATTGCTCTGAAAGGCCAGTTACACTAAACTGTTTATTAAGAAATATTCCAGTTATTTCCTACTACACTGTCATGAAAATTAGGTTTTTGGCCGTGCAGAGGGACAGCATGTTGGCTTCTGCCCAAGCGAGGCACTGAAATCACGGCTGGGATTAGGAACAGGCAGGAAGGAAGGGCAGGAAGAAAATCATTGGGTGCAATTCATATACTTTGAAAACAGAAAGTCCAGGGGGCTGGGGGAGGCTGCAGCTTTGCCCTACTGAGTAAGAAAAGCCCTTTTGTGCTCTCCGTGTCAGGTTTTCATCCTTTATCTGTGGTCTCATTGTTCCATGCTGCTCCTAGCACCCGCAACGGTTGTCACATCACCTGGGCGGTGGGAGAGTATTTTAAGTGGGCCCGTGTTAGTTCCTTAATCGGTTCTCCTCCTCCTCCCCAGGGCAGTGATGAAGGGCACTGGCACCTTGGTGGATTTCCTGACTCATGTGAGGACCATGTTTCCCATTCCTGGGGGGGAACAGTCAGGGGGAGACCTGCTGAGAAGCCCATGGCTGTACCACCAGGTCTTGTGTAGGCAGATGGTCATGGCCTCCTGTTCTCCCTGCCATGCATCCAACCAGCCTTGCAGTGGCCATCCCTGAAATCATGTCAACAGGCTTCATTCAGCTAGAGCTCCCAAACCAGAGCTTCCCCAGGGCTGGAGCTGCTGCCCATCCCAGCCTCCTGGTTTCAGCAGGTATGGCTTTGGTCATGTGCAAAGCTCTGGCTCAGGAGTGGAGTTATGTGTCCTTCACCTCTCTGCCTGAGCTGTGCTCCTGCTCATGGCCAGGAGGGAGGGCTTCCCCACAGCAGGACACTCCGCTCATGGCTAAAAGAGTATGGGAAGAGAGTGTACAGCATCAGTGTAGAAAACACAATCGAGTTACAAAATTAGGCCAGACGCAATATGCTAAATTAGAATTCACCTTGGTTTTAATTATACAGACTTAACATCTTCCTCTACATCTCCATCTGAACTACTTCAGAGCAAGGTCATATAGATAAATGTAGGAGAGGTTGGGTATGAGAGCTGGGTAGTATTCTGAATGTGGGCTTTGCCCATGTTTTATTTCTATTGCTGAAAACGTTTTCTCAGCATCTGTGAAATCACTGTTAAGTGACCTCAGCGAATTTTGTTTCTCACCGTGCTTGTTTTACTTTTCAGCCTCAGCAAGTGGTTCAAAAGAAGCCTGCTCAGGTAAGAAAAGCTAATTTAAATTCTCTTAAACTACTTTAAATTAAATAATTCTTCAGTATTTAAAATTATTTCCTGTACTGTAAAGGATGAAGGGAAATACATCAATCATATGAGCTGGGGGACAGCTGTTGGCTTGCTAGGCACAGCCACCAGAACAATTCTCGCAGTGGCCCAGAGGAGGAAGCAGTGAACAGTGCTTGCTCAGAAATGTCCTGTTTCTGTAGTGGCCACCTTGCGATGATAACGCAGGCACACGCACATGTGCATCTGGTGGCATTCAGGCATGTGATAAGTGTCTCTGTGTGTCCTGAACGTGGGCAACTGGGAACTGCTTGCAGCAAGGAGGGGGGCACAGGTATAAAAGCCTTCTCCCCAGTCAGTCTAAAGGAGTCTCTAAATCCACAAAAGAAAATAGGCTGAACTTGGGAACTAGACTGGATCCATCATAAAGACTAACACATTTGAACTTCTTCTATTGGATGGTGTTCTTCTTTAATGCCTTGGACAAAGTGCAAACTAGGGTCAAACACCGCATTTACAATTAACTGCGAGAATTGTTACACCTTCATGTTCTTTCCCTAGCCCACCCCATGTTAAAAAACAAACCCAAACACCCTAGCTCTGCCACTTTATTATATATGCACCAACAGAGAGAAGCCCGTGGGCGTGGGAGCAGGACCATCCCTGCCCAGCAGAGCCCATGGGATGTGCTGCCATACCTCGGTGACTATGAATGATTGCTGAGCCAAGAGCATAAAGGGTCCATTGCATTTCTGGAAAGAGGTCTGCTTTCAGAAGGGAATAATACTTTCGTTTTTCCACCTTATGGTTTTAATACGTTATTGTACAGCACACATTATTGTAATGTCTACTGTAATCTGAATTAGGAGCTGTTACATAAGAAACAGAAAACATCCTAGCTGTGAGTTGAAGGGGTGAAATGATGTAACTCTCTAAAGCATGTGCAGGAATCGGGTTTCTACAAAAGAAATCAATACAGTCATGGCAATGATGAATCCGTGGCACTGACAATAATATTAATGTCTCCGAAAGGCAGATAAAGCATAGAGGATGAATGTAGTAGTATTTTCAAGTGAGGTAAGTTTTGCAAGGAGAGGTAACATCTTTTATTAGGCCAGCTTATGCCAGAAACGCAACATCAGTCCCCAGGGGCTTACCATCTATAACCTTCTAACCACACCACACAATTCAAAACACACCGAGTTGTTCTAATAAAAGATACTTCCTCTCCCTGGTCTCCCTTACATCCTTCATCTGCTACAGCCACAATCAGGCTATTTCTGCCACAGCATGGCAGCAAATCTGCCGGTGGGCACAAAGCCAGCCGTCTCCTCCATGGCACCTGAGAGACAGGGAGGCTTAAACCCTGTTGCCCAAAGGAGACCAAATCCGGGAGGCAGAGGCTCTGGGAGGCTGCTCGTGTTGCGGTTTCTTCTGATACATAGTGGAGCTTGTCCCCACCATGGCCAGTGGGATAAAGGGGTCTAAAGCTGGTGACTCTTCCCACGGCCTGGCCTGGCAGAAGCCATTGGTGCTGATGGCATGTGTAGCAGCTCTTTGTGTCCCCGGGCACTTACTCCTGCGAGCGTTTTGTAGAAATGGCTGGGCTGGGGCGTGGGAGGACAAAGAGGGGACCCGTGTCTCCATCTTTTGGTAGCAGAACAAAGTAACGACAGATTTAATTGATGGTGAAATGACATAGGTGTTTGAACCAAAGCATCAGGGTTCCCTGTATGGATCTTCCTGGCCCATCTTCCTCAAAGTGGTCCCTTCCTTCAGTGGGGATGCCGTAGGGTGTTTCAGCCAGCTGGATGCAGCCGCTGCTGCACGGTTCCTCAGCAGCATCTCCGTGGTCAGAGACAGAGAGAGAGAAAAGGAGGCCTTTTGACATTCCCATTAGTAATGGAAATGTTTGTATAGAAAAGGAGGAGGCACAGAAGAATGCATGAAAGGAAGGACAGGGCTTTTTAGAAATCCCCAGTCATCACAACATGACTAGTGAAGTTACACTCGTTAAATTATTTGTGTGCTGTGTCTTCACTCAGAGAACATTTCTTTTTTCTTAATTCCTGGCCTGAGGGATGTTCAGTGAAATCATTGACTTGTCTTTAACCCTTCCTGGTTTTAATAGGCCCCGGTCCCATGCTTGTGCTACCACAACATTGCGGTTTTGCTGGGTGTGGGTGCATGGCAGACAACAAAAGTTATTGCTGTGAGCAAACGTTCATGACAGTGTCTTCCTGAGGCTGAAAGAAGGAGGAGGAGGTAAAACAGTGCAATTCCTGGGACTATCAGGAACTTCATGCTGCTGGGTTTCACTTAAATCCAGTTGCCTTTCTCCGTTTTCTTTTTATACTACTGAATTTCTCTTTAAAGGAGGGAGGTTCAGTCTCAGAATTAACAACAAGAACATGAGCTCATGCAGGCTTCCTAATCTGAGCTGTCTAAGGAAATAGTGATAAATTATATAAACATGGGGACTACATGGAAGTTCATGGAGGATAATGTAAATCTTACACTACATTCAGAGGAATCTCTTCCTTTTCCATCTGTTTCCTTCAAAATATCCTCCCAGATGTCTTTACCATGTGGCAGTCTGGATTAAGTTAGAAATGTGTCCTTTCTTTGTCAGTGGGGACTGTAAGAGGTTACAGTCAAGAACTGCTGTGTGATGGTGAGCATCTTACCCCAGCCTGCCTTGGTAAAAGTGGCAGAAAGTCTTGCTCAGGTTCCACCCCTGATTGCCATGGCTTGAATTTTGGTGTGTTCTCAAAGATTTCTATGAGCATTAGTTTACATCACCGTTACTGTTGTTACTGTTCCTAGTACCTATGCCTCTCGGGTTTGTGTCATTTATAAAAGTATAGAAACAGCAAGACCAGATAAAATTCTCATTTTGTGAATAACAACTCTGTTCCCATCATCGTTTCCCAGATTTTAAGCTCCACCATGCTCTAAATCTCTTTATGGATATCTGCTGTCCAGTTTAGGGCCATACAGATGCCTATATTAACTTCTGCAATATCTCCAAACATCCCCAGAGCTCTGAAGATTTACAATCCAACAGACGGTAAATGGAACAGTAAAATCCACAGGAAATCTACACACCCATATCATTAATACAAACCTTTGACTACTATGGTCTGTACACATCTTTGTGATGATCACTGACACATACTCTCACACTTCCTTGGGGAAATGAGGGAAAAAAAGCCAGCCTAACTGTGTGACGTTGGAAAGTTTAGCACCTTCATGTAAATTTGTGCCTAAACCTCAAAAGCGAAGTGCTCCTTTGAAATCCATTCTGTTTCCAAAGAATGGACAGCCAGGTCTTACGATCACGATCATGATGTAGTAATGTTCTTACTGAGGTGTGCAAATAAACAGTCCCAACAGAAATAGAAACTTCTCCACTTCCTCAGTTTTAAGCTATTTGTAGCATCTGTAGCCTCAGCCATATGGGGGAGTTACACTCTTAAGTAATACAAAGGAAATAGATATTTTTAGGAAAACATCATGAAAGCCATCAAAGTTTTCTGGAAACAGAACGTGTTTTATTTTTATCATTTCTGGAGAGAAGAAATAGTGTGAGTGTAGAGCAGCCCTTTGAAAATCTTCTTATAATCTCTTTGGGAGGTCTGTTAAAATCTCAAATCCTTGCAAATCCTTTGTATCTGAGTCTGAAAGACAGCATGTCAGTCAGGAAGGCGGTGTATCAGTCAGAAAAGTACACATAGAGTGTACGTAGAGAAATGTACTCAAAAAAGTATACAGAAAAAGTACACCAAAAGCACACATGCTAGCTAATGCTAAACGCATTAGATGCGTTTAAAACAACATCCAAAAAAATCAAATCCCAATGAGAATAAAAGCTAAAAATAAAAGTGTTAGTGTTATTTTGTATAGGAAAGAAAATGCAGATTCATTTCTTAGTCCTGATATCAATAAAGCTATGCATGTTAATTAGTCATAATATGTATACACTTTACAACCTCAGTATATGTGTTCCCCAGCTGCATCCATCACACGTGCCTACTCAGTGTAGGACACAGTAAATGCTAAAAGCATCAGAAAGGCTCCGCAGCCCAGGAACTACATGGATGATTCACACATTCATATGCAGCCCAGAAGCAGCAGACTTTGTGAGCAGAGCCAAGCCTGGGACCTGTGGTGGCTGCGTGACAGGTCTGATGTGCTGGGCACCCTGGACAGTGGGCCCATCGTACACATGCTGCATTGCCTCTCTGTGCCGTGCTGTAAACCTGCACTTCCACAAGCTGCAGGTGTTCTGCGTACGCGCTGGCCACCACGTGTGGATTTACTTTTTTTTCCCTTCTGGGAAATCCCGGAGAGAAATGTGGCAGAAATACTCCAGAGACCCACTTTAGCAGGTTGAAAAGAAGCTTCCAGTGTCACAGGCAGGATGGCAAATCCTTCACACTCATGCGCATACACATCCGAGAGAGCGTTGTGCCACTGTCCAAGTCCACTCTGTGTGCTACTGAGCTGGGAATACTGCAGCCTTGCACAACTGAGCCTTGGCTGTAGAAACATTGAAAATCCTCTGCCCTGGAGGTTGACCTGGTGCCCTGGGGTTTCACTGCTCCTCCCACTGCGTCCAACAAGCTGTGTTGTGTGTCCTGTACTTTTTCTGTATTTGCTGATATGGAGAGTCAGAAAGTTGTCAGATCCCAGAGGGACATAACTTTATTTTCCAATGGTACGTGGAATTTTATACTTCATAGTAGGGTAACTGTGTGTGTGTTACACACACCACTCCAGAACATCTTCTAAAAGGCTGTTACCATTATTTTATTATTGTTGTTTTATTGATTATTTATATGTTTATTGTTATCTTATATGTGCTAGAGGCCTTTGGTACCATGTGCACATGTCCTGGGCAAGTGTCTGTCACAGCTCCATCAGCCCAGACTCACTGTATCTCCCCATGTGGAGGGTGGTCCCAGTGGAGCTGCCCAAAACTTTCCCAGTGGGGCTGATCCCTGGACCTGCTGTGGGCCCGAGCCCTGGACCTGCTGTGTGCCCCTCCGGCTTGATGCCCCGTCTCCCATCACCACCAGTCAGGGGGATGATGCTTGTTGGAACTGGTCAGAGGTTTTGCATAAATAACTTCATGGTGAAATAACCTGTTTTAATTGACCCTTTTCCCCATAAGTGTCCTTGGAATTTTTGCTTTTCCAAAGCTTCACAATATTATGATCACGTGGGGACTCATTTTTTTAAATCAAAATAGGATTTGATTTTGGTTTTTGAACACTTTTGCTCTGCAAAATCCTTCCAGATTTTGCTTCTGAGTGTTCTGGAAACGTTTTTCTGATTTGAAAACATCATTTTAACAAATGGATAAAAATGTTGTGGGAAGTCTTAGGAAAAATGGCTCCAATTTGAAAATTATGTTTCACTGCTACCAGTTCTGCTGCTTATATTACAAGCAACATGTAAGGATTGCTTGGTGTAAAATGAAAAAGCAAAATTAGAATAATAACACATTTGTGGACTGGAGCCAGAATTAGTAAGAAATTATGTGATGCCTGAACTATAGGTATGGACCTACCATTTCTCAGGGAGAGGTTTGAATTTGATTTTAAGGGAATCAGGGAAGTGTCTTGCTCTCTTCCTGGATGCAGTAGGTAGAGTCTCATGGAGGGTGCTGGTCTTACCTTCTTTCTCCTTCCAAGGCAAAATGGTTTCCAAAGGCAAACACATCCAGACCTCTTTTAGACTTGGTTTATTGTGACAGGGAGACTGAATAGCTTGTCTGATGACTTAAAAAAAACAAACTGCCCAGTTCTTTGAAATAAAAACAAATCTGGGGAAAAATACAGAAGTTGCAATTACCAGTTCTGTGAAGAGATGAATCACTAACTTGTGCTAAAGAATAAGGGCTAGAAAAGGAAGTCCGGTATTTCTGACAGCAAATATTTTGTTATTTATATGACTTCTGAATAGACACTGAATAACATCATTCAGTGAGGCTACACCTAAATACCCAAATCAGTATAAGAATCAGCTTTCCAAGGTTATAAGTATTTATGATTGCCATTTATTACATAGCTATGACAGAGTGACATTTTTGAGATACCACTTCCAGAAATTTGGCTATAAATACATTAAACAAGTACGTTGAGATATTATGCAACCAGAAGGAAGGGAAGAAAAGGGAAAAAAAATTACCCTCAGGACAGGAGTATATTCAGAAACTCAGTAACTTTTAAAGAGTCAAAAATCAGAAATATATACAGTGATCTTCAGATGTAGGTTGCAGCTCTATAAGGTAATTTTTTTTACATTTTTATAGTTTCTTCTATTGATAGTGGGAGGTACATGCTGGCCTCTCAGTATTGGGATGACAAAGACTTTGCCAGCAAGTAGAGTTCCACACACTGAACGCTGGAGTCATGAGGTCATTACCACAAATCAGTTTTGTAAAAATCACTTTTATAAAAATTACTTTTGCTTACAGTTCATTTGGGTATTTTCTTCAACTGAACCCTTCCTACTAGTAATGAAAATACAGAAAGAGCTCACCCAGCATTTCCACTATGTCATGGAGAACATAAAGGAAACAGTGACAGGACAAGAGGAAATGGGCACAAACTTGAACATAAGAAGTTCCATCTAAACATGAGGAGGAACTTCTTTCCTTTGGGGGTGGCAGAGCACTGGAATAGGCTGCCCAGAGAGGTGGTGGAGTCTCTGTCTCTGGAGACATTCAAAACCCACCTGGACAAGTTCCTGTGCAACCTGCTCTAGGTGGACCTGCTTTGGCAGGGTGTTGGACTAGATGATCTCCAGAGGTCCCTTCCAACCCCATATCATTCTGTGATTCTGTGACATGTTTTTTACACAGTCAGTTAAACATTTAAGTGTGCAGCATAAATCACTGCTTCACTTCAGATACGCAAGTAAGCTTTGTAATCCAACCCTCAATCTTTTTGATTTACCCTGGAGATACACAGACAGCCCTGTTTCCCTGCAGGCAGCGTTTGGGTGTTTAATAAAGGACAAAATGGCCAGCTCCCTACCTGCCAAGTTTCTCTTGCACGCAGCAAGAGCGAGGGCCAGTTGCCCAGGGACTGCACTGCCATCAGGCACTGGCTACCCCAGGCTCTCCTCTCACGTTATGTGGGCCTTACAAATCCTGTATGACCTCTGTGAGGATCCAGTATTTGCAGGACAGTGCTGGGTTTGGAATGACCTTTGCAGGGGAGCAGGGGTAGCCTGCTTCTCAGGAGACTGTGGTGGCCACCAGAGTTGCTCTGGAAGTAGAGCCCATTTCTTATCCCAGCAGTGCTCCAGGCTGTCACGGGAGAAGCATCCTTTGTGTCGCGCCCTGAACCTGGGACACAGTCCCAGCTTCACAGCAGCACCAGCCTCAGTGCAGAAAAGAAACAAGAAGAACCAGGATTTTGGATGGTCCTATCTGTTAAGTTCAGATGCATAGTTCAGTCAGGAAATGCTGACTGAATTATGCATCCCCTTGCTTAGAGTACCAGTGGCCCTCAAGGCAAGCTGAGGTGCCTGTCCCCATGTCCCCCTATGCTGCCTAAGGAGCAGAGGACAGCACTATGCCAGCTGAGCCTCCTTCTTCCTTTGAAGTCATGAGTGCACTGAGCACTGCAGTGTGTAAGTCTCATATTAGGTAAGTCTCCTGGTGCCTTGATTCTCCTTTGGCTAAAACTGAGGTGCTGATGCTCCCTTCTTGTGAAAAGGAGTTATGAGAGTGCACACACTCATGATTTGATGTGACTAAAAAGGAATCAGATTTAGCAAGATATTTTTGTTTCGTGGCTTGTCAGGGACTGTCTGGGGGATCCAGAGTCTTGCTTGCTGCAACGTGCTGTTTGGAGATGTCATGTCCTTGTCAGCCAGTTTCTGAGTCAGTCGAAGAGCAGGTGTGCCATGGCATGAGCCCAGCACTCAAGAGCAAAAAAGGTTATTTTAACTGTTCAAATAGGCAACATTTAATTTCCATGACACAAGCCCTAGAGCAGGAGGCAGCTTTCTGAATGCAGTGCCAGTCACACATTTGCCTATTCAATACAGACAAACTCCCAGGTCACTGCTCTTTCCCTGTGTGCTGGGCAAAACCTGTCCCTAACGTCACATAGAAAAGTTCAGGGACTACAGCTGTTGAGCTACTCCATGCATAGCGCTTGGAGCAGGCACAGCAGTTGATGGTAGAAGGCAGGAGGCCAAAGGGGTAAGATAAAATATGTCCCTACGTCAGCAACGCTCCTCGTCACCCTATCCCCACATCCTCAGGGTCTCCTCCCTGCTTCGAGAAGCCTGAGATGGGCAGGCAATGGCTGTGGGCAGGGTGGCTTTGTGTTTGACCCCATGGCTGTGGCACAGGAGCTGTTTAAGGAGGTGCTCCATCCAGTTCAGAACTTGGCTCCGATTCATCGCAAACCAAAATCTCACTAACGATTGCCAGAAGAGAAGGGGCTGTGCCGGTGCTTGGGAAACACCATTGAGGAAAACGGCTGGGCAGGGAACAGTGTTTGAAAAAATGTCAGTCAAGAGTAAATTAAACAGTGCTACTTTTGCATACACATGCTGCACATTTTGGCCAAAATTTCCAAGAGTAGCAAGAGTCTGTACTGCTAACACTTAGGTATCTTACTTCACAGATATACAGGATTCTAGGCAGTACTTGACTACCCCCTGAAAATTTGGATTATTTTAAGATGTTTCCAGAATGATAGATGTTTAAGACATTTCCAGAAACCTGAACCTACCAGAACAGTAAGCCTCTGGACTTCAGAGCAACAAAAATAATCAAAATGCTAATTAGCAAAAATTAGGTGTGTCAGAGGGCTGCTCAGGAAGAAAGTGCTCTTTTCTTTTCCTAAGCTGCTTCATAAGGGCTCTGCATGTTTGACACTCAGCATTGTTGTTGCTCCTCCACACCCAGCTGAAGTCAATGAAAGATGCTTTATTTCCTGACATAAATATTATTAACAGATACTCCAGGACTGTAACCCAGCTCATCTGCTGGACTGAAAAACACGGGACATGAACCTTCTATGTAGCCACTTCTAGAAATGGCTAAATCTTTTCTGTGTCAGTTCAGGACCGTATAAATTCTGTCGCAAATTGTATGTTAAAAATGAGGTATGTTGCAATTAATGTAGAATAAGGTAAACAAAATCAAAACTAAGACCAATGAAAATACATTTTTTTATCTGTTAAATAATTTACTAGGATGGGCAGTTATAGTATTTACATACCAGCACTGTTAAAAAGATTTGGCTAGGGAAAAGAGCAGTATGCTCAACCCTTATTAACTGGTATACGTCTTTAAACACGTTCTGGAAGGAAGCAATAGGAAGCCAATATCCAATATCATATTTTATTCTGGGGTTTCCATGACATCTTGGGAATTTTATAAGGTCCTCTTGTTGCCCAAAGTAACAGTCTTGGAATAGAAGAAGAAGCAGCAGTATTTCACAGCTACTCTATTGATCACTATGGGGCATTTGTGGAATTTGGTTCCTTGAAATCAGTGCTGTCATGGTACCCTGGGGTGACATCTGGCCTCCCTGGGCAGCCCGTCAGTTTGTGACACCTGTGCCAAACATTAAGGCTGGGATGGATAGGCTGGACCTGCGAACCTGCCTCCTCTGTTGCAGCTCAGAGAGGGCAACTCAGGCAAAGGATTCATAAAAGCAAGCACAAAATAAAAGCATGATAGACACTCCAAAACCGTTTTCCCCAGTGGAGCTTCCATCCCATATGGCTTCTGCTGGTGCTCTCACTGTGCTGTCCCATAGTGCTGTGATGGCATGAAGCAACCCAGCCGGCAAGGACAGGCTGTGACAGACAGGCTGCTGTCTAGGGGGTTGTTCAGAGCTCTTGGTCATTGATTGCTCATTGGATATTGTGAACGTGGTTCTGCTGTGTTTATAGACAGCGTAAAAGGTTTGGGAGTGTCACCATCTCTTAGTAGACTATTCAGTAAGAATTATTCTCCTAGGTACTTCACATTGAAGGCTACAGGAATACCTGGGTGGTTTTCAGACATCAGCACATTGCCAAGCAGTGCATGAAGGACCTAAATCTTTGGGCAGTTCAGTGTTTGTAAGCATCTTGAGTTCATCTTTATTGGACCTAAATAAATAAATGTGCTTTTCTCACATTGAGGAAGGAAAAAAGGCATCCAGTACGACTGCCTGACTGTTGGGCATTGTAGCACTCACGCTACCATAGCATACTCTCTCATGGATCCTGTTTCATTGGGATCCCAATGCCACAAATGCTAAATTCTTTATGAAGTCTGCTCCAGCAGATGGTGAGCATCACCACGATGAAGTTCTGCTGCTGATCCCATTGTAAGGCATCTCTGGATATGCCAGTATGTTTTCAGAAAAAGTTTGCTGAAATCTCCCTTTAGAAATGACTGTTGCTTATATTAAAAAAGGATATAATATTGCCAGTGTACTTCTTGGTTTGCCTCTGTTCTGTCAATGTAGTCACATTGTTCAGGGCCGATCTCTGATCTCAGGTTTGGAGAGTTATTTGCCACACAACAACCATGGGAAAAGAGAAGAAGAGAAATAAAACAAATGAATCACCCACATTCTGCCCGAATTCAGATCTCAGATTTCCCACATCCTGGTATTTAATTTCTCACAGAGTTACCAATGGTTGATCTCACGGCAGGATTAGTGGGAAGAAAAATGAGAGCTCCATTGAAACCAGACTTGAGTCTGGAAGGAAGGGACATGTGAGCTCTAGGACCTGGGAGATATCAGATTCGGGGCAGCGAATGGCTTCCACCCTCTCCCCTTCCCCGATTCTCATGCTTATTTTGAGGCAAAATCTGGAAACTAAAATCAGAAGAGCAAAAAGACAGTTACAGTATGTTGGGCGGCTCGCCCGTGGCTTTAATAGTCTCCTGAGAAATGTGTTATACAGTGAGACATTAACTGTAATTTATATTAGTATTTTTTTATGTTTAGGAAGAGGGGAATAGATTAACATTGAGGTATAAATTACAGTAAATCTGTCTTGATTCTGAAAGAAAACATGTTTTGAGCACACGTTTCCACCAGGATACCTTTTCTGATTTGATTATAGAATATAGATGTGTTCAATTGGAAAAGAAACTCCCATAAAAGGTTCTATAATCAAAAGGAAATAATCACTATGTATTAAGTTGGACAGCCCCACTCACTTTGAATCAGACTATCTTGCTAGAGAAAGAAAAAGCTTCGCCCTGTGGTAGCATGGATTGCGGCACAGATGGGGCTTGAAAAGTTGGGTTGTTGCTCTGTGCTGAAGAGGACCATACTTTATCGCCCTTCCCACCAGATTGTGTGGAGATAGTCAAGAAGTTGAAAGAAATCTTTAAATGCATCACTCTAAATCCTTTAGGAGTTGAACATATTAAGATGACAAGAAGAGTATGTCATTAAACCATAACTACCCTTTTTGGATTACCTGGTATTTGTAGATTTATTGGCAAGATGGCTTAAATTAGGGATATATTTTTAGCCTGCAGCATTACATAATAAAATAGCAGCAGAATTCTTTGCAGTAAAAAAAGGGAGGGAATGGGGCGGGGAGTTTATTAAAACCAACACAAACTTCTCTGATTTTGTGCTTTCGCCTGCACAAATTGGTGCTCCATGGTTACACAATCAGTAAAGTTTGCAAGAAAAGCATTTCCATCACCCCGTTTTGCTCAGGAGTTGTCGCCCTGCCTTTCACTGCAGACCTGCTGTTTAGTCTGAAACTGAAAATTAAACCCAGAACTTCAGCTCTCAAAGTTAAATACTCTGCTTTACTGCCAGCACACAGCCTCACCAGTGTCTGTGTGGTAAGATCTGTGATTAAACTCTTCAGACGTTTTTAAAAGCGTTTTACAAGTCTGTTAAGCTTTAGTGTTTTTGTTTTGCTTTGGGTTTTCTTAAAGAGAAAAAAGTCATTTAGCTGAATTATACCACAAAGTCTCACATGAACTCTGCTGAACCAGATCGGAGAACCCAGCTCACGATCTTTCAGAAATATGTTTCTCATTTCGGTTGAGGGGGGACACAGACAGACAGACACTTTTCTGAGCACAACCTGGGGAAGGTAAAGTCCTGTATGTTAAACTCTCTCCTTTAGAAACAAAAAAAAAAAGAAAGGAAAAGGGAAAACCAGGGGAGACTGAGGAAGGGCGATGGCAGCAGCCGAGCCCCCCATGCTCCTGCCCGCCCCAAGGCCTGCACTCAGGCATCATGGCGGGGGCTGCATGCCTGGCCGAGACCCCCTCTGCCTTGGGGCTGGTGCTCATAAAAATGTCACTGGTCCACTTCCACTGTGAAAGGCTCTTTTATCTCCCCTTCCCGCAGCCCCTCTCCAGTGGGTACGCGGGGCCGGGCCCGGCGGCTGCCGCTCGGCCTTCCCGCATGGCTGGGCCCTAATGAGGTGTGTGCGGCTCTTGGCTGCAGGTTTTCAATCTCTTTCTTATTACTTCAAAGCTGCTGCGCCGAGGTTCAGACAAGTTTGATCACTTGGCAAAATCTCTCAGCTGGGATTCGAAAGGGAAGACGCTTTATTTTATTATTTATCATTACAGATAGATAGCTGTTCCCAAACCGCAGTTGCCAGTGGCTCCATGGACCGAGCCGTAATGCTTTTTTAAGTGATAAAGGATTGGAGGTGAATAACTTCTGGCAGTTGCTTCCTGTCTGTAACTAGCAGTCATTTTTTTGCGGGGGGGGAGGAGAATAGAAATCTATCAGGCCTTACTTTATTCTCCTTTTCATGTTCTAAAATGGCAGGATGGGGTGGGGGGAGCAAAAGTTAAGCGATGTGGGTTTGACCTCCATTTCAAAGCCTGTCCTAGCTTTCCTCTCACTACTCCGATCTGGGGGACCTTCACCAAAGTCCTTCCTCTGCTGCTCGATGTAAAACATGCACAGGAACGGACACTGTTTCAAGGGCCACCTGGGCTCAGGAGGAAGGCAGAGTCCCCCAGGTTTACCTGTGTGGGCTGAAGAATCCTTTTGGGCTTTGCCATCTCCAGTGCCACAAGAAAGCAGAGCTAATGCAGTGGCCCACAGCGTTTCAGTGACCTGTACAAACCTAAGGACTTTCAAAGATTGGCATCCACCCTTTTTTTTCTTTGCTCTTTCATCTAATTATGAACCTACACATTAGTGATTAGAGACAATTATTAGAGCCTCTGCTTGCCTTAGGCTCCAGCCTGGATCTTGGCTCTGGAGCGTGGTGTGCTGTGTGAATGCAGAGCAGTTTACCACTCCTCCAGTTTACAGCCTCCACAAGAGGTTTGTAAGAGCAGCTTCTCAAAGTTGGGGTTAGTCCAGCTTGGTTGTATATGTTTCTAACAGTGCTGCTGCCTTCTTTACCTTAATATTTTATTTCCTTCCCACCAGAACTGTTTACATCTTGTAGGGTTGAAGCTCTCCAAGACAAAATACATCTATGTCAGTGTTAGCACAGCACCCGTGATTGCTTCAAGCACCATTTTTGCTTTAGGTCTGTGCTTTGCAGACTTTAAATGGTGCTTCCTGAAAAATTCTTCTGACTGGTACTGAGATTTTGCTGGAGATTTTCACTCTCCTTTTAATCACATGGGGAACAGATTTTTTCAAAGTGTTTTGACCTGCTTAGGTCAAAAAGGCACTTGCTATACTCAGATGCCAAAACGCGTTTAAGAAATCTGGCCTGACGTAATTTAGACAGCTGAGTCTCAATTTCAAAAGGCTTCAGCAGCACAGGCTTCAGCACTGAGTGACCTGCTGCTTTGCAGAAACCTCATTGCTGAGTTAACTTCAGGGCTGCTCTCAAATCTGTGGCAAAGTTGGGCACTTGGAGATGAGATTTAAGCGCATCTGTAGGAGATGTTGAGAGGCAGAGCCTAAGGCAGGTACTTTTTAGCGTATCTAAAAGTCCGGCCAGCCTGTCTCTGGAAGTTCTCAGTGTGAGCCCTTCTGGATTTAAAAATCCTATGTCAGATAAGCCTTTTCACTCAAAAGTAACCAGAGACACTCATTATCACTCCATTATATCAAATAGTTCTCCTAGTGGGAGATAACCTAGGAGATAGAGAAATGTTTTTAATCCCCCTTAATCTAACAGGAAGCAGAGACTTGAATCTATGTTTAAAGAAGGCTGTTCTAACTTCAAGAGGAATGGAGGAATGTCCTGTCCTGTCCTGAGGGGATCTTCTTGAGTACTGTCCTGGTCCCCTCTGACCAGGTTATCTCTGAACAGGTTATCTGAACCTGTTACTCAAGGACCAAAACTTTGCCAAGCCTTGAGAGATGCTTCCTGCGGTAGAGGAAGGGAATCTGTAGGAGTGGTTCATGGATGTGCAAGGATGGTATCTCTCTCTGATTTCTACCACTGTTGTAGGCCTGGACCATGCTTACCAGCAGCCCCCACGACTTCGCTCTGGCTGCCCCAGCTAGTTCACTTTCTCCAACACCTGGGGATGTGGATCATGCAGTAATCCCCATGAGCAGCCTTTTTGCTAGTCAAGCAGTGTTGTTCCAGCAGCGAAAGAAGAGGACACCCTGAATTTTGTTACTAACTATGCAGCTCAAAAGCCATGGGCTGGTCACCTGCAGGATAGCATCAGTGTTTTGCTTTGTACTCTCTGCTCCTTTTCCATCCCTCACAGAATATTTGATTATTTGTATAAAAGTGGAGTGACTTCAACAGAAGAAAGATGCATCCTCCATACACAACAGCTCTGTGGGTAGGCTTCTTCCGAGAAGGTAGAAAACCCAGCCTGAAGTATCTGCTTCAAATCAGAGAGCATGGGAATTTCAAAACAAGTCTGCGTGTGAGTTTCCAAACCACTGCTGTTTCGTACATGCACACTCAGAGATAAGTCTTTTTCTTGCTGTCTGTTGTGCATTGCCTTCCTGAGCATGGAACCTTTGAGGACATCTCCAAGTCAAAATGGTGTTTAAGACACTTGCTAGCCCTTGGACTGCTCCCAAGAGCATTAGGCAGCTCTGCACATGCCCACCAGCATAAACTTGGGCACTGGGAAAGTTAAGCAGCAGCTCAGCAAGGCTGCTTGCTCGTGTCCAAATACTGGACTCACGCTATGGCCAAGTCTGTAGTCTTTTGAAGGCCCAGATCCTTAGGCAACAAGGTGGACCATTAGAGGCTAAGTATATAGGGACTTAGACATTTAAAGCCAGAATGTTGGTTTCCAGTCCTTAAATCTCAACCCAAAACTGCCCCAAAAGCTGCCACCTCTCTATTTGTCTCCCTGTTTATCTTTAATGATATTTAAATACCTGCTCTAGTGGGAGGTGTCCCTGCCCATAGCAGGGGATTTGGAACTCGATGATCCTTAAGGTCCCTTCCAACCCTAAGGATTCTATGATTCTATGAAATACCGCAAGCTTTGCTTCCCTGGGGGGACCTGCCTGTTCACTACCCCCAGGGCTGTCCCATGCCTTAGTCAATGACTGCAGAAAGAGGGCTGGGAGAGGGCAGAGGGTCTCAGATATGCTCTGTAGGCAGAGGTTTTAACTGTGCTAGAGAAGTTGTGCTCCTTCTCACGTGCTAGGAGTGACAGTGCACAGAAATTGCTTGCTTGTGGGCTGACTGAATTGTATGCATTCGAATACGGAGATTCTGTATTGAAATAATTTCCTTAGGTGCCCTTCTTAAAAACATGCTTTAGTCCAGCACTAAGAAGAGTTGTCTCACCTTTCTGTATATGGTCATGGTGATCTCTTCTGCCCAAATAAATCCTTTTATTGTGATGAGTGAAGTAAATACCTACAACAATTTGAGCTCTGAATCCAGCTTCTGGAATTAAAGTTGGCCTTACCACTGAATGACAGCTGTCACTGAGCTCGCCGGTGCGGTCTGCAGGGGCTGAAGTAGCTCGAAGCAGCAGATCCCACAGTAAGCTTCAAGCGGAGCAAACCTGCTCTGAGTGCCTGTCAGTGCTGTACAAATTTCTGAAGCAGTTCCGTGTGTTGTTTGCAGAGCAGTTGGGATGGCACCGTGGCTCAGCTGGGCACAGCCCGGGCCCCTTCATCTGCAATAGGAGCCGCTGGCTTCAAGGACTCCCCTGAAAACATTAGCTTGCATGCCAGAGGATTTCAGACAAGTTAACAGCAGACAATGGCCCACAGTTTGCAAGTTGCTCTTGTCAGCAGTTCTTTTTGACATATCTATTCAAGCATACCCTCTTGGGCTTAGAAAGCAGCCAGCAAAATCTGTGCCAATAGCTAACACTTTGTTATAAAATAAAATCTCTGACAAATTCAGAGGCTCCATATTTTTAGCATTACTGTGATCCCGAGTTCATCTCATAAGATTATTTCTAGTTTTTTAAATCCATGGTTCAGAAATTCATGCAGAAGGTGAAAAAAAAATGAATTGCTAGCTGAATTGCCTGTGAGTTTCTTGAGGCAAAGACAATTAACCTTGAAGTAGCTGTAAAGGAGCTTTGCCCCAGGGTGTTAGAACAGAACAAACATTTTTACAAAAATGCCAAACAGTTGCCCTTCTGCAGATGGGGGGAATGCTCCTTTCAAATACCAACAGTGTTCTTCTCATCGGGTTTTGTCGTGACCACTTTTTGGGGTCCACCAAAAAACGGAATGCAGAGGACATGATTCTATGATTCTATGACATACAAAGACCGAAGTAAGCTTGTCTCTTCTTGAGGACACTGGGATGCTACTGGCTGTTTGTTGTGCCAGAAAAATAGCCCACACCAACCAAATGTGGGTCACCAAATGGAGGTCTTGGGCAGCAGGTAGCTGCCATTTCACATTTCACCCCCCACAGGATGTCATGGGAAAGAATTCTCTTGGGAACACAGGGTGACTCTCACCTGAAAAGATGCTGTAATTTAAATATGGTCATTCATTGCACAGCTCCATTCTGGATGGTGCCACCATTGAGCTTTAGGAATGAGGTGCACATGCTAGTGGTTATCACTTCACATATTTCCACAGTACACACAAGTTTGTTTTTCCACAGTGGAGAACCTTCAAAAGCAGCGATGCAGTGTGATAGCTCTGGAGAGTGTTAGTCGGTCCACGCATCTCGATGCTGCTGTTCTGTGCCCTTTTAGGTGTTCCAGGGGATCACAGACGTCTACACAGAGCAGGCAGGTGTGACACAGGAGACCAGCGCTCTTCTGGCCTGGCTGCTGGATACTGGATGAGATACCCGGGCTCCTGTTTTCAGGCAACCAGACCCTACCAAGGATTTTGGAATTGTTTGTTGGGCAAGCCCAAATAGGCGTACTGGCTGCAGATAGCGCTTGTAACTGGAGCCTGCTGTACTACCTCCTGGTCCTTTTTGTTACCTTCACCACTGTTAAATCGGGGCTAAAACCAGCATTGCCAGCCCCCCGTGGAGCAGCCCTTCTCAGGGCAGACACCTGCTGTAACCCATTGGGAAACATCTGTCCTTTCTCTCCTGCTGGGACCCAACACCGGTGAGAAGTAAGGGGCATGCACTGGTAGGTTCCAGTCCAGTGTGCACATCTGCCAGCGGTTTGCCAGTGACACCTCTCAAGCAAAGACCTGTTAAAACTTTTGTGCAAATGAGAGATTTGGAGGAAGCCTCCTTGCTGCTCTTTTTAGTGCGAGGCAGCAGCTCCGCTCCACACCACTTCTGGCTCGGTGGAGCAGTTCTAACATCTGCCAGCGGTTTGCCAGTGACACCTCTCAAGCAAAGACCTGTTAAAACTTTTGTGCAAATGAGAGATTTGGAGGAAGCCTCCTTGCTGCTCTTTTTAGTGCGGGGCAGCAGCTCCGCTCCACACCACTTCTGGCTCGGTGGAGCAGTTCTAACAATTTAGGGTGGAAACAACTCAGGGTGTTGGTAATGGTAACTGCTGGCTTGCAGTTTGCCTTACAATACCACACTGTGACCTGTAGCAACTCAGGATAAATGTGCCCATGTGTGGGACAGCCAAGGACAGAATGTGCCACCTGAAACTGCCTCTGCAGCACATCCCTGTGTGAGTCAGCCCCTGAGGATACGTGCATGCGGGGCTCACGGATGCATGGGGAGCCACCTGGGATATTGTCTTAGCAGCAGGGAGTAAAGTCTGAGCTATGTGTGTGTGTGTTTACCCTGCCCTTCAGGTGTGTGTCCTGCTTACCCTGAGGTCAGCCTGAAGAACAGAAGCCTGGAGAGGAGAAGCCTCTGGGGAGACCTAATAGCGGCCTTCCAGCCCCTAAAGGGGAACTACAGCAGAGATGGGGAGGGACTCTTTATCAGGGAGTGTAGCGATAGGACGAGGGGTAATAGTTCTAAACTGAAAGAAGAGAGATTTAGATTCGATATTAGGAAGAAATTCTTTACTGTGAGGATGGTGAGACACTGGAACAGGTCACCCAGGGAAGTTGTGGCTGCCCCATGCCTGGAAGTCTTCAAGACCAGGTTGGATGGGGCTTTGAGCAACCTGGTCTAGTGGGAGGTGTCCCTGCCCATGGCAGGAGGGTTGTAACTCCATGATCTTTTAGATCCCTTCCAACCTGAATCATTCTATGATTCTATGAGGTCTGCGTGGCTGTGGCTTCCCTGTTAGCCAGATCCAACCTGGCTGGTTTGTAGCTTTCTCAGGTTTCTCTTTGCAGTCTGCTGGCCCAGCCGGTTGGGAGCTTGCTGCAGCAGAAAACAAATAACCAGGGGAGTAGCCGTTCAAGGCCAAACTGGGTCGATGAACATTTACGCTCAATTAACACGTGTCACCATTCCGTCTCCACAACTACAGCGAATGCACCTAAAAAGTGAGAACAACCTGAATTAAGGCTGCCGCGAAACCTGAAACCTTGGCTTCTTGGCTGAGCGCTTCCTGTGGTGGTGTTGCTGAATTTATGCTCTGCACAGCATTCACGCTGTGACGGAGTGACTTGGATTTCTAACGTCTGCTCTAATAACCACGCTTTCCTTCTTGCTTTTTCCCTTCTCTTCAACTTGATCGGAAGCACATCTGGGCTTACAAAGTATTTCACTCCAGTGAAAATACTCTGAGAAAATTCCCAGTTCCTCCTTTGACTTTTGACTTGGGGACTTGATCCTATGATACATGGCTATGCCATCGACCTTGGTGGCTCTGTGAGGACTTCTAAGTGCCTGGAGGGTGCTAACTGATGGTAAAGCGCCCCTGAGGTGCCCAGCACCTTGACATGCCACACAGCACTTCAGTGAATCTCTCTGACTCGCCACAGAGCCAGTTTGCAAATTCTAGGGGGTGCACAGTTTTCAAAATGCCCGCCCCCCTCCATCTTTTGGGGGGAAGTGTGTGTGCATGTAGAGACAAAGGGTGGGTTGAGGATCACAGCTGCAGAACCGTCTGAAATGTGCAACCAGTTTTTCACCAGTCCAGAAAAAATTCCCTCTCTGTTCCTTCTTATACATCTGCATTTTCTCTTTCAGAACCTCTACTCGCTTCTTCCTTTGGGTCCCTCCATGCATATATGTCTGATTTGTATTATCCCTTTGTTTGAATTGTAAGCACTTCAGAGCAGCAATCATGTCTCCATCTGTGTCTTGACAAGGGACTTACATGGTAGGTTGGCTTAAAACCACCCGTCTGTAACTGAGCTATCTTAGGCTTTTGCAAGGAATGAACTTAATGAAGGGAAGTTTTCTTTTTGCTGCACAACAGTCTGATCCCTTTGCCAGCTTTTCTTCCTGAAAAAAAAAGCCTTTCCCAAGACTGATGTGAATTTGAAGTCTGCCGGTCTCAAACATGTTTTAATAATTCATTTATTATTTAAATATTTGGGAGGGTTTAGATTGATTTTCAGTTTCTCATCCTTCCAGGTACTTCAGATACACACATTTGCATGCACATATGCAGATGAGAGAAACTCATCCTTCATTACATGAACATACATATGTAGATGAAGAAAGAACTTCTCAGTCATTTTCTTGGTCACCGCAGCAAGGGCTACAAGTTAAAAAAATACTGTGACATGCACAGTAAAAATCAGTAGAGCAGGCAACTCCTTAACTAGAAATAACACTCTGTGGCTACCCTGGCTGGGCTCTGACATTATGTCTTTCCACGTACTTTTCCTCTCCCCCGTCCTTCTTTTTCGGTGATCGGAAGTGCACCTTCGTGGAAAATGAGTCCATCAGGTTTCAGGAGTCTCCTGACAAGCCAAGTGTAAAACAAAGCGAGCCGCTGTTCCGCGCCCACGCGTGCGCAGCCATCTTCTGGGAGACAGCGATGAGAGGCTCCGGGCTGGCCGCCGTGCTGTAAGGAATTAAGGACGTGGTCGTCGTCTAATACCAAAACATGTCTACCTGTATTATGTTAAGAGCGCAGAACCCACAGTCGTAATTTTTAACTGAAATAACTTGGCTTGGAGGCAAAGCCAGTGTTTGCCTTGATCATCCCAACTCCTGCATTACCCACATATTTTGCCTTCTCTCTCTCCACGTGCAGCCCAAATTAGCCCTTCGTTAGGTGACTGTAGATACCATTTTTCTTCTTGACTGAAATGTAACAGTCACAGTCCGTTCTGCAGGGAAGGTAAGCAGGGAAAATGCATGACACATTAATGGGATTCGGTGGAGCATGAGCCCAGGTCCCCCAGTGCCACCGGGGACAGGGTAAAATTTGGGGGTTTTGCGAGTCGGGGATCATTTTCGTAGCAGCACAGGGAATATAACCCTGCTACAAGCGGACACGAGTTGTTGCGAGGAAGGAATTGTTCATCTGCATGATAGATCGGCGGCTTCTGGAATTTAAATATTAATTGAAAAGTCAAGGTCAGAGGGCAGCTGACACTTGACTTCCCTCTCTTTCCTCTGTCCGCGGCTTTGATCATGCTACATCTTTCTTTGTGCCTGGTGCTGGAGAGAGTACCCCAGGGTCATGGCCTGTTTCCTAGTCAAGAGGTAAAAATCTACTGGCTTAAATATCTGAGGCCCGAGCTTTAGCAGGGGGTGGGGGGCACGAAGGGAGAGGGGGGAGCGTTTGCTTCATGCTTTTCACATTTCCCACATAACCCAAAGCAGACTAAACAAAACCAGTGTGAAATCTCATGGCTTGATGCTGCTATGGTTATATTTTTTAAGCTGTCATCCATTCATGTATACTTATGTTTATTCCCTGGATTTACAGCTCTTCTTTTTTTTCAGCCTTTTCTTGCAGGGAGGTGGGAGGGAAGGGGGGTGTGTGGGGGGAGGTTGAAACCTTTTGAAAGGGGATTGCAGTGAGCAGTGGCCTATGATTAAAGCCCAGTGTTTTTCCTTGATGCGGCTCCTCCGCAGCGGTGTCACACATGGTAGCATTTAGGAGCCCTTCACAGCTGAGGTGTTTCAAACACTAATGAATGGAAGTTTGGTCATATAACGCAGGCAAGCTTTGAGGCATGCTTTGCTGAATGGTGTACTGTAGTGGCCTGGGAAAGGAAGAGAGTTATAAATTGTGTCAGTTAGCCACCCAGACAAAATGAAGCCATGTGGAAAATCAAATCTATTAAAGTATGAAGACTGTTATAAGCTGTTTTAAGCTGGTCATTCTTAAAAGGTCTCAGTTGGCTGAGGGGGTAAATTCCTGTTCTTTCTAGATCTTTTTCACGTGCTGTCTCAGGCAATGATGTGCAGCATTTGATAAAAAACAACTTTTCACTGACAATGCCTTTTATCAGAAATGTTTATTGCCCCCAGTTTACTGCCCGTGTCCTGAAAGGTGCTGCACATTTGTTAAATAAGCAGTGTAAGAGCATCGTGTTCCGGCAGCCTTGCTGAAGTCAAACATGAAGGCAGTGGTGGGCTGGAGGAGGACAGCCAACGAGGAGGAGAGGGCTTCCCAGAGCACCCGCTTATCACTGGATACCCACTCAAAATGCTTCCGATTTTCTAGCTGGCCATAGGAGGGCCATGACAGAGCAGGACACAAAATGCTTTTTCATGGCACCCCCTGGGGTAGGAGGAAAGCCCAACAGACCAAAGTGGGATGACTGGAGAGGGGGACACCTTCTGCTCCTCCCCAAGGTGGCTTCTTGAGATGTCACAGTAGCTGTGAAGGGCATTTTGTTAGCTCAGGAGGCAATTGTCGGCTGCGTGAGAGAAGAGCGAGGGGGCAGCCTAACATGCCCAGTCACCACAGTATTGAAATTTTTTGTTTGTGTATTCCAGGAAGAGACTGAAGAAACGTCCTCACAAGAGTCTGCAGAGGAAGACTAGGAGACCGCACCATGCAATTTCTACCTCATCAGCAGTTGGGTCTTTTGAAGGGAGAAGACACTGCCTTGACCACTTATTTTCTATTGCCATGGTCTTTCCACTTTTGCCTGGGGGAAAAAAAATATCGCATAACCTTAAAAAGGATTTGACTAATCATCTTCTTTGTAATCCCTTCACAGTCCCAGGTTTAGTGAAAAACTGCTGTAACACAAAGGGGACACAGATTAACGATGCAACTTTTAATTACTGTTTTCTTTTTTCTTAACCTACTAATAGTTTGTTTGAGCTGCTAAGTAAGGGTGAGTGGGTCTAGAAGAGCTCCGAGTCAGGTTTATGTCATTCACTGCACTGCATATAAACAAGAAACTTGTAACATAGTCATTATAATGGGCATTGAAAAAGGAAAGGCTGGGTGTGTAACACTAAAGCCTTGCAACACTTACAGCAACCCACTCCCTACTTAGTGAACTCCCTGTTTTAGAACACCAAAGATAAGGGACAGATACTACTCTTTTTTTTTTTTTTTGTAACCTTCTTGTAGACTTGTACTTGATTTTTTTTAATTTTTTTTAAGACTTACTGTTATTTCAGGAAAAAAAATTGAAAGCTGATCTTTGACTTCATTCAGCAGGTAATCAGAAGAAAGACATCAACATGAAAAAGGTACTTTCATTTTGCAAAAGGGAAGACAGACAAAGATACGTTGTATAGTTATAAATACAAACATATCAGCAGAAGTAGTAGTAAATTAAATGAACAGCCCTCATCTTCTGGATGACAGGAAGCCGGACAGAGTCGGCTTTCTGTAGAGCCAGGCGTTTTTTTATGGAAGCAAAAATGACTGACACCAAACACTCTTATGCCATTAATGACTAAGTCTTTATCGAGAAAAGTGTTTTAAAACGTACAGAAAGGTACCTCAAAACTAGTCATGAGTTTATCTGAACAAAAATAATCCATATGTTTTGCTTTGTTTCGACTAATTCCACTCATCCCATACCAGTATTTCAAAAGAATCGAATCTCTCCTCATTACTCATCAGTCACGATGTAAGAACCAACACCACGTACCTCAGCTAAGCTTGTGCATTACTTTAAGCAATGTATTTTGACATAGGATGGTTCACTGGGCACCTCTGTGCCGGTGGCATTTCTCCATCTTTTCATTTAAAGCAGCACTTTTAGCACCAGATGCAATATTACCCCACTATTCAATACTACCTCTGATTTTTACAATTAACTCAACAGACTGACAAATACATGCTGCTATACACATTAAATGCAGGAAATTTTTATTGGGTAGATAATCATAAGTATCTGTATTTTCCCCTAATTTCTACTTCAACACTTAATTGCAGTTAAGAAAGCAATATCTTTATTGTGTTTCGGCATGACTATGTATTTTTCCTTCTCTTGGTTTGGTTTTTTTTTTTGTTTGTTTTGTTTTTTTAATGTACTTACCCTATTCTCTGCTAGACTTCTGTGTAATGTACTGTTAACTTGAATATATTTTTGTACTGAATTGCTGATAGGTTTGTGAGGATAATTTTCTTCAATGACACTACATGACATAGAAAAAAATTTAGCTGTAATGTTTAAATATTACTGTCCAAGTTTGTACCTCAAATGAATCGTTTAAAGAAATGGACTAATTGATTGACAAAGACCTACCTCCAGACTTTAAATGGAATGAACTTGTTACTTTCAGCATTAGTTTTGAGACGTTTGAAACAGTTAGGACTGCAACTAATCCCTAATTCAAAACTATTTTTGTAAAATAACTTGTGGAAAATGAACACATTTTAAATTACTTTCGTATTAAAAAAAAAAAAAAAACGAACAAAAAAAAACCTTCAAAGAAACTTGAAGCTTTGTAGGTGGGAAGCAACAAGCTCAGCTTTTGCATAATGCAATCACAAATATGTGTTTAAAAAAATAATTAGTAGATTGTAAGAAAATACTTGACAAGTATTTTCATGTATTTTACACAAATGTGATTTTGTAATATGTTTCAGCCAGATTTATTTTAAATGCTTCTTATGTAGAGGTTTTTTATTCTCCTCTCTCTCACTTTTGTTGTTCTTTCTCTGTCTCTCCCTCTCTCTCCTCCTATTTTGTTTTCTCTATTTCTGTTTTGTTTCCCTTCTTCCTCTCTTTCCTAGTCAGTACTTTGTACCATTGTATTAATAACTGGGCCAGGGGTAGTTTCTCAGGAAGGCGTCTGTTGGTATGGCTTTAGTACTGAGCCAAATGCAGTTAAAGATAACTACTTGCTGGCTTCTTCCAAGAGGCAGTGTCAAGAAATGCAGACCTCCTCGAAAGCCCGCAGAGGGTTCAGTGACGGAAATCGCTGAGAAAGAGCTGATCGGAGTATTACAACTAGACACGTTAGTATTAAGTGAAAGAGAAATAATCCTAGCTATACAGTAGCTCTAACAGGCCAAATCCAGTGTCACTTAAAGGCAGTAGAAGGAATTCTGCTGACTTCAAAGGGCATCGAATCAAGCCTTAGCAAGTCCCATTTGGGGTTGTTTTTATTTTTTCACGTTTTTTAAAACCACAGTATTCAGTGGATGACACAAGAATAATCGCTGGGTGTGTGTCACACTTCAACCTCCGAGAGACTTACCACTCTGACGAACTGAATCTTGTATTTTCTATATATTGTAGTACAATCAAAACACATTACTACCTCTTAGGGCCTACTATACCTCATTTTTTCAGACTGAATAATTGCATGTGGCCATTGAATCAGCGAGAACATCATAAAATTTTTTATATATATAGTTTATTTTTGTGGGAGATAAATTTTATACGACTGTTCTTTGCTGTCAGTGGTCACTGCTAACTAAGACTGGACATTTAACTCTTCTACCATTTCTGCAAGAGAGGTGTGTTTGCAGGAAAAATAAAAAACAAACGCTTCAAGATGTTTAACTACAGTTTACTTTTTCTTTTGAGTGTCTTCTAACTTTTTGCTTTGTTCTTCGTGTAGAGTTGCTATCTATGATTGTACTTCGAATCGCTTGCTTGTTGAAAATGTTCCTTTAATGGATTATCACAGTCTGTTCAGCACAATAAACATAATAGCCTCTGTGATCCCCATGTTGTTTGATTCCTAGACTTTTGTCACAGTTCCATAAAATGGGTAATAAAGTTTGGTCACAGTGACCAAATTTGTAAAAGCTTTGCATGCAAGTAGTCTTTTTTTGGGTTTTTTTTGTCCCAGGAGCATAGGCATGTACCTGAGAAGAAGTCCATTTGCTGTTGGGGACCCCAGTACTGAGGCACAGGAAAGGCTGAAATGGGTTTTGTTGCCTGGTTTCTAACCTGCCTCTTGGGGGTCCATGCAGATGATGAGCCTTTTCCTCTTTTTAGGCAAGATTGCAGCTCACATCCAAGTGCATGGAGTTTATATTGTGCAGCCCTTATGTTAAAAAGAGCAGCAGAGGTGGGGATGCGGCTGGGTACAGTCGCAGGCAAAACTTGAGGAGCTCAGGAAGCTGTGCATTGAACACCCGCCCCTCCAAAGTTATCATAAGCAGGTTGGACAGGATTCTTCAGGCTTCCCCTCTTCATTGGCTCTTACATGGCCCCCTGGCCTGTTACATGAGATTTAAAGATCATGGTGCATGTCTTTCCATTCATATTTGCAACCGTGTCTCTCTCACCTAAGACGATTGTTCAGATGATTAATTCCTCAGATGTTTAGGTTTACACATTCTTTGTGTTCACTCACTTGCAAACTCTCCACTAATCTCTTTTGGCTTAGTAACCTCTGCTTTCCCAAGGGCTTCACGGCATGTTCCCATTGGACTTTTCCCATTGGACTTGCTTACTTATAAAATAACCAAAATACAATCACAAAACAAAGCACTAACTAGTAACACCCATTCGGTTCCTGAGTCAGAGATGTGAGTAATTGCATTCATCACATTCTGTATCCTCTTCTCCTCTCCCGTCTCACCCTGCTCTGTGGTATTAAAGGATCATTCCACTTTTCGGTCTTCCTGGTGGTCTTCTTCCCTGTGGTTGCCGTCACTTGGCTCTTCCTGTTGTTTTATCTGATGCAAAGCTCCAGCTGTAACCCACCCACCTTATGGATCAGCCAAGTGGCTTAACTTCTGCTACCCTGTGCTTAACTCCCCTCTAATTCTTATTAGTCATTCCTCCAGCTTGCTTCACTCCCACTTCCCTTCTCAGGGCATCTTCCAATAAATTTCTGCACGCTTTATGCCACAGTGGGACTATTTGTGTGTATAAAATTAATCGGCTTCTGCAGAATTGAGGCCTGCATTTGTCTGGTGGCCAAGAGTGCTTTATCCAAGATGCCTGTGGCAAGGGTCATATTAAGTTTCTGCGTTTGCTTTCCACTCCCATCACATCTCATCCACACAAAGACAGGGAATTACTGAAAGCTGGTGCTGCCAGTGCCTTGCACAGCAATTTAATTGCCCATAGCTTGCTTTAAAACCAGAACCTCTGGTCTGGACATCATTAAGAGACAGGATCCAGAGCAATGGCAACAGCGTGTTGCTCTGATCACCAGAGTGGAGTCAGATTTGTCACACCTCAAACGTCACCTGAAGCCTGCAGGAAGCAATGTTTCTCACCCCGGCACCTTTGCATGTATGGACGTAGAATTTCTGTCTCTCAGTTCATCCTTTTTTAAAAACTCCCACCGTCTTCCTGATCACATTAATTTTTAAACATACAAATGTTCTTTGGCGTACAGCCTTTAGTGCACATAATGGTCCAATTGGTATATGCCTTATTGATTCAGAAATAATACAAAGTAAAGCTTTATGACATCTACTTGCTCAGACGAACATCTGCCACTGTGTATTACATACATATTGTCAAAAAAATACAGATAGCCTTGCTCTCTGGACGTTTCATGGCCAGCACAATTAATGTGAGTTAATGCTCTGTTCCTGGCTCTTGGACCCAGGGGCTGTGTGCCACACTGGGAGACACTGGTGAGGGGGAAACCTTGACCCCCTGCCCACCCTACCTCACTCGCAGGCACACAAGGAGTCAAGCCACCCCAGGCACACATTCCACCTTGCTCCAGGACACCTCCGGCCTGTGGCTCCTGCTCTGGCCACCTCCTGTTCTTCCATCAGTGTGATGAGCTCTGCTGTTGCTCTTATCCTCCGGGCTGATGCACCTCCCCATGACAGCAAGGTTTAATGTGTCTTTTTTCTTCCTACCTTTTATTTCCCTTTGCCACCCAAACAACTTTTTGACCTATTGGAATTCATTTTTTTATTTCTTTCCTTCCCACCTGTTTTTCCTCCCCTTTATTACCCCAGACTTGCAGTGCACTTGTCCTAGCATTCAAGAAAAAGAAGGCATCTTCCTGTAATTAACATCCTCTGAAGATACATGAATGTAATTACAATTAGCCTGAAGATAACAGTCCAATGTGGCAGCAGTTTAAGTGGGAAGCAATCTGCCTGTTTACATTCAAAAATAAGGCTGCAGATGGTTGTGCCCCAAACCTGCAGCAAAGGATTATCATCAGTTTTTATCTGATGGCAAAAGGGGAAATTGAAACATTAGGAGATAAGACACAAGTCTTCAACAGTGCTTCCCTACTAAGATGGGGCTAATTAAGCACAGCTAAGTACATTATCATTGTCATATAAGGGAGGAGCTTTGCATTGTTAATGATGGCTAGGGTAAAACTGGAGCAGGAATCCAAACATGTGCTACATTAAGGCACGCTATTAAAATAATCAGTGAAAGAAAATAACAAATGAAAGCTGGGTGGATCTGAAAAATCAATGGCAGGCAGAAACATTAATTAGCCAGAGAGGAAACTCAGCAAAGGCAGCAGTCCCATCAAAAAACAAGATTACATTACATTATATATGAATGTCAGCTACAAAATATTATGTGGGACCACCAAAGATTATGATTTTAATCGTAGGGGTTTTTAATTCAGAAAATCTATTAAATATATATAGTCCCTTAAGGCATTTTATTCTTAGTTCAGGGAGTAGGCAGAAAAATAAGCACATTTTTATTGCATTGGAGCACATTTGCCATAAAACCATAGTTTTAGAATATCACATAATAAAAACTAAAATTTAAATCAACGTTTGAAAACAAATCAGCTCAGCAGATGCATAGAAGGAGTTACTTTGGCCCTACATAACTGCAGAGTATTGTCTTTAAAGCTACATCATGGTCTAAGATAGAGTTTTTACGAGGCCTGACATGCTCTGAAGGTGTTTACAACGAATTACCACTGCTACACTGCAGCTGTGCTTGGGGCCAGGACAAATTAATCTCCATCTAAGGCACTGTTGTAAGACTGTTTTTGCCAAAGGTTCGTAATGTGCTCAGTTTGGGACAGTTTAGCTTTGGCATTGATATCCCCACAAACACACAGGAACTTCAGAAAGATCCAAGACCTGGGGAATGTCACCCACCAGCATCTCCCACCACGATCCAGACTTCTGGTCTCTCAAGAGCAGGAAAAAAGCAGGAGAAAAGCAGGACTACACATGACTGGTTTTGTGTTACTAGCAATGCCCTTGAGATCCACCTCGTTGTTGAATTATAGTCCCCATGGTCTCAGAGGTACCACCACAACTGGTCAACAAGTCACCTTACTTCCTTGCAAGGAGAAAGGGGTCTTGCCCTAAACACCACCATGTGTGGCAAAGCTTATGACACAGAATTTGTGTTTGAGGAGGTCGTAACAAAAAACCCACTCTTACCTTTGCAAACAGTTCACAAACACAAGACACATCTCTGGTTTTGGGTCCATGAAATTATACAGCAGGACCGTAACTATGACTGCAACTTTTTAACACTTTTAAAATACATATATATATTTTAGGGTTTTCAAAGGTGTCTGGTGATTCTCCATCACACGTGCCTCTGACACACTCAGCAAAGTGTTATGTTGTATTGAAAACAACAACAGAGCAATGACACAGCACAGGGTAGGAGACAAGAATGAATGTCAGAAGCCTTGTTTTATCCAAACTAATAAGGATATTTGGTTCATGAATAAGTTTCAGTGCATCATTATTCACAGTTTTATAGGGGCAAAAGTTACAGCTCCTGATTAAAAACTTTAGAATTAAATTGCTTCATCAGCATTTAATTATCCATGCTGGGAATGGAAGCTGACTTCCTTCTGTCAGAATTTGACACAGAACACCTCAGTTTGGTTATATGTGTGTGCTCCATGAAAATGGTCCTCATCTTTCTTAACCAACACACACAATTAAATGGTATAGCTCTTGATTTCAATAGGAAATAGGCTTAAGAAAGGAAAATAGGAAGTTTTCATTTCCTATGGAACACAGGAAGCATTCATAATCTTCTGTCTATCCCCTTTCCCTTAAGAACTTCAAGGCTGTTTCTATTCTTTTCAGTAATTAGCCTTGACCTGGAGAGGATGACCTCTACTATTGCCTTCTACTCGTGAAATCTTGACTCGGATCAGCTTGTAGTGCATAGATTTACCTTTGTACTTTTCTGAACTCTACATTATGGGGAAACTCAAAGCCTTAAATACACTTCTAGGACATGCAGCCCTGAAAGTAAGCGGTTGTGGGTAAGTAATGACTTTTCTGATAACACCAAAACGTGCAAAATCATGAGGCTAAATAGACACAGATGGGGATGCACACAAATGATAGAGGCAATGAAGAGAACAGTGCTGAGGATCTGGGTGAAATCTTACTGGAATTGCTTATGGCAATGAGTGTTAGCCATAATCAATCTTTTTCATGGATGTGAAGACCAGCTAAAGATGCAACCTCTGTTCCGTACACAGAAACCAGTAAAAGACATTTTATTGTTATTATAGTAAATTACATGCTAAAAAAGCAAGAAAAAAACAGAAGCAGAGAAAGGAGTAGCAGAGTGACACAAATATCACTGGGAGCGTGGTCAGACAAAAGGTTAGCAAGAGCATTTTTGGCCCAAACGCAGACTACAAAGACTAAAACTGTGATCAAAAAAGCTGCATATGGCTCCTCCATCCATTCCTGCTCTGTTCAGGAGCCCAGACTCAGTGTGTTCCTCACAAAGAGATGGGCTTAGGCCAAGCAACACCTGACTCAATTTGTCTTTCTGAATGAAACGACATCCAGGGCCCTGAATTTTGGCTAATTGCCTGGCTTGGACATGGGAAAGTGTTCAAAAACAGCCTCATGCACAGATGCATGGCAGAGCAGAGGGCATCTCAGAGTGTATCAGCAGGTTGAGACCACTGCCCTTTCTCACGGCAGCTGTTTGAGATGGAAGGCTGCTGATACTGTGCTGTTTACACACCTTGCGTTCTTCTGCTCAAATACTTTATGGAAATTCAGAGACTAACACACAGCTCCCAATAAAATTAACACTCTGCTGTTCGCTTAAGCATAACTGTGAGTTACTTTAGAAAATGAAAAATGAGGAAACAGATCAATAAAGTCTTCAGAAGTAAGTGCTCCCTGCCTGCTAACAGCTAACACACCACCTCCGTTATGCTCTACAACAGAGTCACCTGGACATACCCTTACTGGTAAGACTTCTTCTGAAGCACCTTCAAAAGCTCACCAAGCTTGGCACAGTCCAGGGGCCTCATTCTAGATGATGCTGATCATACTGCCCCTGGGACCTGACAGACTTCATACTTTGCAGGATCTGGCCTTGAATTTGGCCTCCCTTTAGTTCCCTCACTAAGGCTGCTGTACTGCATATAAAGCATTAAATTGGGTTACATCAGGTTTCCCTTTCACCCGTTATTGTGTGTTTCAGTAAAACTACCCAGTGGAGACTAAGCAGAGAAAAACCAACCTTCACCCAAGAAGCTTGCAAAACTCTTATTTTTGTGAGTTCAGTGCACCTGCACCAGCCCCACAGTTTTGCAGTGGGTGATTGAGATACAGAGACGCGATTTTACACTGCTGGGAAGGTGATGCACGGAGATGTAAGGCTAGAGACACCTCAGGTGTGTGGTCCTCTCTGTTTCCCAATGACAAAAGACCAAAGGCTTCTCCATTCCGCTCCGAGGGGAACGGAGTCCCTCAGTGACAGAGGCCTGCACTGTCTGCAGTGCAAACCTTTGGGATAAGCTCTTCTCCCCCACCGTGTGCATGAGCGCAGTTAAAGACACTTTGACAGCATCAGTAAAACGAGCAGGTGCCCTCACAGTCTATGGAGGTGTAGTGGGTTGTACTAGAGCAGCCACAGCTTGGTTTCCATTGAGGCAAACGCCCACAAGCTAAGGAGGGCTGACCCCAGGAAGCAGTGGGATACTAGTAAATAAAAAAGCAAACTTAAGTGTTTGGTGTTGATGAAAAGTTACTGGGTTTGGTTTTTTTTTTTTCTTCCAGAGGAAGGTCAAAAGAGTAGCCAAATTAAACAGGTTTTCTGCGTTTAGAAGGAGATCTGTGTCACCAAGCTTTAGTCATTTAAAAGTTAGATGTCTCATCTTAAGGTTTTCATCAGCCAGAGGGCAATTCATTCCTTCCTAAAATGTGGGTCTAAGCTGGGTGGGATGAATCACCGATCCCTCCCCACTGACTGTTCAGGAAGCTGAGACAGTGATGTTAGCCTAGCTCCAAAAAAAATGGGAGTGTGGGTCGTTTCCAATTACATTGCTGAGCTGAGAGCTCCTACTCATGAGCAATTGCTCTAACCCTTGCACTCCTCTTCCAGCTGTGTCTCCAAAGGGAGATAAGTCAGTTATCTTCATCATATGCACAGGGTAGGTGCATAAAATCTAGAATAGGGTTCAGGCTCTGCGTCCCAGTTCCTCAGTAAATACCTAACTGCAGATTGTGAAAGGGACAGACTCAGTATAGACAGACCTCTTCCCTCTGAGCCAGCACAACCCATTGCCTGGAGCAGGCAATGTTCCCATACCTGTCCCTTGAATGCTACTCATCAAAGGCTAGAGTAATTTCTAAGTTAAAGCTTAGAGGTATTTATTCACATGCATCAGTCCTTCATTTGATGCCCCCAGTACATTAGGGGCACTAAGATCACACACACTTTGAAGTCTTGCTATACAGTGTTGTTAGGTACCTGCAAGGAGGTGTTCATTTGTTATATTGTCAGTTCAAGCCGCATAAAAACAGAAGTATACATCTAAAACATGGAAATAAAAGGAAAAAATATAATGTAGTGTTATCACTTCACTTTCTTACCATTGTGTTTTTCGCTTATGATTTGTTGAGCCTTCTTGGTACAGCACTCGGAAAGTGAGAGAAACAGTGTCAATGGTCACAACAAATACTGGAGCTGGTGCAAATCTTGCACCATCTCTCCCAAAGGATGGGTGGGCCAGGTCAGCTGCAGAAGATGAGGAGCCAGTGGGAAGCGTTTTGTACAGTATAAAATAATTGTCTTCTGGTCTTTCTTCATCTGATTTCTCTAATTTTTCAAATAGTTTCCACTTAAAATCATCTGGAACAATTCATTAAATAAGAAAGGCTAATTAGAAGTATAAACTAAAAAGTTAAAGTGTCGTCAGTCACAAGTGATCCTGCCAAAATACAGTTCTACACAAGACATATTTCCTTATCTTCCCTAAAAAAAAAAGTCTCACTGCAGTGAGTGTAGCACCTACATGACTTAACTTCAGCTTTTTTCTGTCCAGTCATGTTCCTTGCGGTCTGAAGAGACAGGAAAAATGCTCTCAGCTTCACATTTCTGATGGAAAACAACCATCTCAGCTGAGGTGTGCTGCTCAGTGACTGCATTTATGTCACAGATAGCAAGGACAAATATTTAAATTAAGAGTCAGCAGCTTCCTTGAGACTTGGAAAGTTCATCAGCACTGCTCTTCCTGATTTGGAGCAGATGACGGCATCAGGGCACGGGACACTGCAAGCACAAACCTGATCAGATTCCCTCAGCTATAGATAATATCACAATTAAACATACCAAAACATGCTACACACTTCCTGCAATTCGTATTGCTTCATTAAAACCAATATTAATTTCTACCAACACTGCTGTCAGGCTCAGTCCTGCTGTGACTTTGCCCATGCTGGGCTGAGTTTGAGTGAAAACTGTAGAGTGGAGCCTTTGAACAGAGCCTAAACCTCCATCTATGCAGCCCAATAAAAAGGCTATAAAAGGAGGCTTTTGAATTATCATTGTCCAGAATGTGATGTCATAACAATAAAACAACATCAGGAAATAATAAAACTATGATGTACCTTTTTTACTGTAAATCCTTTGTGTCAGCTTCCCAGATGGTGTGAACCTGTGTAGCTCTGGGAAATCAATGAAACCCCTCTACCTCACGCCACTGAAGAAGTCGGCCGATGAAACTCAGGCCAAAACACTTTCAGAGCCTCCTTGGCTGAAAGGAGGAGAGGGCAGATGCACAGGAGCAGCAGAGGTAATATTTACCAGCACTTCCCTGGAGCCGGGGGCAGGTGCTTTAAGGGCCACCTGAACGCCCAGATTAGATCCCAAGGAGATCCAGTGAGAAGGCGAAGGCGTATTCCCATTATACGAGGATAAATGAGGAGTGACCCTGCAGAAACCACAGTTACACCCATTTGAGTGCAATATGTATGAGAAAAGTTTCAAGCCTTCTGAGATTTTCTTTTTTTTTTTTTTTGAAGTCATGGGTTATACAAAACACTTTCATGCTGCCTTAGATATCTCACGGGTTGTGGTATCTTCAACCCCCCCACCCCTGAAACATATGTTCTGCCTTCAAGCGTTTTCGGAGTCAGAGCCCGACCTCGGCAGTATACTCCACACTGGGTGTTACCATGCGGAGACAGTGCTTGCTTCCCCATGTGGAATTGATTTCAATAGACGCTATCAATTCTGTATGAATCAAAAGCCTCCTCTTCAGCCTTGGGATGGTCTGGATTGAGAGGCTGAATGTCCCCAAAAGCAATAAACACAGACAACTGGGGGTTTCTTTGCACACCCCTCTGAAAAACCTTTTGAAAGCCTCCCTCATCCACACGCTGCAACCCCAAACCATGTCCGTGGCAAACACCGGGACGGCACGGACCACCCGGCTACAGCCCATCCCCATGCTGGTGAGCACCACCTCCTCCTTCACGTCCTGAAGGCCACAGTGAGCCCAGAGCCCAGGTGCTGTGGTGGAGGTGACCAAGCTGAGCACCCCACCAGGAGGCACGCCGGGGAGGAGGTGCTGACTGCAGCGGCGGCCGCGGCATCGGTGGGGCTGTGCTCTCACCTTCGGTGCTTTGCTGAATCATAACTTTACAACCCTGCAAGATCACAAGAACAAGCGCATATGGGAAAGAAAAGAAAGAAAAGAAAAATATGAACAGGAACACTAAAAGTAATATCTAACAACCAGCTATCACTTTCCAAATATTTTTCTTCTATTAATTTTAAGGGGGAAATCATTTGGTGGTAAATGGGGAATAAACTAAAACCATCTGCACCATGCTAGGCAGCTGTCAGAAAGCCAAGCCAGCTCTTTGGGTATACAGGCCTGATGTTTAAATCCACTGAAGCTATTCCAGCAGTGTCAAGCACACTGATGAGAGCCCTTCCCAAGCGCCAGCTCTATTGTTATGGGAAGAATATTGCTAAGATTAGAAAGGTGCGGTAGAAAACCACTAAAATGATACAGGTTTGCAAGAAATGAATTGTGTTGGGAGATTAGTCATATGGCACCCATCTATTTTAGAATAAAAGAAACCAGGAGGGCAAAGAAGATATATCATGGATTGATGGGATAAGATGCTGAACACAGTATGTAATTTAAAAACCAGAGGTCCAGACTTGAGGAGAAAGGGAGGGGAGCAGCCTATAAACAATTTGAGGAGAATGTCTTAATCCAAGAAGTAGTTAGCAGATAGCCTGATGGCTAACTTTGGCAGTTTGATCTAAGCGGCAAACACCAGCAGTCCTGGAGGAGGGAAAGGCTTTTTGAAAAAGGAGTAATCTTCAGAGCATGTCCCATCGACTAGATTTTTGAGATAAGGTTAATGAGAAATAGGTTGATTTGTACTTCCTGAGTTTAAAAGTGCAGATCTCCATGAATCATAATGTCCTGCCTGGCTGTTAATGTTCGTGTGTTAAATAAACACAACTTCTCTTCTGAACATTAGGATAACGCAACAGTACTTTTGCAGGGCAAGTCTGAAGTGTGTCTTATTCATTGTATAGGATTGGAGTTCTCTGGGGAGAAGGGAGAGCATTTATGCTGCAAGGTACTGAAAATGCTTCATCTGAAGTTTTTGTAACACTACTGGGGCAACCATCAATTCAGCTGGTACAAATATAGATATTACTGTTATCCATGAGTTTAAAATTTTTATCCTACTGAGCAACCATTTCAGGGGGTAAAAAAGGATGTATTTCTTTTAATCCATTTTAGATCTCCAGACACTTCCTTTCTCCCTGTTCACACAGTGTAGCAAAGGGCACATAAAAGTCCTGAGCAGCCTGCCCCGTATCCTTCATTATGGCTCACGGACCGGTCCCAGCACCCTTTCTTCACGGGGGAAACAGCCCAAGGGTGAAGTGGGAGCCCCTCCCATCGGGCCCAAGTCTCGCCTGCAATTCTCAGGCCAAAGTTTGGAGTAAATACAGAGGTTCACACTGAATTCTAGACATTTTGGGTTACACGCTGCGTGAATTACAATGTTTGCCCAATTATTGTTGTCTCTCTCCTTCAGCTCTTTTCACTGTGCAGCTTGAAGAGGCAGAATGGAAACTCCACCTGTGTGCTGGGCACAGTGTTTCGTGCTGTCACGTCTGTTTTCATACAGCCACACTTCATCCAGAGCCGTGGACTGGCCTGCCAAGCTGGGCTTTGCTGGGACACTCAGCTGTATGCCCCCAAACGGGTCACCCTGCACACACCCAGCAAACGTCGCCGGATCGAGGAGACAGAGCTGGTGGGCTATGGGAAAGAAGATAGCAGGAGGTGAGTAACTGAAGCTGTGGGAGAAAGGAGACATGTGAGACAGAGGAAGAAAAAGGCAAGTTAGACCTGAACTTTTAGGAATCAGAAGGAAAAATTAAAAACCGAAAGAAGGGGTGTGAAGGAGCACGAGGTTGGAGCTGCACAGCCACGTCAGCCAGGTACTGAGAGAGCACCAGCCAGAGGCTTGGCTGCTAGAGGCAGACTCTCCTATGGGCATTTCCTCCATTTCCCTGTTCAGTCTGGGCTGTCTGGAAATGGCTAAAACAACAGAAGCAGAGATGCCATCCCGTGATGCAGTTCAGGAGGAGCCGTGGAAGGGCTTGTGCTGTCAGGGCAGAGCCAATGGGACCAGCAGCGAGAGGCAGGAGCCAGGAGGACAGTGCTGGGTCTCTGCCAGATCCGAGTGCCCAGGAGAAGTCGGAGCAGTAAGGATAATTCCTACAGGGATAAACATGACGTCCTGAGCCCTGCAAGCACCCACCTTGCCATGGTTCACTACAGTGTCTGGAGAAGCCCACCTCAGCTGGCACCTACCTACCTTAATGAGAAAAGCAAACCTTGTGTTTGAATGCACTGACTCCTGGGGGAAGGTACTGGGCTGGATTTTCCCAGTGAGGACCTTGGGCTCTATAACCACTCTGCTCCCCTTCGCATAGTCATGTAGCTCTCCCTGGACAACCCCTGTGAACACACACAACTGTGCACATACCTGAAGCCACCAGCGTTGGCACCCTGCAAAATTTAATAGCCATGTCTCCAGACTGCCCCGACCCTGGTGTCATGAGAACCTGCTGAGTGTCGTGGAGAGATATACATTCTCCAGCGCCTGTGAGTTAGTCTACAGATTTCTGAACTCCAGGGAACTCCAAAACCACAGCTTTGTTCTATTTCGTCCTGTAGAGCCATTGCATGGGAAAGAGGAGACTTTATTTTAAAGGTTGTTTCCTTTCTTTCTCCAGTCCCTTTTTGACAGTGCGTTTCCCAGAATAGGTGTTTGTCCCTGGGCCAAGAACACCCGTTTAGCACCTATATCTCCTAACCTACATTAGGTATTGCAACCAAATGAGATTCTCACATCTAGTTTCTCTGGTTAATGTGAGCAACCAAAGCTGTGAGTGGGAAAGGCTGAGAGCTAGCTTGCATGGCACTCGGTGAGGTCCACCCTGGACAGCCGCACCTCAGCTCTCGGAGACGTGGGTCAAACTTTGATTCAAAGGCTTTGGGATAGGATAAAAGAGAAGAAAAGAACCCCAACTCTTTGCCTGAATTGTCCTTTGGCCTCGCAGGATGGCCAGTCTCTCTGTCTCCTGCAGCTGCAATATCTCTCGTGAAGCTTAAACATTTGCAGAGAGCAACAGAGCTTCAGAGCTGTCTTGTAACGTGCTGGGTTTTTCATTGCTACTTTCATCCTATTTGCTTCTAGCAGAAGAATGTGAAATTATAAAAAAAAAAGGATGGGAACAGCATAGGAGAAAGAGAATAATCTAGACATGGTGAACTTTTCCTCCTGGATTTTATTAGTAAACTACAATAATAGCAGCTTAAGTGCTAATTGTTGAGAAGTAATCTTCCTGCTCTTAATTCTGTACCCCTGAGCCGAGCACATATTGGCACTTAGAAAAACCATTAGTTTCACATACATCTGTAATTTGTGGAGACCCGCAATAAAACTGTAGTAATCTAGGATTACGGCAAATTACTAACTCTCACCCTCCTGCTCCGCGGCCGGTTCCTACCCAGGAGTTACAGCAGGTGGGGACTTGTTTGTAGCCACTGGGTTCATGCTTGTCTGAACCGGGAAAGCATTCAGAAAGACTTGCATGGACTTGCTGTGGCATTCTTGAAAGCTTTTTAAGAATCAAAGTACCTGAAAACTCATTCATGCTTTAAAGGGCCAAGCTTTATAAAGCGTGGTACAATCTGTAACCAAAATCAGAATAGACTTCTCTATATCAGAAAGCGCCTTTCTAAATACGTGGAGGAGCAAACCTTTTTGTTCTGGTACTCAGCAAGTCGGCTTCCTAAGTGCTCCTAAAATGGCTTTGCTACAGATCCACCATATTTCTTGAATAAAGCTGTAAGCCAAGAGAACATTTCTGTGAAGGTTTATGAGCATTTTTCTGTGAAGCACAAGTCAAACAAAAGATCAAAGCCATACACTGAAAAGAAAAAGAAGTTAGGGGGAAAAAAAGAACAGCATGTTTTAGGTGGGAAACCTATTTGGGGCAATTTAGAAAAATGCTTTAATAGCTTCTTAATAAAAAATGAATTACTCCATCCCAATGGACACAGTGTATAAATATTAACATTTCAGCTTTATAGTAAATGCTGGTCTTGTAGTACTTTAGCAGTCACATCACAGAGCAGACTGAAAGGAAGTGCAGGGCTTCAGTACTAACAGCGAAACCCATCTGCTAAATGCTGTTAGAATAAAGCAAATGCCTCTGAGTTTTGCCTGTAAGTTCACCGGAGCCAGGATTTCCTCCTTCCCTGCAGAGAGTAAGGGTACTTATTACACCAGTGGCTCTGAGCACTGGCCCAGCTCTAAATACAGGGTGAATGAGGGAGCCTTTTTGCATGGTGGGGAGCAGGCAGGGTTGGGAGGTGCTATGAGATACTGCAATGCAGTTTTCCCCTGGGCTTCTCCCTACTTCTGTGCTCAGAAACCCAGGAGAGGACTGACTGCCCATTGCCTGTCCCCAAAAAACAGTCCCTCCACTCTTGCCATGTAAGGATGGAGTGAATGTGTTTGTTGCAACCGTCCAGGTGATGGGAGCTGAAACATGTTGTTAGCAGGGTCATCTGGTGCTTCATGCACATGGAGGGCCCCACTGGTGGGGAAACAAGGCTGCTGGAACGACATGCGAGGGCTCGTGTTGGCAGCACCGTCCAGGTGGGGCAGCGGGAGAAGCACAGAGCAGGACTGGGTCAACATTTTCTGGTTTGTATTTCCCATAAAACGTTAGTTGGAGAAACACTAAAGGTGTTCCACATGTGGTGGGTTAAGGTAAAGCTGTCGGATGCCTTCCCCGGGTGATTTAGGAGCCCGCGCTGCAGGCGAAGGCACTGATCTTTACAATCTGCAGTCACTGCCAGCCTCTCCCGCCGCTCGCATGCCCTGTCCAAAGCCTGCACCCTCCCGGGTGAGGATTGCAAGCCCTCCACCAGGGATGAATGGCCAGCTCAGCCAGAGTCCTTCTTCCGGAGAAGGAGAAAAATCCCCCCGTTTCCCCTCACCAGCTGCATAGCAGCCACCTTGGCCCTGGGGCTGCCCTTGTGTGTCCCTGTCATCTGCAGATGCATCATGCCAGGGGGTTTGGACCCACCTGAGACATCAGCAGGATTGTGGTGTGGGGGATCTGCCAACTGAGCACAGCTCAGGTGCTGGGTCTAAATAGACATGTCTAAACATGACTCTGGTACCAAGGTTCACCCAGATGGGGTAGGTCTGGGTTCAGGTCCCTGGATGATTTCTGGTTTTCTTCCCATGACTTGCTAATTACTTGGCGTCTCCCCTGGACACTTTGCAAATCCTAATCTCGATGTGCCTAAGCGCTCACACACCTTCCTGACACCTTCTGCTGGGTGGGACCAGGGCAGGATACTGAGGTGGCGGTGGTCTGACTCTCTCACACCATTGGAAAGCCGCCACTAAAACTGTTCATAAAGTGATTGCTCTTCATGTACAACAACTGTTCGATTGCTGAGTATATCCGGACTGAACACATATTGAAACAGCTAAACACACACCAAATATGGCCAAGAAATGCTTGATCATAAATACGTCTCTTAACAGTGTGGGATCTTAAAGTTTTGGGCAGAGGAAGGTTATACATGGGGTAGTTATTACGTTGTAAAGGAATTTCATTTCAACTGTTAATGGGAAAAATAAATCATGTTTCTGGTACTGAGAAAATAAGATTTTAAGACAAAAAGGGAGATGAGCGTAGTATGGGATGGGAAGAGGATGAGAACACTGAGCCACACCAGAGCTGGTTTTAAAACATTTCCAGCTGAAGCAATTACGTACTGTTGTCTTAACTTGGCAATACATGCAGAAAATGGCTCCCACCAAGGACTCATGGCTGGTTACGGTCTGGCACCAAGCATGCTTGAAAGGGTGTCAAGGTCTGAATGATCACAGATCATAACAGTTTATCCCAACAAGAGATGGGGATACACCCAAGTGTACCCCATATGTCCCCACCTGCGTAAACCCCTGAACTTCTGTGCCACAAGCCATCATCCTGAAGAACACCACGTTGCCGCTTAACTCCAGTCCATGGGGTCTATGCGGTGCTTGCTGCTGACCTGGTGGGACTACCCAATGCAGCCAATGCCTTTATTGGGGACCACTATTTTTTAATATATTGTAACACTTGTAAAGCACTTTGCAACAATAAATCTTTTCATTATTTATGACATTTCCCCCGCCTTCTCTCTCAGCGTGATAATATACTTTTAAAATAAACATTATCAGTTTATACCTTCATTAAAGCTCTATATATGCTCTTCTACGTCCCCAAGGCATTCGCTGGAGTCATAATTGTAACCAGCCTGTGACGTAAGAATTCGAGCCCATAAAGCCCATTCATAGACACTTTGCAGCATATGCCGTTTATTTGGCCTTCCATTAAAGGTATTATGTTGCCATACTTTGCAACCATAAAAGAGTAAATAATTTCAAAGGATTGGTTGATAGGAGACTTCTGTTTTAAATGGTGATTGTGTATATGTAGGAAATTGCTGGCAAAAATGTACCTAATTGACCCATTGCTGTGTAGGTCTTTTTAACCCTCGTTTCAGCTCCGCAGGTAGATGTCTCTCCTGCAGGGTGTTTTGGGGTGTGAAAAAGGAACTACATGGGGTTCCCTCTATCTTTTCAGTGCTCAGCACAGGGGGCTGAGCATTCCCCATGGTTTATTGTGTCCCCACTCTGGGTTGACTGGAAAACATTTGGGCACGGGCAGCCTTCTGCTGATGGTTCCATTGCAGAGATTCATCTCTAGAGAGCCCTCTGCAAACCTGCCCTTGTCTTGAAACCCAAAAGGTCTCTAGGCCTTGCACACTCCTGATCGTCTCACAAGACCAAAATGCTAATTAAAAAGCCTTGCCTTTCACACCCTTCTGGTTCCTTCATTATAGTTTTTTCCCCTAGTTTCATTGCCTGAGGCAGCTTGTCCCACTTCTTGACTCTAAATGCTGCTACATTTGCACTGAATGGGCTGAATGAGATGAGAAGAGACAAAGAAATGAAAAATTAATATTTCAACATTTTTTCAGAACACATTTTCATAAGTAGCACTGTGGAAAGAATTCCACCATTTTACCAACCAAAACAGCTAAACCCCCTCAATCCCATTTTGTTTCGTAACGAGTTATATAAAACTCTTGATGAAAGATGCAAGTTCCGCTCTATCTGTTCACTTTTAGAGATTGTTCCGTTAACATTGTTTCCTTATTCATCCAGTTTTGGTTAGTTTTATTGTTCATTATATTGCTATCAGAGACAAACAGAAAACAGGTAGACTAACATGTAAGCACCAAATTATGCCACTGGTCAAAAGTAGAGCACATGATTATTATGACTTTGATGCATTTGCTACTCTTAGGCTCAAGTGTTTCTGAATATTATAAGCCAGCACTTTAACTCAGCTTTCTGCATCCTACCAAACAAAGTCCCAACTGCTACAGCCACACAACTGAATAACTGAATACACATGGATAATTCCACTGAATTCAATGGAATATGCACGTCTGAAGACTAACTGGTATAAAAATGCTTGCAAATGGTGGCTACGCTTTACAGTTTACTTGGCTAACAGACATCTTTCAACAAGATTTAATATCTAGCATTGCTCATACTCTGACATGAAATCACATAATTTTTGTTTCTCCCCTATTTTGGAGTGAAAGTATACATAGCAGAAAGGTAACAGAAATATGACACATCGCTGTCATGCTTTTGCCATATTGCAGAGCTGTTCATTGCAAGCCAACATTTTCCTCATTTGCCATTGTTACAAAGTGCAGCAGATGAATTTTGAGGCACTAAATCATACGAGAAAACAAACAGCATCGAATTAGACACCCAACACATACTGCTGGCACTGAAACCAGCATTTCAGCAGACAATTAGCACATCTGATGTTTGCAGCTCCAGATACACTCTCATTAGAAGCTGGTTCCAAACCAGCATGCTGCTCCAACAAAGGCAAGTTAGATACAGAGAGGACCCAATTCTGGTCCTGCTGGAACCGCTGGCAAACTCCCGCAGTTTTCAATAATCAACTAGATTGGGTCCAAAACACAGACGTTAGATATACCATGAAAGAACGACTGTCTGGAATTTATTATGGAGCAGATATGCCACCAAACTGGAACTTTCACATAGGAAAAAAAAAATATCACATTGTGCTTTTAGCTTGGATAGGTTGGAAATGATGTAATAGAAGCATTATGATTTATAACAAATTTATGAGCTATGCAGGCAAGCCATTCTCCGGGGATATATGTGGTAAATGGAGAATACCAGTGGCAAATAGAATTTACATCAAAGCAATCCTGCAAACCTCAAACACTTATTACTCTATTCATGACCTTTGTTAGTACACAGAAGTAGAATACAGCTTAACATAATGTTAACATTTACCTAAAATGAAACATTTCTGTTTAAACAGTTACTGAAAATGAGATGAAAACTTTACGTAAGCTACACAACATATATTTTTGACATTATGTGCCATTATTTGAAAGCAAGTTGCCTTTAAAGGCTGATGTAAGTTTATTGAATCAATACACTTGCTGCTTTTCTGATAAAATATCGGCGGTGCAGCTCAGAGGGCACGACGTGAAGGTATGTGTAATGCGATTGCAGGCTCAGGCAGGTTTGCAGCCCTTTTTTTGTGGCCGCTAGCCCACATAGCAGAGAGCAGCATGTAATTCACAGCTAACGGCAAACTCCTTCTGCAGAGATGCGAATTTCTGTATAGTTGGCCCCGAAACAAAGTTGCTTCGTGCACCTAAAAGTCGGGGGGAAGCAGCAGTCTCAGGGCACTTTCCAGGGAATTTTTCCTACTCTTTTGCTTTTTTTTTTATTCCCAGGCCTGATCTATGAAGAAATACTGCATAGTGGCAAATACAGGCAACACCAGGTCAAACTCTGCATCGCACCAGCACACCAGGCACTAAGGATTTCATACAGGCATGTGGCAAGGGAGGTGTGTGAAGGGAACAGGAGGGGTAGAAAAGCCTTCGCAGGGCCATGCAGCAGGTCACTCTCTCCTTTGGCTTGCACTGCCTCTCTCTGAGATGTCCAGTGAAAGTATTTATCACCTCACCTCCACTTGCTCTTTCCAGCAGGGCTAATTTATTAAAGTTTTCTGGGCCTTGCACTGAATCCCAGTGCCTGGAAAACCATGGCAGTTGCCAAGCTGGAGAGGTCCCAGCTGTGCTCCAGCAATGGTTGGCCTGAGCAGGTGTTGAGCAATAAAGGACTCTTTTTTTCTTTTGTGAATGACGGATGCTGCCCATCTTGCTTGCATGGGCAGGGCTTCCCCTAGAAAATTCTTTAGAAATTCTGCTTCCCTTTCCCCTCCCCATTAAGTTTTCTAGATTAAGAGGTATTTCTTTTGCCAGTGGTGGACTTGCAAACCATTATCCATGGACGCAGGACATGTTCTTTTTCTAGGCATGATCAACAGACCAAACCAGAGAATTAGCCACATGTGAGAACGCTGAGATGCTGCAAACCTTTTAGATGCTGAATTACAACAGCAGGAACATCAATGGCAATAAATCAAAAGGACAGTGTTTCCCGCAGGTCAAGGGAGATGATCCTTCCCCTCTACTCAGCACTGCAGTGCTGGGTCCAGTCTGGGCTCCCCAGTACATGAGAGACATGGACACAGTGGATCAGGTCCAACGAAGGGCCACAAAGACGGTGAAGGGGCTGCGGCATCTCTCCTGTGGGGAAAGGCTGAGAGAGCTGGGACCTTTCAGCCTGGAGAAGAAAAGGCTCAGGGGTGATCTTATCAATGAATATAAATATCTGAAGGGAGAGTGTAAAGTGGACAGAGCCAGGCTCTTCTCAGCGGCACCCAGTGACAGGACAAGAAGCAATGAACACAAACTGAAACACAGGAGGTTCTTCCTGAACATCAGGAAACACTTTTTTACCATGAGGGTGACAGAGCCCTGGCACAGGTTGCCCAGAGAGGTTGTGGAGTCTCCATCCTTGGAAATATTCAAAAGCCATCTGGACACAGTCCTGAGCAACCTGATCCTGGTGGCCCTGCTTGGGCAGGGGGATTGGACAAGATGACTTCCAGAGGCCCCTTACAACCTCAGTCATCCTGTGATTCTGTATCTCATCCAGTGATCCCACCAGTGTCTTAAGAGCCCCAGCTTCTTCTAAAGCCCTTGGACAACCACTGAGGTTTTAAAACACTGATTCTTTCAAATATCTACATATATTAATGTCTGTTTATCTTTGTATTTATTAATCATATGCATCATATCTCTTTAAGCATAAGAAAATAACTTTTGGTTCCCACATTGGGAAGAGTGGAGCTGTGTGAGGTGGTACCAGACTTCTTAACTTTTGATAGAAGTGAATAGATTTAAAAAATATATTTAAATATATTTAAATATACTTAAAAATATAGTTAGGTATCATATACAACATTCAGCAACATAAGTAGAACTCAACTGTTTCTTGGCAGCTGGGATGTAGCAGAGGATGTCTGCCTGGCGTACTGCAGCTATTTCACACAGAATAAAGCTGTGACCTGCTCTGCCTTTCACATATAATTGGCAATATATGAAAATCTCATTTTCTGACCAGAAAAAAAAAAATCAAAATATACGTATTTATTTTTCTGAACCATCAGGGGTTCCCCTGAAAACAGGAAAAAAATCATTGAAAACTACCTTCTCCCGTACATCTCTAAGTTGCATTTTCCCAAAACTTGAAACACATTCTGCAAGAGATTTACACACACATTTTTCAGCACAACTTTCTTGATCAGCTTTCATACAAGATCTACAATGATTCATTTTGACCACACAAGTCAAATGAAACCAACTGTAGGAAGTTTTACTCTTTCCCCAGACCCTATAAACCTGCTCCAGACTACAAATTCCCCCTTCTTGGTGGAGCTGGGTGGCAGAGAGAGTCATAGAGTCAGCCAGTGACTCCAGGAGTCGGGTGCACCATCCTGGAGCGCAGGAATGGAAAGAAACTAGATGACTGGAACATCAAACCCAGATCCCTCAGTCTGAAGAACAACTGGCTGAGTTGGTTATTCCACTAAGATAGCTCCTGCCATTCCTTTAATATTCAATCACCCAGCAGGAGCCTGAATAGTTTTTAAGTCTTCATGAAAACAATGGTATATTTATCTCAGACTTAATCAACAAAGGAAAAGAAGGATGCTACAAGAGTAAGCTATTCAAACATAAGTGTAATGTTGGATGTCAAACAATAGCATATTGTAAGTAATACCAAAAAAGGTTTACTCCTATACCAACATTTAGGAAAAACATATGATAACAATAAAAATGATTTCCACAACCTTTTCACCACTTGTTCCATGTGGGAATGATAAGTGATACTCCTGCTCTACATTTTTAAAGAAATATTCCTCGCAAATAACACATTACAAGCTTTGTGCACTGAGCCTCTATTGTGCGTGTGTTCTCTGTTATTACTTCTCTGGAACATGAATTGTATTATGAACACCGGTGTGCAAACTCCACTCGGGCTCATTTAAATCCATTTCAAGGGGCTGTTTCTAGCCCTGAGTTCTACCAGAATTAAGGGAATGGTTTGGTTTTGAGTCATCTTCCCCTAGTTGCCATTTGAGCACAAATATTCCAATTTGTTCTTTTTTAAATCAACACCGGATGAGACCATTAAAGAATATACATTCGTTAAACAGATTGTGGTCATGATCTGCGTCGAGGTCCTGCCAAGAACAGATATATGTGTATTATTGCTCAGTTCTGTGCTCTGGCTTACATTTTTAAGCCTGCGTCAATTCACAGCAATAGTTTTGCAGCCAGAAGAAAGTGGATGAGCAATGGATTTTGGTCTTTTTTTAAAGGATTCTTCCAGCAGCAAGAGACATGCCTCTATCAGTAGGCTCAACAAGCAGAAATATTACAGTGTCTTGCATTTCCATGCCTTTCATCAGAGAACCACAAAAGCTTTTGCGAACTTGGATTACGTCAGTCGTCGCTACAGCCCTTAAAAGAGGTAAAAGTGTACGATGGCTCTGGTACAGATGGCTAAACCGATGCAAAGAGAGCTTGAGGGCATGATTATATGAGCTGCAATCACACCTTTGATGGCAGCATGGACGTAAAGACTTGCTCCAGATCACACAGTCAAACCATGGCAAAGCTCGACATGGAATCAACAGCAACTCCTTTGTTCTAGTCTGGCCTCCTTGGGCTGGGTTTCATTATGCTGCTTTCCTCATATCCCTTTCTCTTAAATACTGGACTAGATCAGACAATGAGATTTTTATGAAATGCAAAGTCTTCTTCTCAACTCCCTAAACAATTTTTAAAAGAGGGATGGTTCAGTGATTGTATCTTGTGTTACTAGCGTGCCCTCACATTATTAACAATTAACAAGGCTGTTGTTTCTTTCTGCTTATCCCTGTATTTCATGTTGCCGAAAACAGCTTTTAAATATGAGATTTTTGCCTACACAAACAGCAGCAATTTCAGCAGAGCAGAAAAACTCAAAGACAGAGAGAAGTGGTATTGTACTCCTCCACTTTTCTTTCCTCTTCATCGCTCTCAGAGTTATATCCGGGTTTGTCTGAAGCTGAGGAGCATAAAGGAGCCTAGGCTCTGTTGTTGCAACATTGCTTTTCATGTTCCCTTTTTTTATTTAAGATTTTGAGCTTCAAATCAAAGCCACACATTTGCAAGTGGCCAGACCTAAGTGCCCCTTAGCCTTTCCCAGCCTGAGGTAGTCTGGCAAAAGGATCTCCTTTTCACTAGACTATTTTTACAGGTTTATTTCTAAATTCAGAGTTGATTGTCAATTTTTCTTCTCCTGTAAATCAAGATACCTTGGTCTTTGGATTTAACTCCAAATTGTTGGTCTGGACATGAACTTCACAGTGATTCCCTCCTCTATCCTGGCTGACGTTTTCCCATTAATTTCTTTTTCCCTTTCATCCATTCATTGGCTGATGAGCCTATAAATACACTTCATCTGCTTTTACTTTGCTTTTTAAGCATAAACCAATACTGAACATGTTGACTTGATTATGTCCAGAGGCAAAAGCCTTGCATGTTTCTTAAGTCACAGCAATAGCTTGAAACTTGACTTTCTGCTCCTTCAGTCCGTTAGGATAATCAGTGGGTCATCTCCTCCTACACCCAGAGTAAATAGTGTCATGCAGAAGAAATGCCATCCTTGAAAAGCGATAAACACCATCACCGCTCAGAGCCAAACGGAGCAGAGGGCAGAAGAGCACAGGAAAGCGGTAAATAGTGACCAGGTGCTCCCCTGATCCCTGCCCTGACGCGCTTTGTAGGCTGCGGGAGTTTCCTTCCCTGCCGCCCCCCCAGGAGACCTCTGCCCTCCCCAACTTCTGCTGCTATATAGCAACCATTTCTTTCTGGGAGGTGCTGTCAGTTTTACCCACAGCCTGCCCATGCACTGACATCCCCTACCTAAATTAACGTTTCCTTCCTCTAACCTGAGTTTCCAGGCACCCTTCTTGAATAGAGCCACTTGCCTCAATTCACGCAAGGGGTTAAAACCCCTGTGAGGATCCCAAGAGATTTTTTTCACATTTGACTTTTCTCTGGTAGCATGGGTTAGATATCCCAGTGATTTTTAAAAGGTGCAATTTGTCAGCATCTTTGATCTTTGCCTGGTGAGACCACCACAGGCTCAACTTGATCAGTGATTTTCACCATAGCCCTGCCTGCAGCTGTAGCAGCTGGAGTCGGTCTCGCCAGCGAGCTCCTGGATGGATAATGCTCCGCGCAGGCAACCCATGGCCAAGGAGCTCATGGGGGTGGCAAAGCATGATGACACAGGACCAAGGCCCTCATGAATTGCTCCTGCTTCGGGAGCACTCCCAAAGCTGCTCCAGACAAAAACCTGCACTAGTCAGGACCCCCAACTCGAAATTGCTCCAAATGAGATCCGCTGAGTTAAGAAAAAGCTTGGTATACCCATCCATTGGAGTTATCCTCTGCCGTAGGGCATTGATGAAATGCAGGGGCCAAGTTGGAGGTGTAACTCCTTATCTAGCACAGCCCACCAGAACAGCACACACAGAGATAAGATGAACGCAGCAGGCACTGGGGACATAACAGGTACCCTGCAGTGTATTACCACAAGCTCTTCTTTTTCTTGTCTCACCCCTGAAATGTTTTTAAAAGGAAAAGCATCGGGAAGTAGCTGTCCTGAAACAAGAAATGTAAAAGCTGTAGTACATTATTCATAAGAATTGCAGATAAGAATCAGATTGTAAAAAGTGGTTCACTTCTGACATTGATTAAAATTACATTTTGCATTACATTTACATACATTAAAATTACATTTTGCATTGTCTTTGCTTTCCCAGATGGTCTAGCAGATTTAAATCCTTCAAAGAAGTTGCTTGCTAGCAAACATATTGCAACAAGCTTGATCAAACGATAGCTCTGATTCTTAATGCAAGTACCACAGCAAAAATAACATTCCTCCTATATCAGCAATTACAGGCAGAGAAATTGACCCAAATCCCAGAGAAATCACAGAAAGTTTACCATTGGTTACAAGGGGCTTTGGATTAGGTCCTCATTTTGTATCAAGCCCCAGCCCTGTGCAATGTATCCATCAGAAAAGATGATTGTAGCCCAGCTCCCCCATCTCCAAGTGAGGTTTCCCACGAAGAGCAACAATTCAGCCTCCACGATAGCAGCAATGCCACGTGCTGCTGGAATAACAGGATGCAAAACATCCTCTTGAAAGTGTGCGAGTGCTCCTTCTCCGTTGTGAGCTTGGCAGTGTGTGTTTAAGCTGCTGCTGAGAGCTTTCCTGTAACTTTCATCAAAGGGGACATTGGGCCCTTGTTCAAGGAAATAATCTAAATCATTCCCTGTTTAAGACTACAAAATCGTAGTTGGTTTTACCTTGTTTAATTACGTGATCTGTTGTACTCTTGTCATAAAGGGCATAACAATAATCTATCAGTAATAAACAAACTAATCAAAAGATTGCAAGAAAATGAAAAACAGGGCCAAAATACTAGAATTCCAAGATGAAATGATAAATAAATCCCTTGTCTTTCCTACCAAGTTTTTGCAGATTTCAACAGAAGAGGCATATGGAGCTGAGGCTCTGACAGGGAGCTTGGCCCCTCTTCCACTGGCCTCCACGATTCTGGAAGTTTTTTCTTCCAGCTGTTTGTCAGTATCTGTAGCACAGTGGCTTCCTTAAAAGAAACTTTCCGAGGGAAGAAGTACTAGACTTGTGCTATTTATCTACATTTTATTGCATGTGAAGATAACTCTGAAAGCTCTATAGCTTCTGTTGTTCCCTCTCCTTCATGTGATCAATACAAGTTGTATTTAACTCAATCCCAGCAAAGTGAAAGGGCCACTGATGCCTTTCCCAGATAACACCAGGCCAGGTTCTTTGTGATACTGAATTTCCATTCCAGATTTCCTCCCGACACCCTCTTCCCACAGCACAGAACACTGCGTCAAGGCTGAGCATGCTTGCACCCCCCTCCCCATCCTCGCTTTGGTAATCCCCCAGTGAGAGGTCCCAAAAGGTACCTTCAGCTATTCCCAAGATACTGCCTTCATATACTGATTGTTTGCTACCTTCTTCCTCCTTCCTCATCCCCTCTACACTTGCCCTCTTTTTCCTGCTCCATTCCCCAAAGTGCTCTTTCTTTTCCATTTAGCTGCTCCCTTCCTAAACAGGCTTACCAGTACCAGACAAGGGGAGAAACCAGCGAGGCTTTTGCCACCATCCCTACCAAAGCAGATGCTGCCTGCAGATCCCGTTTTGCCATGCAAGCCTGGGTGAAGTGTCAGTGCAAGTGCAGTGCCATGACGTGGTGGCATGGGGCTCTGAAACCTTGCCATCAGGCATGGACCTGGCTGCCAAGCCAACCCACCAGCAGCAGAGTGTGAAGTTGGCTGCTGGTAAGATGTGGCATGGTCATGTCACGATGGTGGGTTCCTAGATTCCCCAGAATGCCTGATCTGGGCGGGACTGTGCATATGAGAGAAGCTCAGCTTTAAGCCCAGCACTCAAATAGCAATGCAGGTATGGCCACAGGGTTCAGGAGCATCTCTCTGAGGGAGCTCAGCTCATGAGCTCTGAGAGCGTACACATCCCTCCACTCAGCCCTATGCTTCCCACTGCATCCTCAGGGAGACAGTTTGGATTTAATGTATCTGTAGAGCATTTGCGTGCCAACGGGATGGCATAAACAGTGCTGTTCTCCAGCAGTACAATCCCAGTTCATGAAATAATAGCATTAAAAACCTGTGCAGAGAGAGGGAGCGAGCGCGTTCACCCACCGACCAGGCTCTGGTTGGCCTCAGAGGGTGAGTGGATGCCAAGTCTGTGGGAAGATTAAAAACACAAAGTACCCAGTATCGATATGTTCTTGCAATATACATAGTGCAGCGTTATGTCACCCGCCCCGGCCGCTCCACATTATTTATAACTGCCTACGTGGCTGATTCATGTCTCCTGAAAACTTATTGCCACGGCCTTGTTTTGAAAGGAATGCAGTGTCCCACTCCCCCAGCAGCTCCTGCCGGACCTCTCCTTGTCTCATTTATTAATTCATTCCCTGCCAAGAACAGCACGGTGATGTAATAATGAAATGTGCTTTGAAATCAACATGATATAAAGGACTTCTGCAAGGCTTCAGGCCGGCAAAGCACTTAAACACACGCGTGACTTTAAGCATGAGAGCGGTAGTCCCGTTGGTTTCAACAACGCTACACATGTGCTTAAGTGCTTTGCTGGATCAGGGCCCACATTTGACAGACAACTCAGGTTATGCCTTAAACAAAGAACCTCTTTGACACAGGATTTTTCACAGAAAAACCCAGAGTCTCATGTAATCCTTAGAACCAAGCACAGGGCCAGCCCTGAGCCCACAGGAGCTGATAGCAAAACTCCCATCAGTTTCGGTGAGCTTTTGCCCCGAGATCTAGAGCTGGGTGCATGTTGCGGCTGCTCTGCCCTTCTGACTAGGGGGAAAGGAAAAAAAAAAAGAGACCATTAGTTTTTGTCAAAGAAGCACAAATAAAAATAACTGACTTTTATTGGTTACAGGCCATGTATATGGTAGCTGTGCAGATTTTAGCTGTGTTATTCTTGCAGGAAAGTCTAAAGAAGTGATTCTCTTGTCTACAAATGTAGACCTGTCAAGGTTGAACAGTTATGTTCAATGTCATTGTAAGCAAAACTGACATTTTATTTACTCATTTGTACCACTGGAGTGTCAGCTCAGCAATGATTAAAGCTGTCAGTAGAATCAACAAACAGTGTAAAAACACCGAGCTGCCAGTCCAAGTTTCTGTTTCATTGAACATGTTAGTTTGAGTGAAGCTTTGCCTGAATGTTTTGAAGGTTTTGTGGCTTATTTTCACTAATTAATTTGCTTGGCTATTATCCTCAGGAGGCAAACAGCATAATTGACAAATAAAATGGCTCTCATTCATTCTTCATTCATTCATTCATTCATTCATTCATTCATTCATTCTTCCAGAGGAAATCCTGTGCGACTGGATGTGAACTTCCAGCTAATCTGTAATTTTGACCAGAACCAATTTTTTATGCTGTTCAGACTTCTGTCAAGGAGTTGAAATTCACCTCTCTAAAGAAGAGATTAATCCAGGTCTAAGGTCTGGAAGATAACATGCTTGAAAGAAATGACCTGCAGTGTTTACCTGTAGAAAAAGATGCATATTGCAGAGAACTGTTGGAATAGGAGTTGGCAGATTTACCTCCATCTGTTTATTAAAAAGGAAGAGGAAGGGAAAAGATGGGAACCAAGGGGAAAAAACTACCCTGGCTTTTCAGACTTCTTCTCAAACCTCAAAGCTTAGCTCAGGTTGGCCTGCAAATTTTATTGCTTTGTTACACACAAAATTTAGTGCTGAAAGCCCTCAAGAACCAGGTTCAGAAAAAGAATTGGGTCTTGCTGTCAATGCGAGAGAATATTGTTTCCCTTGATTACACGGACATAGGGTGTGATAACACGAAATCCAAGATGCGTGAAAAGACAGATACAGGGCAATTGCTCAAAATGGGTCACAGTGTGGTGTTCCTAGGCAAAGAAATAACATCACACTCCGTGTACTGTAATAAAAAATCCAGGACTTGCTGTGTGACTGATTTCAAATCACTTCCATGACAGCTATTGGCTTTCCTGATGGAGGAGCCCATTTATAAAACTAAAGCTGCATGAAGCTTTTTTTACAGAAGAAAAGAAATATACTTGCTGCAATGCATTTCTTGAGAAATTATCAAAACAACCGATAAAGCGATCCCATTGGCATTCAGGCAGGACGGATCCTGCGGGAGAGCATCCGTGCCTACAGACACAGCTCCATTCTGCTGCTCCTGAAAGGAAAAGTGTTTGCAGGGCTGCTGTGTGGCACCACCAGCATTTGTATTTCATTTCATGTGCCAACGTGTTGGCAGGACCTGCCCTCTTACCGTAACGCTTACATTAGGCCTGGTCAAAAATAAATCATGTAAGTATGTCACCGAATGCCTGATGTTCACAGGCTGGTTTCCACCAGGGGAGCAGATAAGATTTCTATGGTTTCAAGTAGTCCTAACGTAAGTACCTTATGGCATTCAGAGTCAAACATTTATCGAATTCTTCTTAAAAATTCCAGAAGCTGGGGAGAACAACATTGCTTTTTGAAAGTCATCTTAATGCTTTTTAGCATATAAAAAGCACTTGCAGTCGTTGCTTGCCATGCTTATAAGATCTCCTGGAACAGATAAATGCTATCTGCATATCCTAAACCAGAAACCTCCCCTTTTAGTTACAGAAATTTACATAAAATTACTGAAGAAAGTCAAGTCTAAAAATCATTCCGTGTTTTCCAATTATGGAACATTGTTTTAATTTTTGTTTCTGTTCACAATCCTGACTTACTTATATCCTTGGACCATGAAAGTTACAATAACATTTACAACACATAAGTGATGTTTTTGTGTTTACATCTGAGTATGTAAAGACACCAAGGCAGGGTCACCAAAGCTGTTTCCAAAGTAAATTTGGGGAAAGGCGGAATACAACTTTCTTTGTTCAAGTTTCTCTTTTGCATGCACAAATTTTCAATTTTTTCTCTGAAAATAAATAATAAAATAGTTTTCTTTAATTTGTACAGATAGTAAAGATTATTTTTGCTAGCTAGCTAAAGTCTGATAACAGTCTGATAGTAGCATATGTTTGTGCTAGCTATTTAGATGCAAAAAAAATGCCAGAGATGAGCAGCCACTGCATTCCTCTTAGAAAACAATAGGATCATATTCGTATTTAAAAAGCCATTTTCCAGCACGTCCATTTAATATTTTCTGTTATTGTTGTTGTTTTTAAAGAAAAGAAAAAAGAAAAAAACTGGACAAATTACTGAGTCTAGCAAATGCTCTAACAGAGCACATTGGCTTTACCTTAGGTGACCACCTACTCGGTAGGTAAGTAATGAAGCTGAAGTATCGGGGGGACAACATCTGGCAAAGGCTTGTGAATTACAATTTTCTTTTGCAAGTGGAAAACCATATCCTGCACCAGGTCTCAGTGGGGTTTAATGCTGTCAGAGCATACAAGGTTTGTTTTGATCTGTTCTGGAGTAACACACATAGCTTTCAGTTCACACTAATAACATCCCCGTGCCTGGGGTATACACCAATCCAGAGGCTACTAATTAAAGGTTGGAATTAACCAAACACAGTTCCTCTACAAAACATATGAAACTTATTAAAACTTAAAAGTGACGGCTGGTTCTCAATATAAGCAAAGCAAAGAATGCAGGAGTATTGTGGAGGGTTATTTAAGCACATTTTATTTCAGCATATTAAAAATTTCCTGTGTCTGCCAGTTCAGCACATAACATTTTAATGTTTCATGTGAAAACACAGCAAACTTTTAAAGAATCAATTATCGGTCCTGCATACCATAAAATAAATCCCGTTTTCAGTATTACCATAAAGCTTTTTATGTCATTTTGATCTGAAAGAGGTTTTTCGAAAGTTCACAATTCTAAAAGTGGAGCAGCACAACAGCGATGTGAGCCACCTTTCATTTATTTCATTTACCCGGCAAGTATTTTGGGACAAACCTCTCAAATAGGAGCACTCAGACGAGTGGGGTGTGTGGCAGCTATTTCAAGCTTATGATGCGCTTCCAATGAGTAAGCGCAACCAGGCACTCCTGTACTAACAGGTCTTGCTGGACAAGCAGAAAAACCCCTTGAAACAGGGGGAGCGACGTAACCTGCTAACTTTTACCCTCTTTGCTTCCACAAGCCAGCCCGGAGGGTATAGTATGAGTGTTATGCAATTTATGTGCCCGCTAGATCCTCCTATTTACGTTTTGAAAAATACACCCTCATTAAGCCCTCCAGTGTTATCTGTGATCTTTGAAGTAAATGCTTTCAGTGCAGATAGGCTATCGCTGCTGGCAGAGCCTCCTTTCCTCGGTGGAGAGTGTCTTCAACATCTTGCAGCCTGTACCCCCTCTGCCTGATAATGTCTTCACGTGGAGCTTAATGAACTCATTACCCTTAATGCTGTCGTAACAAGATAGCTTGTAAATGTACTTATTTTTAATTAGGCCTATTCAGCTGTGTGAATTGAATTATATAAGACTAATTAATTAATGTAATTGAAGACCTCATAAGGATAGGGCTTCTCAAACTGGCAAAACACACTTTTGTCAAATCCTGCTGTTCCCAGGATTAATTAAGGGAGACCTGGAAATCGAAGCTTCAAAGCTTGTAGAAAAACTTAAAATCTGTTGAGGAATAATAGTTACTGCAAGGGCTTTTTCCTTGACAGTGATTTTTCTCACTACTTCACCTCAGTACAAAGAAAATAAAAGGTAAGACTATAAAATCTGCACTTGTAAGCTGTTTAAAATTGGGTTAGGGTCCTACAGCTTCTAATTAAAAGATAAGAGCTGAAATCACTGAACATAGATGTATGTTATTAAACTGTGCACGTGTTGGTTTACAGCCAACACAAACCTTCCTCCCACAGGCTCCTTTTTTTTTTTTTCTTTTTTTTTTTTTTAGATCAAGCTGAAACATTACAAAGACAACACGACTGCACATTTGTGCAGCTCCAAGCACAACGAGGCTCTGCCCCGTGGCTGGGGCTCCCAGGCGCTATGGGAAAACTGCTAATCCCCGGTAACAAATGCTCTTAAACACAGCGGTGAGTGCTACATCCCTGTTAGCAGAACTGGCCCCTGAAGCCCACGGCTAGAGAGCCCTCAGACAGGGAGATCTCAACCGCTGCATGAGGTTAAACAGAACTTTCTTCTAGCAATTTGGCACAACTTAGGTGGTATTGAATATGTACAATAACATAGGCTGTGACATTACTAGTCTCTTTTTCACCTAAAGGTACTTATCCTTGTTATTCTTCTTAACAGGGTGGGGTTTTTTTTCTAAAAAAAAGGTCTTTTTTTTTTTGTTTGAAAACAAAGTAAATATGAATAGTTGAAATGTGTTAGTAGGAGAGGAAAGGTGAGAAGTCTGTATCCCTGACCCTTCCCTCTCCCTTCCACTACCAGTTCATCACAGAGACACTTCATCACCTGAACTGATGTCATCTTATCCTTCAGATCGAGCCCTTGTCTCAGCCTGGATAATAAAATCTGTCCAACAAAGTACAGTCCATGGTCATAAGCACATACCACTGTGCAGAGGTAAACAGGGTCTATAAGTTGCCAGCTGACTCCATGAGGACTGCTGGTAGCTACCTGTCAGCTGGACTACAGTTAAATTGTTGTGTGATTGAGGAGCAAGTTTAACTGTTTTAAAGGAAGTGGTAACATGAAAAGCCATTTCCAAGAGTGTGTCCAATAGGAATAAGCAAGGAGCTGAGACTTTCTGCTTCTGGCTTTTGTAATGAAGTACACCTATCATATAACTATCATAAATTACTGTTTATATGATATTATAGCTATTACCTATCATACTAGTATCACATATAGCTAGAGGGCTAGAAATGAGTGCAGAGCTTCAATGGAAGAATGAACCTACCGTTTCCTGAGTCCATCCCACCTCTGAGACCCATGACTTCTTCAGCCAGAAGAGAGACGCTGCTTTAGGTTAGGGATTATCAAGGGCTACCCACAGCTACTGCAGCCTTGGATACCACAGTGGGGAAAGCCTGGTTCCTGGGTGAGCTGCAGCAAACTGTTCATATCTGGGTTGCTCGAGTCTTATCACAAAGTATTTGCCACAGGGCTTCCCTGGGCACCATGACATAATGGTAGCTTTTGGTGGCTTTTCTGATCAAAGTGCCCAAAATAACAAGAAGACTCTGTTGCAGCCCATCAGACTTGTTTTTATGGCATGCCCTAAAGTTGTATCCCATCACATCCTATGGGGCTTGGTGGGACTGTTCGTGGAGATGTTTGAGGGCTCAAAGTTTTCTTTAATACTCTCCACATGGAGGAAACTCTTATGGCTAAATAAACTCACCAAGGCTTGGATAGTTGAGAGTGTGACGCAGTGACAAGGTATTCACTAATATTCAGCTCTGTATTAAGTTCTGCCACTTTTCCACTTAGGATTCATTATTCCTTTTCACTTTTAAAACTGTCTTAGTATAGAATGTAAGGTTTGTTTTCTTTTCTTTCCTCAGCAAGGAAAATTGATGTTTATAGCTGAAGTATTGGTTATTATATTGCCACATTTTTAAATTCAAGAAATTGATCTCCCAGGGGATAAACATTGTAATAGGTAATAAAATCTGAAAGCCCAGTCAAGGTCTTTCTAGTAAAGAATCAGTCATCTTTACCTGCAGTGAGTTGCAGGAGGTTTTCTTCATTTGAGCTGTCAGTTACGTACTGGGAAATGAGCAGTGGTGTGTGGTGATGAATATGTTCTTTCCACACACACACACCAAAAAAGAATATTATGCTAAAGTAACTGGCCTCTTAGCCTAAAAGAAATGCAACTAAAAATTGTTATGCAACAGCATTCTTATCCACCATAACACAAAGCAAACTACAAGGGAAGGTAATGGTGCCTTGCTCCCTTTCAGTCAACACTCTCTCTCTGCCAAATATTTCTAAATGTCACAGGAATGTAGTTCATGTGTTTCCCAGATTATGTGCTACTTTTCCCAGTGCTTTGACCACCAGACACAACAGCATCCAAATGCAACACAATGGTAATTCAAACAAGACTGCAGTTCCTATTACATTATAGGTGTAACACTAGAGCAGGAAAAGAGTATATCTGTGACGCCTGCACAAGTCAAAAAAAATGCCGTAATGATTTCTACCATACAGAAGAAAAGCTAAAGGAAATAAAGTAGTGAGATAAAGAGCAACACAATTAGCTGGGCTGAGCCTCAAATCCCTTTGATGGATATTGCTTATCTTCAGGATGAGCTCTGGATGCACAGCTGAGTACACAGTCTGTAAATTGTCTATAATTTTGATTATTTTGCAGATAAGGATGCCAAAACTTTGTACAAATTGCATTTATAGAAAGGGTGCTTCCAGCAGAAGCTGGGTCTACAGCATGAACCTTGTAATATATCCTCCAAAAAAGCAAAGAGGGAAGGAAGCAGGGTACGTACACAGCTTTCCTGAAGACCTGCATTACTTTTCTCCTCCAACTATTCTGGCCACAACACTGGAAGGGCACATGCACGAAGGCTTCACAGGTAGTTCCAAAGATGCTCTCTGATCACCCCAGTAATGCGGAAAATAATCATAGAATGCTTTGGGTTGGAAGGGACCTTAAAGATCACCTTGTTCCAACCCCCTGCCACAGGCAGGGACACCTCACACTAGACCAGGTTGCTCAAAGAAACCTGGCCTTGAACACTTCCAGGGATGTTGTGCACCCACAACTTCCCTGGGCAACCTGTTCCACTGCCTCACCACCTTCACAGTAAAGAATTTCTTCCTAATATCTAATCTAAATCTCCTGTCTTCTAGTTTGTATCTCATCCAGGATTACAGACACAAACTTTAAATAGTCAAACTGTACCAGACAGGCAATCAATTAACTAGTTATGGGAGAGAACATTCTTTAGGCAATAATTCTTAACAGCATTAACATTATTTTCCCTTCCATGTTCTCAACCCGATTGTGAACCTTCCACTCCTAAATGTGAATTTCTTGCTTTTCTGTTTTCTATGAACAGCACTTCCAACCAGACCTTGAACTGCAAATACGTAAAACTGTTTTTGTCAGAAAGCACTTACCCAAATGTCTCTGGATTTAATGTAAGCTTGCCTGCTTAACCTCTCAGAGGTCAAGATGTTTTGTAATAGCTAGATTTCACCACAAAGAGGAGGTCGTCAGGTGGTATGGTGAGGACCTCAGGATAAAATCTGGAGGAAGCTTGTGTAATGCCCAAGGGACAAGGAGAAAGAGTAGAAAGATGAGCCTGGCATTTTTAGGGTGAATTCTGTATTTGGCAGCACAGTGGCTCACATGAGTCTCTGTTTGAAACATTACAGTGGCAGCTACCGGGGAAGTACTGGAAAATATCCAAACATTTAAAGAAAGCTAAATGAAAATTATGGAATGGAAAGCTCTAATTTTTCACAGGAAATAGTGACCATTTCAGTCCCTCTGAAGAGCAGAAGCAACTGATATCATGTAGGAGGTGCACTTACTGACCCACAGGGTTCAGGTACCACCCCTTGCTTAGCCTGACCTGCGCCATGGACTACCCTCCCCAGGTCACCAGCAGTTGCATACCAGAGCAATTCCACTAAAGACTTCAAGGATTTACTCCATTAGTAAATCTACTCCATTTACTGCTCATTAGTCATCACTCCTAGCTCTTCTGTAATTTTTATTTTCGATCATGTCTTCTTTTGTCTGCATTTAAGAGACATTGGGAAGGTCTTTTCCAACTGATTGTATTCTTCTTGTGAGGTATAACACTGACCGTAGGCAGCAGAGCTGATGGCACTTTCCACCTATGGTTACAAACCATGGAGGAAGGCATGAAATTAATCTCCATTCGAAGTCAGCACCTACCCCTCCGAGGTGGCCCAGAGCTAATCCCCAGCCACAATCTCAGCACACCTCACCACTCTGTCACAGAGATAAGGACCTACTTCCAGCTCCCAGGGAGGTGGTAGCCAGGAAAAGTCTTCCTGAAGTGTCCAAGGTGGTGCTGAGCACACTGTGCAGGTATCTCTCTCCTCACCAAGGCTGTCTGGACCCTAGGAGACAAACAGGCATACCTGTGCCTCCTTTACCAATGGACCTTTTTTACTCTGTGTCCTCAGGCCAGCTCCGGGCTCGACTGAGTAGAAGTGGTGCAGTGGGAGTGGTGGAAGAAAGAGGGTGAATCCCAGACCCTGCTTCCTGTATTGGTTTTGTCTTTATCTACAGATTGAAATAAACTCATAAAGAGTCCTGGAAGCAGGGACCAGGCCAGCAGGTTCCCCTGCTTCCAGTCAAGACTCTTCAACGTAAGATAAGGAGACTCTCTTTAGCAGGATCATCTTCCAGATTCATGAGGTTTGCATGTCTCTGTGCAGCTTCAGCAGGGTGCTTTGCTCTAGAATAGCCTAACCCAGGTGGCCAAAGCACTCACCTGCCTACAGAAGCTGAAGTTTCAAGTCCTTTGAACCAAGGACCACCTGGAGCACACATCTCCCTCCTTCCTGGGCAAGCCTCCAAGCCACTCCATCAACAGAGACAAAAAGCACCAGGTTTTTTTTTCCAGAGAAATCCATTATTATTATGGTGCTTATGCCTAAAAATTCATTTCAACTGCTGAATCTCGCTTTTGCAGATGTGGCATTTCCCACAGCCATGGTCAGCAGGTTTGTTGCTGCAGCTCTGGCCCCCACAACCATCCCCTGTCCCCGGCCCCAGGTGACTACTTGTGGCGCCCACCTCCACATACCAGGGCTTCACTGACACCACTGCACTGACTTTTCAGCATGATGCTAGACTGGCAGCATCTCTGGCCATGTGTAGGAATTCCTAAACTGGGACCATGCCAGAAAAATCTGGGGCCTTGGGTGTCCCATGGAGCTGAAGAGGAGGGAGACATTGCTTCTCAGGTTGCTGTCATAGATGTAATCTGCACTTTAGATCCCAGAGTCATCCCTTCTAACTTCGAGTGCTTGACTGAGGTGTGCAAATTAGGAGGCTGGTCACTTCAGTGGCCCTTGACAGCCCCTGGAGAGAAAGCAGGAGAAGGTGAGCAAGAGATTGCAGGTGCCCCTCTCCTCCTGCTGACTGCTGAGGGAGCCACCACAGCCCCATTTAGGGAGAAGGAGCGTGACTCTTGGCACTGGGAACCCCTCTGAGCCTGGCCCGCAGTCCCTTACCACACAAATAATCTTTCTTTCTTCAAAAGAGACTTTTCTTGGCATAACAGATGTCTCCACGTAAGTAAAGTTGATCAAATTGAATTCCAGCAATTAAGGGTCTGCCCTCTTTGGGGGAAAACAAGACGGTGTTCTTCCTGGCAACCGAAAGGTGCACAAACTGGCTTTTCTGCAACACTCTGTTCCTCTGCAAAACCCTGGCTGAAGAGGACCCAAACTTCCCTAACCCAAAACATTCAGATAATTATTCAGGGTTTCCACCAAGGCCCTACAGGGTGGCGGCCCACCACAATTTCATTTTTTACCCCTACACATTTCCTTCCCTGGAAGCCTCCACCCACCATTAACTTCATCTAAGATAATGCCAAAAGAAACAAAGTTGTCTTTTTCTTATATAAAACATTCAAGCTTCTACCGCAGAAACCACCTGATGGCTCAATTTTCACTCTTCCTTAAAAATCCTCATGGTAAATACAAAGGCAAAAAAATACTGATTGCTACATGCAGCAGATGCAGAACCTGCAGCTTTGCCTTAAACTGGCTGGTTTCTGTCACTACTATTTTCTAAAGAAGACATCTTGGCACCAACTAAACAGTTTAAAACAAGGGAGTTTTTGAGGGTGATAGAAATGCCGAGTGGAGGATGAGTCAACTCCACATTTCCTACCAGCTACCGAAAATAAGTGGAGCTTTCTCAGCTCCGGCTTTGTGCGGGGAACGGGTGTAGGTGTTGAATCAGGGGGGAAGTAGTGTAATAGCAGGGAGTGTATTAGTAATATGTACTTAGAAATCATAATAAGGCTGAATCACAAGTTACTCAGCACTTTCCCCATTTATAATCTTGAAAGCTTGTTATGACTAATGCAATAGGCACTGACCTGGCTCAGCATATAGCTTTTTAAACAAACACAGACACTGCAGGGCCAAATCATCGCGTGCCAGGGCTTGCACCACCTAATTTGAGATGCCTGTTATGTATACGGGAGTCTAGACCTTTTCCCTGGGTGCTGAGCTCCAGCACGCTGGGGGTGTTAGTGGTCTTTGGAGATGCTCCAGAAAAACCCACTCTGAGGAGAAAGAAGGTTAAGAGGTGCATTTAATGGCTCCCCCTGCTCCAAGCTTGGAGGATAACCTCTCTCCTTCAAAAGCAGAGCAAGCCTGCTTTTTTATGCCCTAAAAGCCAGCTGGCAGGGACAAGTTATGTCTCTTCACACAGTAGTGCGGTGGCAGCAGTGCTCATCCAGCACGTGGGAGACCCAAATTCAATCACAAAATCCCTGTCTGCCTGCAGGGACCCAGACTCCTGCCACCCTGTAGCTGGAGGAGCCATTAGACAGGATGTTTAAAAAGATGCTGGAGCAGATGCTTGAATTCCTCCCTCCTGAGAAGCACAAAGATGTACCAGCTCCTTCTTCCTGGCCAACTAGTTTCTACTTTTGTTAAGAAAAAGAGAGGAAAGGGGCTTGTCTCAGCAAGGGAGGAGCACATGGAAAACTGACCAGTGGATTAGCCTCTCCTCACGTGCACGGGGTAACCACAGGACAGCCAGCACGTTGCTCTCCCCAACCTGCTGCCATTGTGCTTTAAAAGAGCTGTCGCTGGGCTTGTGAGTGACCTGTTTTTGGTAGACTTGATATGACAAGGAGAACCACCTCCTCCACAGATCCCAGTAGACCTTCAGTCCAAAGCAGATGTCGGCGTGCCCAGGTCTCTCAGAGGTCACTCTCCCTGTGCACAGCAGCCAAGCTACCCCTGCCCAGGGCTTGGAAATGGAAAACTGAACCATTTCCAGAGTTTAATCTCCTGCAGCACTGGGCACTGGAGGAGTGGCAGATTTCAGGCTCTCAGCCTTGGAACAGCTTCCCAAATTCTTCCTGATTCCTGCTGGAAGTGCTCAGGCTCCTCATGAACCTAGACTTTAACAATTTACTGGTGCTTACCTCTCCGCTCAGAAAAAGCAACCGGTTGTGTACTGTTGAGGCTCAAACCTATTTCAAACTGCAAAGCCCTTCCCACTATTACACACACAATTTTTCAAAATTCAAGGAAAGGAAATATACTACAATTCAAAATAAAAGCAACATATTTGATTGCTTTCAATTGATGCACTTTCTGGAGAAAGGGGTTAGTTCTGTACTCGAAACATACTCTTCTCATGGAAAAATAACTAGGAATTCTTGTGTTTTGCCACACACACTTCCAGTGTTTCAGCAGACAAAATCTGAACTTCTTCCCACCTCATGCATTGCTGACACTTCATACACAATCTGTATTAGCAGAGCCACTGGCTCCAGAGATATGCCCACAAATAACCACTTGTAGTACACAACTTCAAACAGGAAGGAAAGATGCTAAAATTAATCTAGCTGTCTAGGAATTGGCATTGTCTCCATGAGTGTAACACCTGAGCATCTCGCCATCAGAAACATTTTTATTCTCATAACATCCTCATGTGGTCGGGAAGTGCTATTATCCTCCTTTCTTAACTCAGTTTCCTTAGGAAACTAGGTTTATGCAACCACCCTGCCCATCTGCCTGTCAGTCACCCCACTAACAACTTTTGGCCAATTTCAACCAAATTTAACAGTGTAACCTGTCCCAGGCCCTGCTGAGCCATGTGAAGACCACAGCCCCCTCTGCCTGGGGTACAGGGGAGCTGTGCCTTCTAGCGGCATATGCTCAGAGCTGTAGTGACAGCTTGGGCAGCAGCTGCTTATGAATCCTGTTTGCTTTTGTGGAAAGTACCGGGGGCATGTTTGGAAAGAGGAGGTCTCTCAGCCGATTCCCCTTGCCCAAGGCTGGCTACCTGCTGTCACCATGAAGGCAGGTGGGACAACAGGGTATGTCTGCCCCATCTACACTGTGGGTCAGTGGGTGCTTGCATCAGTGTCCATAGTAGCAGGAGCCTACCTGCCCAGTTTTCTAAACTTCTCCCCAGTTTTACTAAAGTAAATAACCTGAGCATGGCATTGCATCCATATAATGCAAAAGGGGTTTGGTGTCAGACCTGGACCTGACACTGGGCTTGCCTGTATCCCAAATAGCATGTGCCATGGCAAGGAAAATATCTGCAGCAGAATCAGGAAGAGATCCCACTCTTTAGCATTTCAGATCAGTGCTTTAACTCAAGCCTGTCCTGTTTCCACCTTTATGCACTGGAAATGAAATAAAAAGTCAACAATGGAAGGATTTTCTGTGGGGACACCTTTCTGTGCTTTGCTAGTTTTGGATAATACTTAGGTACTGTTGACATGTCCAAAAGGAACAGACTACCTCCATGAAGCTATTAAGAAAAATATCAGGCCTTCAAAATGTATTTTGCTTAACAGCTCTCATAATCTGTACACTCAGAATGGCAGCCGCTCCACTACCTCTTCTTAATCCTCACAACTAAAACGGCAGAGAGCATACATGCATACGACTACGCGAGGATGTTTCTTATGTCTTATGTATTAGAACTCTTCCCGTGAAAATGAACGGTCACCACAGTATACATACACTGAGCAAATGAGTGAAAGTAATTTACCTTTTGTCATGGTGAATGGAGTAAACAAAGTTCAGCAATCTGTGAAAAATTATTCTTGAAAATTGGCAAAATTGTAATTCTATAATATAATCTCTCCAGGCTTCTTAAGCAGGCTGAAGTTTTCCACTATCTGCTCTGAAAATGATAAGAAAAGCATAACATCCTCAATGGATTAGAAAGGGTCTTTAGTATTTATCTGCCTGACTGATGAAGGTTAAGTATTTTTTAAAAGTGTGGTATTCTGACATCAGTCTGACAACACTACACCTCTGAACTGTACTTAAAAATAAATGGGCATGAATGATAAAAACCAAGGGACTATATTTCAGCCTCTGTTAATGGGCCTGTCCCTTTTTTAAAATCCTACCTAAAACTCAACCAAAATAAAACAGACGCAATGGCTGATCTGCATAGCACTGAAAAACTTGCTTTGTTGCAGTGGACAGGTCTTGCTTAAAGTGCATTAGCTGCTCTGCTGTCCTGGTCAACATAAAATATACGCTAGCATATGGGTATTAAAAAAAAAAAAATTGGCTTGAATCCTCATGAAGTTCCATCCTCATGATGTGGCTTTACATTTTCTGCTAAAGATCATCTGAAGATTAGGTCCAGTCTTTTGTTACTAATATCCAAATTTACCCTGATATAGAAGTGAGAAAAGAATCAGACTCTTTGAAGAAGGAAATAACAGGGCTGTAAACTGGGAAAAGACTTAAGTGTCAGTCTAATTTTTATGTACATGGGAAAACACGAAGGTTCTAAAATTGCTAAGCATTTGCTTAAAATAAGTGAGTGCTTAAACAGTTTGTGTTTATGCTTACATTTTCCCATATGACATACTGTAATTTTCATCTGGTGTAAAGCAATTCACTCATACTTACTCAGAAACAAATTCTCTTTTAGTTGGGGTTTTTCCCTTCCCTTTCTTTTGCAAATCACTTAGAGTTTCTTAAAATATCTATTTTAAAGCTTCCCTGCACAAAAAGAAATAGTTGGTTATATCTTTAACATCAGGAAATGCATGTAGTAAGAACAAAATAAGTAATAAAATCAGTGTTGATAGAAAAATAAATATAGCACTTTTGCCTGGGTTAAATGTCAGATGTAAGGAAGTGCTGAGCATCCTTACTTCCTATAGAATCACTCATCCTTCCTCTACTGAGGCTGTTTCCAAAAAGGCTGTTATTAACTCTGGGAAAGGATGTGGCAGCAAAAGATGTTAAAACACTTGAACACATGTGTGTTGTAGACCTTTCTACTATGAGCGACATTTATTTCACAAAGAGAGCAAACACCATGTCCGATGAAGAAAAGTAACCCACTGGCTTCCATAATTGTAGTGGGGCTTAGGTAATGCACTATGCAGTGTTTGATTTAAAATGTTAAAATATTAAAAGAAGTTTTCTATAGCACAGTGTTCCTATCAAAGTGAAATGACTCATAAGAATGTTAAATTCAAACCAGATGGGCATAAACACTCACTGAAAAAAATCAGATATTTAGAGGTCAGCATGGGTCTTCATAAAAATGAAGACCTTGTCTGAGTTACTGAAAAATGAACTTCAGTGATAAAAAAGAAAACAAGAGAAAATATTAGTGATTTTATTTTAATTATACAAGCCACTGTCAATTAGGAGAACTAACATTTACAAGACTTTACATTGCCATTTTAATTTGAAAAAGATGGCTGTGGCAGTCCTTAGACTTCAGACAAACAGCAGCGCAGTGTCTCTTGCGCAGGGAGGGAGTGAGGGATGTGGGAGTTCAGAAATGCCATGCTAATATTCTGCAACAATCCCTGTGCTTCCCACCAAGGAGTAACCCTGATTATGGCTTTGTACGGGACAGAAATCTTCTGTCCTGGCTCAGCAGCATGATGTCAGCCTTTGCTTACCTTTAAACCAGACCACAGAGGGGGGGAAAAAAACCTCTCATTCCTGCCATCGTACCAAAAAAGTTCACACCACCCAACGTAGCTGCTGCTCTGTTGTTAAACGTGTGTGTTGTTTTGTTTTCCTTTCCTCGTTTCATCCATTGCTCTCTGCCATTTACAGATTGTCTGGAGCGTGTACTTATTTTAAACTTTTATACCCTACCAGAAGAAAAATATGTGGGCTCAAAATTAATATTGTTTTTGACTTATGGTGAAATTCCAGTAATGTTTAACTTGGATCACTAGACCTGCGCGTTTTACAGAGAGCAGAAAGGAATACTTTTTGAGCCGAAATGTGTAATGGGAGTTCCCTACTGTTTTGTTGCTGGGATCTTGGACAACACGAAAAATGATGAGTATATAACTTATTGCTTTTAAAACATACAGACTAACTAAGTGGAGAAAATAAGGGTTCTACCCATGCCATAAGCTATAAAGGCATATGTTTGTATCCCTGTTCCCTGATTAATTTGTTAACCGCTACCATTCAACCTCCTAATAAAAAATGATTGTTCAATGTATATTACTGTCAACGATTTTACATTCCAAACCATAAACTCTTGGGGCACAAGTCAGCAAAAGATATGTGTGGCTTCCATCGTGCAGAAGCCCACACAGTGCCGTGGAAAACGATTTTTCTGGGCTTCTGGGGCCTCCTGCAAGAGGGCCATAATTTTATTTTGCAGAAAAAAAATTGCCTGTACTTTTGGCCTATGTGTTACTGCCATTAGCAGCATTCTAAGAATAAAGGTAAGGGGTGAAACTTGGCCCCAGCAGTGTCACTCAGAGCTCTGCTGGTGGAGTTAGAGAAGCGAGCATTGCCTGCAACGTGTAAGGTGATGCTTTGCAGGGCAAGCTCCAGAGCTGTCATTACAGTATCCTGAAGGCTGCGTAACACAAATATTACACATCTTCCCTTTGGTGGCTCTTTATGATTGATCTTTTGTTTTGCTGTAACTAAAAACATGACTTGCAGATCAGAACCCTTTACCAGGCACTGCTGCACACATCTAATTAGGGAACTTGCCTTTGAAATGCTTTGAGTCCCAGCAGATCTCTTCAGATCATACGCATGACTGTCATAAATGGGATACTTAGAAAAGACCTTTAAGATCATCAGGTCCAACTGTTAACCTAACACTGCCAAGTCCACCACTAAACCATGTTTCTAAGCACCACATCTTTTAAATAACTCCAGGGGTGGTGACTCCACAATTTCCCTGGGCAGCCCATTCCAATGTTTGACAACCCTTTCTGTGAAGAAATTTTTCCTAATATCCAATCTAAACCTCCCCTGATGCAACTTCAGGCTGTTTCCTCTTGTTTCCTCTGTTACTTGGGAGAAGAGACAGATCCATGCCTGTCTACAACCTCCTTTCAGGTAGCTGTAGAGAGCGATAAGGTCTCCTCTCAGCCTCCTTTTCTCCAAGCTAAACAACATCAGCTCCCTCAGCCGCTCCTCATAAGACTTGTGCTCTAGAACCTTCACCAGCTTCATTGCCCTTCTCTGGACCTGCTCCAGCACCTCAATGTCTTTCCTGTAGTGAGGTGCCCAAAACTGGACACAGCACTTGAGGTAAGGCCTCACCAGTGCTGAGTACAGGGGGACGGTCACTTCCCTAGTCCTGCTGGCCACACTATTCCTGATACAGGCCAGGATGCTGTTGGCCTTCTTGGCCACCTGGGCACACTGCTGGCTCAATGCAGCTGCCTGTTGACCAACAGTCCCAGGTCCTTTTCCACAAGGGAGCTTTCCAGCCACAGTTCCCCAAGCCTGTCACGCTGCCTGGGGTTGTTATGATGCAAGTGCAGGACCCAGCACTCGGCCTTGTTGAACCTCATACCAAGGGCCTTGGCCCATTGATCCAGCCTGTCCAGATCTCTCTGCAGAGCTTTCCTATCCTGAAGTAGATCAACACTCCTGGCCAACTCAGTATCTGCAAACTTACTGAGGGTACACTCCATCCCCTTGTCCAGATCATTGATAAAGATGTTAAACAGAACTGGCCCCAGTACTGAGCCCTGGGGAACACCACTTGTCACCAGCCACCAATTGGATTTATCTCCATTCACCACAACTCTTTGGGACGGTTTTTTACCCAATGAAGTGTATGCCTGTCCAAGCCATCAGCAGCCAGTTTCACCAGGAGAATGCTGTGGGAAACAGTGTCAAAGGCTTCTCTAAAGTCTAGGTAGATTACATCTACAGCCTTTTCCTTATCCACTAAGTGGGTCATCTCCTCACCAAAGGAGATCACGTTAGTCAAGCAGGACCTGCCTTTCATAAACCCATACTGACTGGGCCTGATCACCTGATTGTCCTGTATGTGCTGCGTGAGAGCACTCAAGATGATCTGCTCCATAATATTCCCCAGCACCAAGGTCAGACTGACGGGCCTGTAGTTCCCTGGATCCTCCTTCCAGCCCTTCTTGTAGATGGGCATTACATTTGCTAACTTTTAGTCAACTGGGACCTCCCCAGTTAGTCAGAACTGCTGATAAGTAATCCAAACCTGCAGCATTCATGCTTTAAAAAATGTCTTTGTTTCCCTTTCAAAGACATTAAATACTGTTCACATTCTCTCATTGCAAAATTAAGGGAGACAGTCCTTATGCACCAACCTACACCACTACTGTTACCCATTTATTTCCGAAGGTTTGTTTCATCCATGTACTGCTGAGTCAAACACTATTAGCCATTTCCTATTAATATTATTATTATGCTTTAGAACAATTATGAGCAAATGGTTTGCCAGCTTCCAGTCCAAAGTATCTCCTTCATGCCTCTTGGGTACAAACCACCAAAACCTTTCCCTGCCACAGAGTATGAACTGTCAAAAGGATAAGAAAGTACCCAGCTCTGAACAACCACCATGTCAAATAAAACCATAGGGGTTTTTGCACTTCCACAAAAACAAGCACCGTGTGTTCATTTCCCTGTACCCACTGCTGGCACCTGGTCCAGCACAAAGAATTAATATACACACATAAACACATGTATATGGATATGGATATGCATACATACACACGTACCCTTCTGTAATGAACACTGCTCCAGCATCCTCATGGATAGGCCTAAATATTTCAGAGAAGGCTGGGAGGAAAACGATTAGGCCCCTAGCATTTCTGCTTCCTTGAAACAGCCCAGAGATTTCTAAAAAACCACAGGATAACCTAGGGCAGGTATCAATTAAAATCTCTGTTTTCTAAAGCTCAGATGCCTAAAGCCACATGTGGTGAATTGTAAAACTTGGTCTTGCCACTCTCTGAAGGGCAAGGAGGTAAGAGTTCAAGTGCAAGGAAGTAGCTGGTGGGCAAGGAAGGGACTGAGATGAAGGGGCAGAGAACCTGGGGTAACAGCCAGGAAGAAAAGGCAACAGCAGTGAGTGTTGGGGGAGAACTAGTGAGAACTTCTGGCCAAAGGGAGAGCCATGCTCCAGATTAGCGTTGGGGTGAGTCTGCTCACCAGGTGTGATAGAGAGCTCGTACAGCACAATGAGAAGTTTTCACTGCGTACATCTACAGGGAACTCCGCTGCATCATGAAATCCCAAACCAGCCATGGGAAAAGGCTGGAAGAACAGTCCCTGGCCAGCAGGGGCTATTTCCTCCATTTCCAACAGGAGACTTCCCTGGAGGGCACTCGGGCAAGCATCATGAGCTGGAAGACTAAGGAACATTTTGTATGATTTGGCATACCTAGGCATTGCCAAGGGTATAACGTAATTGTTGCCCTGAATGAGAATCAGAGCACCCAAAGCATCTTGTCTGAGGCACCCTGAAAGCCGCTGGCGTCAACCAAAGCATAGCTGACCATAATGACATTCAAAAGCCTGAGGGCAAGAGAAGAGCATGATAGGAAAGAGCTAGTGAAGTTGGACCGTCACAGCATGCCCTAGCAGGACTGTCAGGAGACACCAAGCACAGGCTCTAACAGGCCAGAAAACAAAGGCACAACTTCCAAAGAGGTAGACTTCAGTATCTCCAAAACTGTGGGCAGGTCATGGGAGCAGTTAGAAAGATGCCAAACTCAGCAGTCAGCTGCAGCAAAGGCATACCGAGATCTCTGCTCACTGGGGGGCTGCCACGGGTGAGGGACTCATCCTCTCTGCTCCCTGAAATGACACAACAAACGCTGACAAAAGAAAGATGTAACAACCTGGCAGAAAAAGGAAGGTTGCAGGAGGGAGGAGACATCAGGAAATCAGTCTGTTTGCAGAAGACTAGCAGGTCAGCTGTGCTGGCAGCATCTTCATAAATATTTCTCTTAATGCTGAAGCAGTTTAGTTTTATAAGCATGGGATCCTCTCATGTGGTTACTGAGCATGAATCAAAGACGTTGTGGCTCAGCACTGCCCTATTTTTTATTGTGCTTTCTTGAACATCCTGGGGTTGCACAGCCCCAGCAAGCACAGGGGGGCTGGGGCATGAGACTACCCCCCTCGTCTTTCCCCCCTAGTGAAGCTGACCAAGGGTAGTCAGCCCCAAGTCACAGAAATCCCCCAGAAAGGGGGATTTGAGGAGGAATGTGAGGCCAGGCCACCAAGTAGAGGAGTCTGGTGTGGAAAAATGGGTAGAAAAAGGTGCTGGGGGGAGTCATGGAGCCCTACTGAGCTGTAGCAGCTCGGGCTTGGCACAGGGAGCTGCTGCTGTCCCATCCCTGTCCCCCTGCACACCCAGCTGGCCCACTGCAGAGCCCTCCTGCCTCACACTAGTTGTTCTCCCACTTCTCCTCATCCTCATGTTCCCAAACCTCAGAAGTGTCACTGCAAAAGGGAAGGTAGGCAGAGCTGAAAGCCCAGCAAGGGCAGAGCATCCCCAAAGGATGGTAGGGACAAAGCCTGAGCAAGGAGTGACGGCTCTGGGAGAAGCAGAAAAGAGAGAACATCTGCTCTGTCTGAAATCGAAGGAAAAATAATAAAAGCAGGCCATTCATTTTTACTTATGTATCTGTCTGGTTTCACTTTCTAGTTTTCCTGCCACAATTTTTGAGCTACAACTAATGGGAATTTTCCAATCCAAACAAAACAAGCAAACCAAACAAAACAGCCCTGCGCGATTACTGCGAAGGACGAGGGGGAGAGGTAAGCTTGTGAGAAGGAAAGAGTGAGACTGTAAGTGCAGCACTTATCTCTTCTTTTGTTAAATAATTTTAAAATAGCTGTGACCCTTTTTTGTTCTTCTTCCTTTTTTTTTTTGAGTGGCAAATGAGACAAAAAACCTGTTTTGAGAAGGGGCTGTGCCTAAGCTTATTTCTCAGTTCTGGTTGATAAAATGCACCAAATAAGCCTGGTCCTTCAGTTGCTCTGACTGGTGTGCTAGAGCCCTCAACTGCCTCAGGACATGGCTAAGAAGACACCAGGACCCGCTGTGGTGGGAAGTGCTCCCCCTTGCCCTAGGATATTGATCCTCAGAGCTGTAGAGTGTACGCTGTGCAAAGCTGGGACAGGCAGAGCTGGATTCTCAGGTGGACGCTCTTCCATCCCTTGTGAGGCAGTGAACAAATACCTTCTCTGGGTCCAGCCATGCCAGTGGAGAAAACAGTCACTGCCCACCACATCCCACTGCTTGTCATTGCCCCTCCAACAGACAGGATCCCTGACCCAGGCTTGCAGCGACAGGGTGGTCACCTTTGCTGCTCCCAAAGCGCCCACTTGGCTCTGCCCTCAGGGAAACTGCACAGGCAAGCTCTGGAGCAACATGCTGACCCCACCAGCAAAACACACGTGTTGTTGCCGTGACGCCGTGGCCTTCCCCGCCATCAAGAGGGAAGGTCCTCTCTGGAAAGCTCCAGGGGATGCAGCCTCCCTCGTGGTGAAACCCCAGGCCCAATGAAGTCTGTGGTGGTGGGACTCCACTGGACGTCAATCAGCTCCAGATTTCACTCTGCCAGTCGATTACTAACACGTTTTGGAAAAATAGACTTAGATAAGGTTCAGTAAATGTCTTTGGGTTATTTCATATTGTTTTTTCTCTGGTTTAGGAACGTTATTTGCTCTCTGAAAAACGCCTGCGCAAGTTTCACACCTTTTTCTTTTTCTTTTTCGCATTGTCTGTTGTTATTTATAGACCCTACAGATGGAAAAGACCCATTAGGTCACCCAGCGCTCCCTGCTAGTGCAGGACTGTTCTCCAGCAAACATTTATTATCATCTTGTTTAGACTAGTTTCACATGCTCCAAACAACGAGGTTTCTGCCACTTCCCCAGGGAGGGCAGTCAGCAAGTTCATACCGCTGACCCGCAGGAAGGCTTCTCCTTGTTTTCTTCAGCCCGTATCTTGCCTCTTCATATGTTTCTTTCCATTTTGCACTCTAATATCTATTTATTGTGAATTGTTTTCCTGGGTTTTACCTATCATTGTAGGACACATGGTGCACAGAGCTTTTAGACCTTGTATGCTGCCAGCATGGCCCCTAAACCACCCCCTATCTACTTCCCACCCCCCCAGGCTACATGAATGAGCATCCCTTCCCCCCCCCTCAGCTT
>JAOXNO010000001.1:37060333-37075759 GCA_028565335.1 Limnodromus scolopaceus
CCTCAGCTTTCCCCATTCCGGTGCTCTTTCCTCTAAGCAATTCTCTGCTTTGTACAATACTTTCTGTTAAGCACTAACCTGGAGTACGAAAGCGATATTGCAGGTGTGATCGTACAAGGGAAGAATTACTTCCTTCCCTCATCTGTACACTGCCTCTTGGAACACAAACCCAAATTGCAAAGAGAGCTTTGCTGTCAGAAGTCACAAGAGATTCACATCTTATTTACTGCCAGCTACCTCCACAAAGTGTCTCTTGATGGTCCTGGTTTCTATACTTCCACAGCCGATTGAATGTGCTTCGGATTATTTCTGCCCCGTAGAGTTACTCAAGTTTTTCCAACTCACTGCAGCTTATAACTTCTACATTTTCAAAAAGCAAGTTGCCTTGCAATTGTTTTCTCTCTCTATTCTCTGTAGCAAACAGTGAACTAGGAATCAAATGAGCCTTATATAGATAAAACACAAGGTATGAGTATAATATACGTAATGGCAGGCCTAACAGTAACTTCCTCTTTGGAGGAATATTTGGGGTTTATCAACAGTAAACAAATCAGACAGATTCTATTAATAAAGTCATTCCGAGTGTCAAATTATAGAAGTCAGTCTTCTTCATTTATGTTATGGGAAGCAGCATCTGCTGTATCAAGAGCAAATGAAGTAGAAAGAGGAATGTCAAGAGTGTTAAGCATTTCTCCTTCAAATTAAAATACAATTACAGAGTCAGTGCTAAATAACGCGTCAGTTCAAGTGAAACACATTGCACATGTTCACACTAGACAATCAAACAGAAGAAAACCATAAAAAAATAATTTTCTTTGTCCATTTCACAATAAAGTGTGTGGAGCTCCACAGTTCACTAGTACTATTTATAAAAGAAAGTAACACAAAGCCCAAACTGGTAAATTGAAAATAAAGAGAAATCAAGACAAAAGCTAGCCCAATAACCACAAATGGAAGGGATCATCTTGTCAATTGAGAAGAAACATGAGGAATATGAATATCAGTTTTTTGCCTAAACCCTGAATGCTGATGGTTCCATCGTGCTTTAGTTTTCTACCCCCACACATGCCCTGCTCTGCAAACTTCCCGCATACTTTCACTTAATTTCAAAGTGGAGTCCCTCTCTGAAATGGCATTGTAAACATTTCATTGTGGGGTCCCCATGTTTGATGTCTGTCAGTGATTTTCAAATCAAAACTGCTCAGTTAACAAGTAAAAACCAGATTTCTTTTTGTTTATTTCTCAGCGTTGTAGTCTGCAGTACGAAAAGCAAACTCGGTGCTTTTCCCATTCGCGCATTGCCCACAATGAAGATTGGCATCTGGGGGACAACCCGCTGATGGAGGAAGGATTAGGATCTGGCTGGGTTGTCCTCCTGCTGTGGAGTCACCACGGGCAAAACACTGCCAGGGCAGTGTGGCCTCCGTACCACCAACCTCCGACGGTTGCTTACAGTCCCTTTGCATGAGGTTATCGTCCATGGAGCTCTGCTGGAAAAGTGGTGGTTTCAGCACTCGCTACTCCACTTTCGTGCCAAATCTACCAGGTTAGCTTAGATGGTTTAAATGGAATTAGCCCTGCTGCTGTTGCCTAAAGTAGATTAGGAGATGCTTATATCATTTCTCCAGCCGGAAAGAGCTAGCAGGGAGCAGTCAGAAGAGGGAAGCCTTTTTGGCAGGCATGGAGAAACCTAGAAATCACCACCCTGCAGCCTTAGCCTCTGGCATGCAGAATGCAGCGCTCAGCTGGATGGCCCATTTCCATTTGCCGCCTCCTCTGTATAACATAGAGTTATGTCCCCCTACCTGGCCAGTTCCAGAACATCAGTGAATATTCCAAATCAGAACAGATTTGGAGGAGAATCAGAAATCCCAATTCCTGGAGAAAGAAGGACATGTGGATTGTGACCACCTCAATAACAGGGCTGTGATGGTGCAGAAGACCTATCACTCAAATTAGTGATGTTTTCCATCATAACAATACCAGGCTGCCTGTCTCACAGCTAATTGGTATCCTGACTTTTCTCCAAGGCAAATAATTATTCTGAGTGGAGAGATGAAAGTGAGAGGAGAAATCACAGTGGGGAAAAAATGGGAGGTACTGGTACAGAAAGTAGGGGCTGAGAAAGTCCATCTGTGAGGGCATCATACTGGATTTTTGCTAAAGGTGTTTGCAAGGCAAAAAGGCTTGTGTTATTCCCAGCTCCACCACTCAAGCATTTGCTCTTGTGAGCTCAATTTAAACACATACTCACACATCTCACTGAATGAAGTCCCAACCCTTCAAGTATTAGAGACTATGCAAAATTAAGCGTATTCCCAAATGTTACAGGGACAGGGCCTAGGGTGGACTGGGGTTGTGCTGGACTACTTTGCTGAACCAGAAGATAATAGGACTACAACTCATAGCATTTGATAATGAGACATTGTGCAATGTGGTGCAGAAATTAAAGATAAGAAAGGAACTGAAAAGCTTACCTCTCCAATAAGGAGTTACACTACTAGTATTAAGGTAGATGCTTCCACCTAGTGACTTAGAGCAGTAGCTTATAATTTTTACTTTAGAAGTTTAGACGGCAGTTGCAGCAGAAAATAAAATTATAGGAAAATATCACTCATCATCTGTAGTCAAGAAGAGACACAGAAACATACCTTACAAAGAGGGTCTATACATTCAGACATCAGCAATACTCAGAGTGTCCTTTCCACAGACAATGCTGGCCCAGTCCATGCACTCTGATTCACCTCTGGATAAACGGCCACCCCACTATTTCTGGCTGTGCTACTGATAATCCTGCCCCCTCCAAGCCAACATATGGCAGAGCAGGAAGGATAACTCCCGGTGAGAGGAGGTGTTTCTGATATCCTAGCAGTAGGGAGGTCACCAGAATGGCGACTCCATCAAAGGTATTGCCAAACTTTTCCTTCAGTTTTAAAACGAGAGCACTGCAGGGTTTTTTCTTCTGTTCTTTAGTAGCACAAATGCACGTGTGCTAGGTCTGGCCTGCCAGTGCAGCAGCAGCAGCTTCAGGGCCCAGTACTTTCATCCTTCTCCTCTATGCTGGAAACTCTCAAATTCCTGAGACTTTATACACACCTGAATGTGCAAAAGCTACTGACTTGAGTCCTCGCGGCAACACTCAACAAAAGACATAAACTCCAGAAAAGATAAGTGCTCAATGTTAAGCTTCTGGATCACAGAGTTCATCAGACATCCTTGGGCTTTAATGTCTAATGATTCTTTGCAATAAATTGGGAGCAATAAGTGGCTCTGCAAAAGAGTAAGAGCCTGCTGAACATCCACTTCAAGATATATCCTTAATCTTGTCCCTCCCTGGAAATGCCACATCCAGGACTAACAGGAGATGTCTGCTCACCTGGAATCCACAGCCTAGGAAGCTCTCTAGAGAGGGTTGGTTGCTGCTTACATCCTTCCTCCCAAAAAACTTAACAGTCTTGTCTTTTCAGATATGGCCAGAGGAGCAGCCCCATTAATGCAATAGCTTCAAGGTTAATGCAAGGCACATATTCTTCCTGCAAGGAGTCAAGCACATCCGTCCTGTCACCCTGTGGCTTCAGCTACCAGGTTGTAGGCTCTACTGGTTGGGAAGTGAATGTGGGATGGAAAGAGGAAACTTTGGGAGAGGGACACTGGGCATCCCTATGCTAAAGGTCTAATCCAAGTAACTCACTTGAGGCTTTTGCTGTAGTTAGTGGACAGAAGTGGGCAGAGGACAACACCTTAGTAGATGCAGAAGTATTCAACAGATTAGATTAAGTATCCTCTTGAGTTGACCCTTATTTCCTCCACTGATTGAAAAGGGAGCTAAGGATAACCAGCTCTATTAAAGTGTCTAACATAAAGAATCTAAAGCTGGCACAAATGAATACTTCTCTGATTTCCCAGCTGTGCTTAAGGATGTGCTATCAGTCTGCAATAGTTTTGGACCTGACCAGAGACACAGTTATAAACACCAAGTGAACATGAGAGCCCAACAGAGAAGAACAGAGGAAGCTTTGGGGGCAGCTAGTGAGTCCTTTTGCTTCACAGTTTTGAAGTTAGGGCTCCCATGTCTGTATGTTTCCTCCTCTGTTCCTGATCTCCATTTAGCCTCATTTTTCTTTGGCACTGGCTTTACTCCCTGTGGTCATTAAGGACTGACCTGTAAGGCAATGAACAATCTACCCCGAGTAGATAAGTCCCAACCTTATCTTGAAGCCCATGGTTTCTCCTTTGAAGTTAAGCAAATATCTGTGTGTTTAGCTGACTTGGGATCTAAACCAGCAAATGCATGGCATTGACAGTAGAACTCAATGACCTCGGCTCCTCTGGGAAAGAAAAGAGACAGTGGCAAAAAAACAGTGGCAAATATTGTTTTTTTAAAAAATATAATTAAAGCTCAAAGTTAGCGGTGTGCCCAAAAGTATGACAATTTTTAAGAAGAAAACAGATTTACTCATTTTCGTAGATGGCATGTAATCTGTGCATAGCTTCACTTCTCATGAAATTCTGTAACAAACCTAATTCTCTTGTTAAAAGGCTTGGTGCACTCCCGTCATTTTAATGTATTCCTATTCTCTTATTGTACAGCTGTAGTCATTGCAATGTTAATGGTTTTGCTAGCATGTTCTCTCTCATTTATGCTTTACTGAATCAACCTCTCACTAGTTAATGAACTCTGGTAGCTAAGACCCTGCTCTAGATCCAGCTCAGGTTGGAAAGGAGAGGAAGCACATTATCATTTGGCAATTTCTAGCCATTTCATGTAAATTAATTGTTAATTGTACCCCAATAATAGTGTCATGGCATCTCAAAATGTAAAATACCCAAACACATCACCATCAAGCACAGAGACCTTGGCAAAATTGTATGTTATTAAGATTCTTGCTGATAATTCCAATTACAGCAGGGAGACATAGGAAACAACCTCCCTCTATCAACCGTGTAGGTAAACAAGGGCTTTGGTCATCACCTCCCCATCACCTTTAATGATCACAACCCTTCGAGCTACTCACCAGTTGCAAAGCTAAAAGTCAAGTTGTTCATCCCATCGGAAGCACTTTGAGTCACTCCTGAGGAAAACATGAAACACTTCATCAAAGCTCTTGTTCTCCGAGATTTATACCACACTCTAATTTTATCTACAGTCACTGAAATCACTGTATTTTATTAAAGTAAAATATTTGGATTTATAACATTTGAACGTTTAAGCTAACACTACCATGTGGATATGCACACATACATGCATTCACACATGTATAGACATACATATGCTAAGTTTTAATTTTTTATGTTATAATCTGTAAAAACATCATATAATTTATTAAAGTGCAGAAGACCTATTTTCCCTTCCCTTCTTCTGCCAGTTTCTCTCTCACCCACATGGTTTATATGAATGATATTTATAACGGAGCTGTTTTGATCTGATAGAGCCTCAGTGAATTTACTGCTGTTTCTGCCCCACTGTAACTGAACCTGACAAGAACCAGAAGAATCTGCAGTTTTATTTTGGGCTTTATAGATTTTTCCTCACTCCCTTTTCTCATGCCTGGATGGGGTTGGCAGCTAAAGAAGACCTGTACATTCTGCACCGACAGATAGCTGTGAGACTGCAGGACTTGCAGGATGAGAAGAATTGCTCCTTTGATCCAAACCAGGGTCAATTTACCCTGGCTAATAATTGGTTTGTCAAGAAAAATAAAAAATAAAAGAAGCTGAACAACAGAATTCTTTTCTTTATGAAAGAAATGTAATATTTCCCTGCATGTAATTAATAGTTGCAGTGGTCACAAATAACATATGCTGCATACAACCGTTAGCCTTACTATTTTAAATGTACTGCTGTATTTTCCAAGAATTTATAAGATTTTGAAAATGGATGAGCATTTCCTCTTTGTCGAGACAAACATATGTTTCTGTTCATCTTAAGATTTTCTCCCTAACGCTGCATATAAAAATGAAACGACTTGCCTAAGTGCTCTGGATGGCTCAGAGGAAAGATAAATGGGATTTAGATTTCGTCCCAACAAGGAGAAAAACTGTTCAGGCATTTACTTGATAATTAAAGTTGTTATTTTAGGGTAAGTACTTGGTAGCTACAATCAAATATAAAATTGCTTTTAATGATTCTCGTGTTTTTACGTAATACTAGATTTTTGCCGATCGCAAACACAATTCAATTACAAAAAAAATTTCTATAAAGCAAAAAAAAAATTAACTGGAGCTTTATGTCACATGAGCAGCACTTTCCTATTGTCAAGTTTTAAGGTACTCAAACTCAGCTGAAGTGCATAAATGAAACTTCAAGAAACTGCACTCCCAGTAATTCATACTGGAATCCAATACAAGCTCTTTTTTCAAAACGTGTACACATTTATTAGCAATCACCAGATGGGATCCCAGGGTAACCTCAGGGAAGAAAACTAATGGCTTTCCCATCAAGTCATATTTGGATATGATCCAGTCACTGTTAACATATCCAAATTCATTAGAAGCCACCGAATCCAAACCCTGTTTAACGCAAAAAGATACTTGGGAAAGATCATTTTGGAAATTATTTAATTTCCTTCCACAGCAAATTCACATTACATCTAAAAGCAAATGAAAGCTGTGGGTCCTCTGTTTCTCATGAAACAATCTCCAAAGATATCAGGGCAGACCAGAAGCTGCATTCGTTGTTTTACATTTTTGTGTTAGTGGGGTTTCTGGCAGAAATACGATCCTAAAATGTAGAGATTGTGAATGAAAGAGAATATAATAATACTTTAAAAAAAAAAAAAGTTTCAATTGTATTTAGAAGCTTAATTTACATTTGGAAAAGTTTTGCAAAAACTTTTTTGCACATCTTATTTTCATTTGTTTGTTCTTTAATGAAAGCTGGAACTTCGGCTCCTCTATTTTTTTTTAAGCTTTAATCTTTGTTTCCAGGCAAATCAATAGCAAAATTTCCATTCACTGAAATTGGCAAGCTTAGATGCAACATAAATTTAGTTTATTTGTATAGATATATGCAAATTAAATCTGTCTAACTTATTTTTTTTCAAGTATGAATCTGTTTCTCCAAGTTAAGCAACATTTATTTTCTTATAACTTGAAAAATATTTTTCCGATTTAAATATTATTCCAGAAATTCATTCAACTGTATCACTGTGTATTTATTTTTTAAATTACTGTTTAGATAAATAAACCTTGTTTTCCATGTTTCTATTAGAGAGAATCTTGTACTTTTAAAATGTTCTTTTCCTCTCTAATTTTATATTATCTTGCTTGTGTCTTACTCCTGACACACATAAAATTATTTATTGTTTCTCAGCTTCAATGATAGTTGCAGGAATGGATGCCTTTGTTGTAACAGTGTTTGTTGGTATAAGAACAGGGGTTTTTTTTCTATGCATTCCTAAAAATAAAAACACCTTTTTTGTTTTCTATGCATTCACCAAAAAAAAAAAAAAAGTTTTTGCAGTTTCACAACTAATTCTAACCTAACACAAACAATTATCCTTTTTTGTATTCCTGAGGTTACTTCCAGAATTTTAAAAAATCCAATTCATTTTTAACCATGTGAAACTGCTGGTTTAAATTATTGCACATCATTACGTTTGGACAATGAAAACAACACAGGCATTTTTTACTTGTCTCTGGTCAACTTCACTTCTGCCTTTCCCTGACACAGTACCTTAGTTGAAATCACCACGTGGAGATTTTAAAATCCAAATAAAACAAGCAAATATAAAACAACTCTCTTCCCACCAAGTTTCTGAAAGTTTCATTAAAACATTTTGGTTGATTGATAAAAGAATAAAAGACTTTTCCAGAACCTTCCTTTTAAAAACAAAATATTATATATCAGAAGTAGTCAGGGATCCCTTTGTGTCCTTTTCTGAAAAAATGACAGATTTAAGGAGGAAAAAAAAAAAAGAAGAAAAAGAATTAGATTGGGGAAGCGTTCACATCAGGTAGAACTTTTAGTATATTTTTACAGAATTGCTGAATATCAGTAAAAATATGAAGTAATTCTACACATTTAAATGTCACTCCTTTATTGAGGCAAAATATCTGACAATAATTCAATAAATTCAAGCAGTTTTTCTGACGGCTAGGAAAATGGTGACCCTAGAAGGGTGAGAAATACCCACAGCAAACCCCCTCAGCCCCCCCAGACTATTGCAGAATATTGCAGCGTTCTGCAACACACACCGCGCTGAGCGTTTCCCTGCAATTCATACACGCCCCGATTGGAAACTAATGATATCTCTTAAACGAAATAAATATATATATATATATATTGTAGGGGGTGTTAGAGCTGTGATTTCTCATACGGTCCTTGAGCTGGGGGGACACGTTCCAAGGTTTGCGCGGCTCCCTCCCGCTGCCCGCCGGGCTGCGACGGGACGGGACGGGACTGGCGGGGGCGAAGGAGAGGGCTCTCTCCGCTGCCGCTGGTGCCATCTACCGGGCAGCGGCTTCCAGAGGAAACCTTGGCTGCACCAAGGCTCCCTGCCCACCTGGGATCGCTCCTCGGAGGGAGACGCCGTGAAGAATGAGCCCTTTCTCAAAATACCCGGCCACGGTCCGGCCCGCGGTGCCAGGCACACACGTAGGAGGAAACGGAGTGGAGCCACCAACTCATTTCATCTGTGTCACCACCGAATTGGAACCGCTCGCGTAGGAGGTGATGCCATCGGGCCCTACGGCAGATAATCCAGTCTCTCTTACCAGTGAGTTTCGATGATGCTGTCATGGACAGTGATGCTGAGACGGCGACCGGGGAAATACATTGCCCGGTGTCCTCTTTGCTTCCTCCCTGTTGCAGGGCAATCACCAGACATGGAAGCACAGATCCAGTTCCCATTGCTGGGAAGTATCTGTCAGGAACTTGGTGAGGAGTTAGAAAAAAAAGCTTCTTTTCCACAGGAAAAAAAAGATTACTTCCTCAAGCTAGCCCCTCTGTCAGTAGCAGGGGATGAAATTCTGGAGATGAGCTCTGCTAGCTTTGTGTTGAGGACATGCATCACCTGTTAGCACCATAGTGGCTAGCTAAGGAAACAACTACAAACTGGGTTGTTTTTTTGGCTTTCTGTCATTTTGGGGTTCTTTTTGAGTTTTATAACATTCTAAAATACTGGACACTTAAAAGGTTTAGCAGATTAGCATTCATTCTAAACAGCAAGCAAAATAACTAACCTACGTGTGATTTTCTCCCTCCAGGGGAAAAAAGAGGCGGCCTAGTGCTTGACATTCACTCAGTCGCCTCTTGAAAAGGGACAGATAAAACCATAGGTGTACGTTTTTATAAACGCCATGCCCTCTATTGGAGCAATGGTTCCTAAAGTTCCTGCATCAATGGACCAACCTGTAATCTTTCCCATTGATGATCTTACACCCTGGTCTTACACTCAAGGAATAAATGGGGATCTTTCTGCCCAGCAGCATAACAGCCCAGGCTATGATGAGCAGTCCAGGCAACTGCTTGTATAAGGACCATACTTTGACTGTAAATGCTCTAGAAGAAGCGTGGCTAAACTTGTGTCATTGCCACAAGAACTCAGTCAGTCTTATAAACATTTAGGAGAGAAAAAATAACCAGTTTTTGCAGCTCCACCATCGGCTTCCCACATGACCTGGTGCACTCCTATCTCCAGCTTCTTTGCATCCTCTGACAATACCACCTTCCAGGGGGGTGCAAGAAGTTTGGAAAAAGCAATGTATCGGGGCTTTCTAAATTACTTCTCACAAGCACTTTAGCTTTAAATATATTTTCACACGTACTCTTTATATTAAGTGAAATAACTTGAATTTTGCATTTGGGGTGGGGATGTTCAGCAGCAGTACTGATCATGATCTAAACCTGAGACTACAAGCAAGAAGCTGTTGACACACAGCCCTCCCTCTAATCCTTCATAGAAATCTTTTGTCTTCACTCGTGAGACAACCTGCGGCTCTGATCGGCTCCGCACAGAGTTCTGTCACATTGGACAGACGTAAGATGGACAAAAATTAATTTCAATAGATCTAAAAAGTTCTTGTTTCGCACATACGTTACAATCCATCAAAACTAAGTTTACAGAACATCGGTTGTCGAAGTCATTTAAAGTTACAAGGCAGCACGGAATAGGTGGTGCACCTATACGTTATGAAGCTGCCAGCTTTCAAAAAAGACACATTACACGTGTCACATAACAGCTACAGGTATGGAGGGATCTGTTGAACTGAGTCAGATGAGCAGTACTGAGACAACAAATGTGCCTTTGTTTTCTGAAATACTGTCCATAAACCAAATTTCTGGCTAAAGGCAGCAGTTTAAAAATGCTGTAAAATCTACATCCAGCCTTTAGAGGCCTTGCAAGAAAATAAACTACAATTACAGGGAAAAGACGCCAAATAATAGCTTACCAAACCAGAATACAACTCATAACTTTTACAGTCTCCTGAATAAGTTGATTAAACTGAAATTGGAGAAAAACAACTGATTGTTTGCTCTCCGTATAGAAGCTCTTCATAAAGCAGTCCTCATGCTCTCTTGTGTAGGACCCTTGTCACACAACCCTCTGCCACCATACTGGGTACTGTTTCTAACATTTCAGACCTTTTATATCGATATACGTGCAGCAGAAAAATTAGAGACCAGTGAGAATGATGTTAAAGTGATTGGGAAGAGGGAGAGGGGGCAGCGCAAAAATCATCCTCTTTCCATTCTGCTTTCTCTTTTTCTTTGGATGCTGTTGATAAGGGAAAGTTGAATTCAGAACCCTGGAGTAGTTCAGGAAGAATAAAAGGACAGCGGGCACAGAGGGCTTGTCACAACTGCACAGTGCTTATTAGATGGAAGATGATCAGTTCTCTCTCAATTTTAGCCTGGGGGGAAAAAAAAAATTAAAAAAAATCCCAGTGTCTGTTTTTCCTGAAGATGTAAATCATGAATTGGGCAGCACAGCTGGAGAAGGGAGGGGGAAAAGCTGAAGAGCCTCTTCCTGCAGCAGTGAGCTATCAGATGGCCCGGCCCCCCCCGAAACCTCACCCTCAGATAAGATAAAATTGATGGCAAAACCCTGGCCTGAAGAGACCAATTGATAGCAATTGTTTCAGGCTCTAATCATCCCCACAACTGCCATAACTCAAGACCATGCCACCCAGAGGAATAGATTGCTTTGCACCTCTTAGGTTTCTGCAATGCTGAGGCTGTACTCCTGTAATCTCTAATACCAGACAAATTCACACTACAAATCTGATACAGATCAGACATCCAGCTTTCATCAAATTCACTAGAACCCAAGTGACTCTTTATGCTGCAGGAGGAAAAGGAAGCATAATAGAAACAGACATTCAGTATAAAGCCTTTGTACAGACAGAGGAGGGCCGCTTTTCTTAAAATAAGTTGTGACCATGTATCGGAGGAGCACTTTGCATCATGTGGCCATGACACTCTTCCTCCAGTACTAGCCATCCCCAAACCAGATTTAGTCTCCTCTATAACCACAGCATCAGCAGCTATCTATAAAGCCAAAGATAAAGCAAACTGTAAGAACCTGTGAAATCTCACAGCTGACTACACGGACCAGCAGAGCCTACGCTGGCTGAGTGTTACAGCAACGCTTAATGGGGACTATAAGAAAGAATACTGACCTCAATTTTTCTAATACTACACCCGCCATTGAATAAAAAACTTTCAAAACCACCATTTGCTTGACCTCATCTCCAGAACCTCTCCCCATCTTCAAAACGGTGTGCTGCATGGTGGCTGCATTAAAAGAGCCATTAGTGCCATAGGAGAAAAGGTGGTACAGGAGAACCCAGCTCAGCACGCAGTGCGTAAGCGGGAGATCTCCTCTATGCAGCCCTGCCTTCACCAGCTGCGTGTTCCCAGTCGTGTATCGCCTCCTACTGACACCACCCTTTGTAGAGTAAGACTGGAAACCAACCCAGCTGAAAAATAAAAGTAGTATTTTCAGTATCTCAGCTAGATTTGTTCCCCAACCCACTCGGCTACACAATGCAGAAAAAAGGTGGCCCAGAGCAGCAATGAGTTACCAGAAAAGCCTGGGAACTGCACCACCAGCAGCTATTTCAGGCATCTGAAATAACTCACTTTAAAACCAAGTCCTGCATACTGCCTCAAAAAGGGCAGGCACTTCTCAAGAAGCTGCCAACAATCTGCAGGACAATTAGCAATTTCCTAATGCAGATTTTATCCTGTATACACACACACTTCATACACATAAGCATGTCAGCAATAAATTGACAGTATCATGAATCAACAAAATGACAGCGTGTAATTCTTTTGGTTCTGGCATTGATGCCTGCAGTTCAAAAATACCTGCACCATCTCACCTACCTTTTGTAGGTCCACAAAATCCAGCTACCACAGCACTTTGCAGGCATGTGGCAGAGTTACAGTGGTAGGAATTCTCAACAAAGCAGTTTCATAATAGCGGTTACACACAAAAAACCCCACCAATGCTAACTCAGTTATGCATTTCAGTAATGCAATTTCAGTTATGCCATCAGTCAGTTTCATCAACTGCAAACTTGTCTCCCCAACCACAACTTTAAAAAAAAATAGTTAGACAAAGATCAAAAAACTATGATATAATCAGAATATTTAGAGGCAGATAGCTTACTTCTTTGGAAATCCAACTGTGAGCTTTTAAAACATGTATTTCAGCCAAAACCCAGTACGTTTAAATTCACCTTCTACATAGAGAAACAAGAATTATTTTTTTCATCAACTGATCAAACAGAACGTGGCTCCAATTCAGCAATGTAGATCAAATATTCAATAATGACTAAAAAGGTGGTACTCATGTTCAAAAATAGCTGCTCAAAGCAGACCTGAAGTGAATACCAAATACAAAATTACAATATCCATATATAGAATATGCTGAAATCCTAGAAGGTAAAATTTCCCTGCTACATTTGTGACTCAACCTCCGAGGTTACATCCGTGCTGCACATTTAGCCAGGTCCTGCTGTCTCCATCCAGCCTTCAGCCTGGATTACAGATCCCTCCCAACCAGGCTCTCAAATTCCTTCCTGGCCCAGAGAGTCTGGCCGCACCCAAGTGAGCTCTGATGTTACACACAGAATCTGGTACTAGACTATGAGCTGCCTTCCAGCAAAGACTGGGGTTTATTCCTTTCTTATCCTCCGTTTCAGCTCAAAAACCAAACAGGATGTCTTAAAATACCTGTAGTTTAAGTGAACCTGTTTGACTTTATCCTGGACACCATGAAGGAAATACCTCACAGAGACAGTATTGTTTCAGCTGGTAGGAAGCAACTGCTAAATAAAAGATGAGTGCAGCACCTGCTGTCTCTCGTTTGAGATTCAAATCCCTAATCTGGTCACAAAAGCAGGAGACTAATAAATTTGTTCAACAAAGCGTAGGGCTAGGTCAAAAAATAAGGAATCAAAAAATAAGGATCAGTTGCGCAGATCATTTTCTCCTAGAGAGGCAGGGGCAGAGGCAGAACTGGAACAACTCCAGAGAGAGGAGAGGGTGAGGCAAGCAGAGCGGTGGCAGCCTTGAAGATGAGACACAAGAGCACGGCTGCACACCTGAAGAAGGAAAATAAACTGACTCTGAAGCCGTACACTTGAACAGGAGTACTCTGCCGGTTTGATTATCGCCCCCCAGGAAAGAGTCTGCTTTCCCACCAGCAGCCTGAGAGTAACCTGACTGACAAACAGGCACGTCAAAAATAGCACTGTGTTTACATAAAAACACTAAATTGTTAGCACATAAACCCAAGAACTCCTGAAAGCACACAATAACAAAAATACTGCCTACGTCATTAAAGTAGTAAAGAAATACAAACTGACTGCTCAGTTAACTCCATTAAACATAAACAAACATAATAATAAACATAATTATGAACCTTTTCTCCATATTAATCAATTTTAAAGTAGTACTAATCTAAATGCTAACATATTTGATACTTAAATCTAGGCCAATTATCTAATAATAATAAAAAAAAAGATTTGAAAGCAGCCTGTTTTTTAGTGGGGATATTACCAACTTAATGGAAATATTTTTAAACAACTAAGTTATTAATGGCATATAATTTGGTAAACTTAGATCTATACATCTTCCCAAGTCTCATTAACTGTCAATGTATGTAAAAACAGAAGATGGATTGGTATTTCCTCCAACACCTTTGCAGTTCTTCATCTAAGCAGAGTGCTTTTCCCTTATCAATAACAAAAAAACCCACTGTATTTTTCCAGAAAATCTGATTTTTCTATCACGTTGAGATCCTCTTGGTGGATTTTAGCACAGTATAAGCTAGTATAATTACTTTTAAAAGAATAAATCCCATTTCCTATGGCCAAGTTATCACAATAGACACATATTAATTTGTAGGGAATTACAGAACATGGATCCCATCTTGGATGAAGCTGGACAAAGGTTATGCTCTGTGTCGATGAATGGTACTTCAACAGGCAACATACTGCACGACTGGCACTGTAATTATTTCCATCCTTGAAATGAGAGACATTTTAAAAACACAAGCTTTCAGGGCAACTAATTCTTGCATCTGTCATCACATGTTATTGCTAAGCAATAAGCAACCAACTGTAGCTAATCACATATAAATGGCATCTGTTACGCAATCATGCAGTATTTTATCCTATGCCCACGTTGTAAAGCACGATAGATGAGTACTGTTTTGAGAGGAATAAAAGGCTACTGAAAAGACATATGGAAAAGTAAATTCTCGTTTACTTTACTAAAACTTGGAAAAGGTCTTAAATAAAACTATTTTATTTCCAATCTGTGCTATTGCATTCTTTCACATTAATAATAAAAGAATCAGTTTTACTTTCAGTTATTTAGTTCCTACAATATTTCAGTTGCAGACAGCAGTGAAATACTTCTTTGTTCCAACAACTTTCTCTTTGCGAAATAAAGGCAGACTGACACTTTGTCTTTTTACTCACAGAAGTTTCATGAAGCCTTGGTGTTGATACCAGTGTATAATCTCTTTTAAGTTACATGTTAAAGACCATTTTCCTTAATTACCAGATGTTAAAAGCAATACAGATTGGCGCAACAAAAGTAATTTTACAGAATAATTTAAAGGATATGGTGAGTTTACAGAATCCTTTGGTTAAATTTAGTAAAAGACAAGTTACATTGACAAAGACCACAGTACAGTACAATAGTTTCACTATTTTAAGGATTTCCTTTAGCATTTTCAGCATTCACAATATAAAAGATGAAGACACTTGCCCCTCAAGAAAACAGAAAACCACAGATAGTCTATTCAAAGGCACTCAGCTTGCTTTTTGTATTTTTTTTTGACAAACACCAGGTTGATATTGTGTCCTGGTTTGAGGTAAAACAGAACTAAATTTTCTGTTCAGTAATTTTACTTTTTCAGCTGGGCCTCTTCTAACTAACTAAACTCTGAAATTAACAGCATATTG
>JAOXNO010000001.1:37080299-37098491 GCA_028565335.1 Limnodromus scolopaceus
GGGGTTGTGTGGATGAAAAAATCAACACGCATTTCATCACCGGGAAAAAAAAAAAAGCGAAGTTTTATTTTTAGCTGCTTTCACACATTTCTGAAGGACAGAAGAGAGAAACCATCACACCTGCTCAAAACAATTCCCAGCCTCGGTCAAGCTCCCGCATGGAAAGCGGGTGTTGTCACGGCTCCTGGTGAGACACGGGATGTTTCCCATGTACCTTGTCACCTTCTCGCCAGCCTCAGGTCGGCACGGGACAGGGGGGCAGTGACAATACAGTGACAATACAACATAAACACTGAATATGCAGAAAGCAAGCCTTTCCAAATGTTTTTTACCCTGCCTGCCCTTCCAGGATCTCAGCAGCCTGAGAAGCAGCCCCTGTCCCCTGCCCGGTGAGGGCTGGCACCGCTCCTTCTCAGCGCCCCAACGTCCTCCAGACTCGCCTGCAAGAACATACTAAAGTTTTCCCAATTTTTATTGACAGACAATTAACCTTAATATACACAAGCTGATAAAATGCCAGAATCCCTCTCCAAATGGTTTTTCAGAACCCTGAAAGACAGGCAATAAATAATATTTAAATGAAGAACATTCCCTATAATTGCTTTAACATCCTCCCAGTTTACACAATAATCTGAGAGCCCTTAAGGAGAACAGAGTATCTCTCTTAGAGACAGTGTTCCATTTTACCGAACAAAAATTAGAAACAATTTTAGCTTAGTAAAACATTGCACAGTGATAAACTCAGGCTACCCTTATGCGGTACACACAACTTAACGATCCCAAAGGAAACCTTTCCAGCAGCTACAGAAGAGCAGAGAGAGGCTTACTCTGGAGCAATCAGAAGTTGGCAAACAAAATTTTAATCACTAATCATGTCAAGTGCAATCAAGTGATTAAAAGAGTGACTGAAATAATGACAGAATGTTAACTACATAAAATATATATTCTAGAGAAGAACTTTAGCTACATAAAATGCCTTTTTTTTTTTTCCTAAGGAGGGATCAATATTCATGGAATGAAAAAAGTAATAAAGATTCAGTCTCTAGAAGACAGGACTATACAGTTTGTAGATCATCCATATGCTATTTAAGTACTTACTATACGCTATAATCAAATCGCACCGCTTTTGACTATTTTTTATTAAATGCTTCCAGTAAACGCAGCAGGTGTAAGAACAGATTGATGATGTCCAAGTAGAGATTGATTGCAGCCAGTATGTACTCTTCAGGGGATAATTTGTGCATCAGCAAATGAGTGTCGTAAATAATAAATCCACAGAACAGAAGAGCTCCGGCAGCAGCAAACACCAACTCTATTGTCTCACTGTAGAAGAACAGCTGGAGGCAAATGAAAGAAGAAAAAAAATAATTCTTTTTCTTTTTAATATTAAAATCCCTGCATAATGATATGCCATACTTAAAAAAAGGATACACGCTGTCTTTCACTGTTACGTACAAGATTAGGATGACATTTCAATGTTCTTATTTTACATAGTCCCCAGTCACACAGTCTCTTTGCATGAGTACAAGTGCCTCCACCAGAATATTAACAACGGCAGAAAAATTAGAAAAACAAAATAAAATTAAACCCCAAATCTCCTTCCCATTCTCTCAATGAAGCAGTGGAACTTGATTGACAAACATCTCTTTTACATTAGCAAGAATAGTATTCAACAAAAATTTGAACTGGAAATGAATGGTTAAAGATCACTGGCATGATTTACAACAGTAATGGATCTGGTTGGGAATTGTCTTTTATTAAGCCATATTGGACTGTCCAAAACATTTTTTTTATACTGCAAGTTAGTAAAAGATTGATATTAAAGAATGTTTTTTAACCTTGAACACAAGCTATCTTACCCTCAAGAAACCCGAGAAGATTAGAATCCACAGACAGGCGAAGAGGCTGAAAACGAAATTAAACTGTTAGCAACAGTATCTTTTCTTTTAAATTTTACTTAAAATCTCTTCCCTTCCTATAAAACCTCTTCATAATATATTTGGTAAGTCAATGTCCATAATTTTTAGATGCCAACTGTTCATTGATATCAGCAGTAAAACTCGGTTTTATAAAGCTGTCAAAAGTTATGCCCTAACTTTATTTTTTTAAAAATATGTGAAGAAGCTGCCTTCTGTCTCAGTGAAAAATCCAAGTAAGCTAGTTTTTTAGTGTAATATTATGGTTTTAGGAATCATAATCACAGAACAGAATTTCTTACCAAGACAGCAGAATTGCACAAAATTATTACTTTAAAATAAATAACACCCTTGCCATTCCCTTGAATGAACCTATTGATCTGTATTTATTATCATATGTGCAAAGCTTGATTTAAAAAAAGTAAAAACTAGTTTAACAAAAAGACAAAAGAAACGAACAAAAAAATCATCAACATGAAAACATACACTGCTCCAAATTTGCTGAAGTCTCTCTTTGACTGCAAGGTATATGCGGTGAGTCCAAGAAATACAGCAGTAGTAAGGATAAAGGCTTGCAAGACGATGGACACATCATAGAGACTCACTGTAAACAGAAATAAACTGTCACTTAAAGAACAGTACACTATAGATTTGCTAACTTATCTTTTGAGGAAACAGAAGTTCAAACTTTCACAGACAGGAAAAAAAATATCTTAACTGCGAACATAAAAAGTAAATTATGCCTGAACTTGTCTTTGCACTTCAAAATAATATCACAGGACTCAGGGACCCTTGCACTAGCTAAGTTTGACAGTTATAGTATAGCTGTAGCTTCTTAAATGGAGATAACTAATCTTCCCTACTCACAATAAAAATTAAAAAAAAAAGAAAATGAGAAGTATTTTTAAGCCTAGATATGTGAGATCCTAAGGAAAAAGCTATCTGAATTTTTCAGGATACTGAAACAAGAAAAAAATAAATCACAAGAGAGTCAGAACTCTGTAAATGCTCATAAAAGCTTTTATTAGGCAGTAGGAAGGGAAAGATAAGAGAAATGAGTGGACATTTTTCTTCTCTCCTTCCTCCTTAATCTTTCCTTTCTCCCAAGGTCTTTTTTTTTTTTTTTTTTTACAGGAGACCATAAACCATAATGAAGTGAGTTCAACTTATGCTGGAAGCTATAGTGCAAGGTGATGGCACGACTTGTCCACACAATGCCCCATCTCAACCTTGACAGTAAAGTACAGAACTCTCCAAAGTCCAAAGTACTTCCTTTGGAGGAACTGAGGCAGAAGATAAGGTTATTTCATTTGCAGGTCAGCTCTGCTGACAGCTGCCATATAGGAAAGAACGTTGCTAGCTGTACTGCAAGAACGGATGGCACAACTCATTTCTCACCAGGTTTATACAGTTTCAGTTCTGGATCAGAATCCAATTTTCTCCCTCGATTTCCTGTTTTTTGCTAAACTCATATCACTGTCATTATAACTTTCAAACAAGGGATTTTTTAATCACTTTAGTTGCATTTAGCAATCTCAGATGACAGTTAGTACAACATACTGAATTCCTTTTCCAATTTCTTTAAGGAATCAGACAATTTACCTGTAATGGCAACTGTCAGTGCTTCCAGTAGGGTCTACAAAGAGGGGAAAAAAAAAAAATTACAAGGACAACCCCCACCACACACAAAACACTCACACAGAGACTTCACGTGCAATGAGCCCCATTCTGCTACGTAAATCCCAGCATGCGTTACATTAGTTCTGTTGTTAAGTCTTTGTATAAGAAAATATGTTTAATTTTCAACAAGAAAATGATAGTCATACTGTCTTACTGTGCAGGAAGTTGTTGTGTTACATAAAAATAACACAATACAAACTGAAAGTAAGAAAGAGACAGCCCCTACAGAAAAGTGCCATTTAGGTTTTCTACTCAAAGCACACAGCATTTTTATCACACTTCTTACAAAGTATTCAAGGGGCTATAAAATGTTTCTGAGCTGCTATTAGAAATTAACTCTTTTCATCTTTTTGCATACTTATCAATATTTGAAATACTTTTATCCAACACTCTTAATATCTCATTAGACAGCTGAGCGTCTGCATCAATTTCCTTTTCCCGCTTGTCCTTGTTCTGAAACAGCTAACTAAAAATCAAACATATTGATGTCTGGACTGAAGGCTAGTATGGGCCTTGAGTTTTTCTGAAAGGTATTTCAAATTAAGTTTCATTACAGTAAAAGATGAGAAAGGCATGGCACAAACCAAGAGGTCAGAAATAAGAGAACATTTAACACATATTTTGTTTAAACCAATTTATCACACACAGATTTGAACCCTTCTCTTCCTGCACAATGTAATACTTAAACTGTCATACCACAAACTCCCACACCATGTTTGGCCAAACTATCACTCCTTGTTACAGCTGCACTTGCTGAAAGGTTTTAAACATTTCACTCTCCTGCAAGAGTCCCGAAGTCGGGAATCATATAACTGCATTACAATTTAAACAGTCTATTTACTTACACAGCAAAGCTGTCTTCTCATCGTTACCACAAATACAATTTAGGCAACTCCTAAAGCATCAAATTCCAATGATTCTGTGACTACTTTTCAGAAGACTGCTTTTCTATATAACCCAAAATACCCAAGAGCAACAGTTAGCTCATATCTACAAATTTGCAACATCAGGCAAGGAGACTAAATTTGAGGACAGCTCTGATCGACCTGCCTGTTTTGGAAATATGCTCAGAATTCAGCATCAAAAATAAAACCATTAATAAAATAAACACCTATGGCTGGTTGCATTTGGGTCTCTGCTGGAAGCTGTCCATTAAACAAATAAGGTAACAGAAATGCTTCTTTCCTATGGAGCAGTTTCATAGAAAAATCACTGAAATCAACAGAACAATGAGAGCAGACAGATAGATATATTTATATGCACACACACACACAAACAAACAAACAAACCGTTTGCACAACCTGGTTCCAAGTTCTAACATTCTTCCTAAAAAGATGCTGGATGTAACCTCAAGCAGAGGCTATCTAGGAACAACCTATGGATAGAACCTCCAAAAAATAACTCATAACTTCGTGAGTATATAGGGTATCTTTCAAGGAACACAAGAAAAATAAATTAGCCACCACTAGTTTGATTCAAGGAGTTAAAGCAATGAATGAAAGACATTCTAGGGTTTATTAAAATTGAATTTATACAAATACTTACAAATCCAAAAAGCAGGTATAAGTTAACAGGATGCTGGTGTCTGTAGATGGTCAATGCCACTATTATAACCAAAGATCCCAATGCAGATATCAAAAGCAATGCAGGCCTGCAAAGTTCCATAAAAAAAAAAGTCATCAAAATTAAGATAATATCTGGAAGACTAAAAATGCAGTTTATATAAAACCAAGTTTTTATGTGATCACCTAGATAAAGATTCTGCTCCATATAGTCAAAGTAAACGTAAAGCAAGTTTTACAATACAACTGGCTCTAAAACATACCACCACAGATAATCAGCTAAAAACACAGTACGGTCACAAAGACAATTTTTTTCATATTGAAGGGAAAGATTGTCCAGGAATCCATCATCTGGAGATGAACACGTATGAAGAGAAAAATCCATCAGTATTAAACTATACATAATATTTTGCCTATTAAGAACTCCACATTCAGGAAACTGTTTTTTACAAGTACCTGAATAAACAAACATGGGTAATAAATGTATCAAAGAAAACCAGTACTGATCAGTAAATATCACTATAATTAAATCATTCAAGCAGCCCTCCAAGTAAAAACTAGTGCAAAATCAAACACAAAACCACAATAGTTCTAAGAGAGCAGGATGATTTTTCAATTATCAGATTTAAGTATAAAACTGTCATTTTATACTTTTACACTATAGCTTACACAGAAACTTTCATACAGTGCTTGACGCTCCTTTTGCGTTAGGGCTATGAAGTGAAAATAAAAGCAAACTCTGAAAATGCATTTGGGGAAAACCGAAACAGTATTCAGTGCCCTCCTCCTTTCCCCAGTTGTTCTTTTCCCCTGCCTGTGCACCACTTTGGTTTTTAAGATTTGTTTTTTTCTCATGGAAATAGGCAAAAAGAAGCAAGCCCACAGGAATTTTAGCAGACTGGTTTTCAGGAAAAAAAAAAAAAAAAACCAAAAACAAACACAAAAGAAGATGAAGGAGGGAGAGAAGTAAAACATGATTCAGCTTTTTGGAACAGGTACCTATAAACGACAGCATTCCAAACAGATTCTAAAAGCAGATACTTAGCCCATGAAACAAGAAACGTCAATAACTGAGATGTTCTGCAACTGATATATAGGTTTTGATAGCTTAAATATTATAATAAACACTATTCATAAAGTATTGTTTAAAATAAACTTTAATGATAATAATAAAAATAAATCTTAATAATAAACCAAGTAGAAGAAATGCTATTTCCTAATCAGGTTACAAAATTTCTATTACAGAATAAAAACATAATATATATATATACACATAACATATATATATAATATAAACATTATTAGGAATCCTGAAGTGTTCCAGAGCAAAATACTACATAAACTATACTTAACACACAATAAAACAGCCCCATTTCATTTTAGTATTTACCTTTCAAGAACAAATGCCTGTACTCCAGTAGAGTACAAAAAAATTGCAGATGTGACTGTGGTCAAAAGAACTTGAATGGAAAGAATGCTGTAAACTTTCCGTAGAAAAGCTAGAATAAGGAAAATAAAAATGAAACCACTTTTGAGTCGCATTACAAAGATCAACGGTACATCAGATGCAAGTTTTCTATTTGATGAGGAAGTACTAGAAACTTAATTCAGTGAAAAAGCACAGAGTACAGTGTTAAGAAGCCATTTATTCCTAGATGTCATTATTTAAACAACAATGATGACAAAAGAAATACGAAAAAATTTGCAAGGAATTTACTTCAGACTATCTTAAAAACTACGTATGCCTAATCTAACTAAGATTATTAACAAGAAATTAAGAAATTAACAGTATACCTTCCCCATCACATTACTGGTATCTAATGCACCTAAATGACGAAAGATTAACTTGGAAGTTCTGTGGAAGACAGTCATAGAAGTTAAAAAAGGAAAAACTTTTACAGTAGTATCTATTTGATTAACTTTCTGACGTTAAATACCATTTATCATCATTTGCCACTTACATTGTATTGAATTGATATCTAGAGCTACAGACTGCTAGAAAAAATAAAAAAAAAACCCAGAATTAAGCTAAAAGGCTTCATAATTCTATAATTATGAAGAGTGGAGAGTGGTTTTGGACATACAGATATATCATACAGATATTCTCTGTTCTGAATGGAAGGAGACCGAGTCCATTATGTAAGGTGCTCTGAAAGGAAGAATATGCTTACAGGGAGATTCAATTCAATCGTTAACAGCACAGTCTAAACAAGGTTAAGAGTGCATACTACGAGAAACTGAATTACCTGCTTGCAGCAGCTAAAGTCAAATCTATTGGTAAACCACAAGGGACTGGGGCCTACTTTGTTGTAATAACGGAACAAACCTAGAAGTAGCCTGCTAGCTAGCACAGCCTTCTCCCCACTCTCTCTATATTATGAAATGCATTAACAATTTTGCTAAAAGCAATACTTCTTTCATATTTCCTAAGGCATCCTTTATTTTCCAAACGTGATAAAACTGTATTTTTATGGGAAGAGGTCTCCTGATTATCAGAAATATCTGACAAACACACAGCTGTTTTTATTCCAAGCTGCATCCAGTTCAGCAAGAATTACTGATTAAACACCTTGTACAAGAGTAGAAGACTTGCATGTTAACAGTAATGAAATATTTCATGGCCACTAATATGACTTTACAGCATCAAATGCTTAAGAAGAAGACACAATATTTTAACATCTCGCAGAAGAAATTCAAAGCCCGCAGTCTCCTGGCTAAACTACTGTAACAACGGGTACCAATTTTAGCTTTTACACATCTTATGTATCATGTCTGGGCTTCAAAATACATCACCCTGAAGAAAATCAAGTCTGTATCTACAGGGGTTTAATCCCTCTGATAAAAAGACCTGTTCCCTATACACTGAAATGATAAAACCCAGTTTTTCACTGCCCACTGATCTTTCTCTCATCCTCGACGCTTAACCTGGACCAAGTAACGCCTTGGCTCCACACACACGGCCTTCGCCCAGAAGGTTAAAACATTGCGCAGAACCTGAGTTCCGCTAAACGCCACAGCCATAGTGAGCTTAACAGAGGCGGAACTGGTTGGGAGCGCTGGGGTACGACACCCTTTTGGCCGGCCCAGCAAGGGGAGGCAGCAGAGGCCTCCCCCGGGGGGACTAAGGGGAGGGGGTATGTGGCGGCCTTACGCATCCCCAGTCCCTACCCATACGGATGTGGAGGCTGGCCGAGGCCACGTTGGTGCCATAGTTGAAGTCATCTTCGATGGAATTCCGCGGGTACAACTGCTCCGCCGCCGCCATCGCCGCCGCCTCCCCCAGCAACGGCGACAACCGCCCCGCTTCCAGGAGAGACAGTCGCGCTCCGCACCGCCGAGCAGGGCCCTGCGTCGAGCGGCCGAGCTCGTCGATCGCGGCGACCCGCCGGCCCAGGGGGCGCTGTGAGGGAGGCCGTGCCCCGCCGGGGCGGCGGCGGCGGGGACCCGGCGCGGCAGAGGGCCGGGACCCGGCGCGGCAGAGGGCCGGGACCCGCCGGGCTGGACCCGCTTGACCTCCCTGCAGGCTGGGCAGAGTCTGCAGCGGAGGGGGGGCCGGGCCGAGAACAGCGGCGGCCGCGGGTGGCGCTGGCAGGGACTGCGGCCTCGCGGCTGCGGCTGCCAAGGGATGGGTGGGTGTGGGGCTCGCCGTGGGGTGCGCCCGCGGGAGGGAAGAGGCGCCCGCGGCCTTTAGCTCTTACGTGCGGGATCTGCATGATTGGAGCAGAAGTGGGTTTCCTATGAAGATCCAACCTAAACCATTCTGTGATTTCAGCGTTACCGACGCTTTTCCACCCAGGCCTGTCCCGCGCATGAGTCGTGATGGCTTGAGGAGGCCTTGTGTTTGTGTTTCTCTCAAACACCACTTTTTGTGTCTATTTTAGGCCTTAAAGATCTGGAGAGGAAGTAGCAGTGACTGAAAATTCAGCCCTTTTCCTGGTTTTCACCTTTCATTCGACCTCAAGCTGCTATGTGGAAAGAGTTCTCCAGCACACTGAGGCTGTCCACAGCTACGAACACGTAGCTGCATTCAGCAATAACTGATAAGGGAGGATGAAACATCCTATGAGGACAGGCTGAGGAAGTTGGGGTCATTCAGCCTGGAGAAGAGAAGGCTCTGTGGAGACCTTATTGCAGCCTTTCAGTACTTAAAGGGGGCCTACAGGAAAGACGGGGACAAACTTTTTAGCAGGGCCTGTGTCAATAGGACAAGGGGTAATGGCTTTAAACTGAAAGAGGGTAGATTTATACTAGATATAAGGAAGAAATTTTTTACAGTGAGGGTAGTGAAACACTGGAATGGGTTGCCCAGAGAGGTGGTAGATGCCCCATCCCTGGAAACATTCAAGGTCAGGTTGGATGGGGCTCTGAGCAACCTGATCTAGTTGAAGATGTCCCTGCTCATTGCAGGGGAGGTTGGTTTAGATGACCTTTAGAGGTCCCTTCTAACACAAACTATTCTGTGATTAAAGAGGCTAGTGCTCACTACTACTATCAATGTATGTGACACTAGAGACAAGTTTCACTTCTATAAACCTTTAATGCAAAGTAGAATTTTATTCAGCCTTTCTCCTAGTTTTGTGTTACAACCTTCAAAGTAAACTCAGTTTAATTCAATAGAACACAAAGATGCTTGGCATTTCTCAAGCACTACAACATTTCTCATAGCACTTTTTGCAATCAGACTTTGTACTTTTGGAGTTGCCTCCCAAAAGTTACTCAAGGTAGTAGCTAACATTTAGGAATCCACAAAAGCTAAGATTTTGGGATGTGGGGTGGGGGAGCACAATATGTTATTTTTTAACTTGTGAATATTATCTAAAGCATGTCAAGAAACTGAAATGATAGATGCTTTAGAAATGTATGTAATAGATTAGACTAAAAGTGCTTTTAAAAATTGGAAAATAGTGTATTCAGATTCTCAAGGGAGAAGTAAAATAAACTATGATTCTGTGATGAAATAATTTTGAGCGAAGTTCTTCTACAGAGTTGACTTAAGATATTACATTTCAGTTGGAGATACAAAAGTTATGAACATGACTTTATATTCTGGGAAGTATTTATGGTTTTCCTAATGTCATTTTGTGTTTTTAGTTGCTGCAGAGCAGGATCTTTCAGCTTTAATCCTGAGTTTGGAGATTTATGCATGGTTTGCATTGCTGAATTGTAACTGTTTTGAAATAATTACACTGTCTGCTTTCTTGCACGTGCCTCTGCAGAAGAACAGCCCTGATGTTCTCCCGGAAGAAGCATTTAGAGTTCTGGACAAGCATCTGTTGTTGCCTTCTCCTAATCATGCAGTGCAATTTTCTTTAAAATGCCTCTTAGAGATGGCCTCATTTCTGTGTGAAAAAGAAAATTTCAGAGCATTGCTGCAGAGTCAGCTCCTGCAAATTGTTTGAGCCTAGAGGAGACTGAAGGAGAGACATAATATAGTAGGCTTCTTTTTATAAAAGGCTGATGCAGTGGAGAAAGTATCACATAAGAGATAGTGTGGCTTAAACTGTAGTAAGGAAGATTCGGGGTGAAAAGTTGAGAACTTTTTCAGAGTAATCAGGGTAAAGCTGTGGAACAATTAGCCCAGGGTTTAGGCCCAGGCTGGGAGATAGGAGATTGCAGGAAACAGGTGTGTGGACCTTTGCACTTTGCACTTCCACCTCCTGTGTGGAAGATGTTAGTGCGATGTAAGCCACCAAGAAGCTTGTAATGGGCTTATTAGGAAAGGCGGGAGACAAAGAAGCAAATGATTCAATGGTGCTACTCAGGAGCACAATCTGCCAGTGTTGCCTGCAGATGGGAATGGGAAAATTGTTTACATCTGCAATACTGATAAAGCCTGCAATTTTCATGCCAAAAGAGAACATCGTTCTTGTCTTAAGATCTTTTTCTGTTGCTTGCAGGCACACACAAAATGTACAGTGTGGTGAGCAGCGCTTCAGAGTGACTGTACTGAACCAAGGTTTAATAACACTGAGCCTGGCTGAGTGCTTTCAAGGTCTGTGCAAGTTTCCATTCCTCACTTGGGAAAGTATACCTTATAAAACGCTAAATATGCCTTATAAGGAGCAAAGTATGTTTTACATTGCCTTTCTTTTTTTGTATTTGATGTTTCCATAAACATACCTCCGTTACACTATTTTTATTTGAAACCGCTGCAGTCCCACAGTGACTTGCTTGGGACCGGCTAGACGCTTCCACTCGGTGTGCATGCCTGCAGGGGTGAAAGAGCTTTCTGTTCTCTGGGTCCTGGTTTGGACTCGGGTATGGGGAAAGGAAGCTTGTACTCACTAGAGCCCCAGTTAAGGACCACGGACTCCTCTGTGCCTTTTGTCTGCGTTAGACATAATCGGTGGCTTTGCTGGAAAAAGTCCAGCTGGCGTTCAGAGGTACTTGGGAAAGGTACTTGGAGCACTGCCAGAATTCTGCTTCTTTCCCAAAGTTTGTTTTTAAATAATTGTGCCAGAGCCCCTTCATTTGCTGCAGCTTTGAGCTGTGTTCCCAGAGTGACCCCTCTCAGCATCGCTTTGATATACATCTGTGTATCTTCATGTCATCAGGGCTGATGAGTCCTAGCCTCATCAGAGGCAGGACTAACCCCTCTCCCCCAGATTGCAAAGCCCGTGCCCTCTGCCTGGCTCTGTACAAAAGTGTGAGACACGGCTGCTGCCAAAATACTGCCGGAGCGCAGGGTGTGTGTGGCTCCAGGAATACGTAGTCACACACGGGGCTCCGTGGCCACCTGCCAGCCTTTCAATGAGGTGGTAATATCCAGACAATTTGTGCTTGGAACGGCGTGGCACACACAGTTCAGGTGTGAAGCAAAGCGGGAAGACAGAGGAGAGAAGTTTGATTATATAGGTGCATTCACATGGCCATTAACCACTAATTTATCCCCAGGTGAACTTTGTTTTCTTAATTTCAAGATAGGTGACTTGTTAAGTTAGAGGGATCATTTTATTGTGTGACCCTGAGGAATCTTAATTTGAAGAAATGTGAGTTACTGTGAAATGATCCTCACACTCAAAATACAAAGTTCTCCATGAGAAGCGGAGACAATCTTGTAATTGCAAACTTCTTCCAAATTGTATTTCAAAATGTACAGTACGTGGCTGCAAAACTGGCATGATGTTCTTACGGGACAGGAAAATGACAAAGAAATTCAGGGACAGATGTGCCATCTGTTATCTGTTGCTCTAAAATCCCTGACGGTCAATTTTCAAATCCACTGATCAAGAGAAGAGAGTTTTTCTTCTTTAGTACTTACAGTTTCATGAGAAAGGCTTTCCCCTTTATCAAGCAGGTCATCAAGCCGACCTTTCATTATTCCAGGATTAAGAACTTCTCTCAATGTTCCTTCAGTTTTCTAGAGCCCTTATCTTCGCCTAATGATATACATATTCCTTTTCCTATTAAATCCCATCTGTATTACATATTTTTTCATTATACCTCACCATATTGTAACTTAATTAGGTCCTTTTTTTTTTTTTTCCCTGTGCATTGCTGATAACATGCCTGGTCGGCTTGGGGTCTTGGACTCACAGGAGGTCTCATGTGCAGAAGCGGGTTGTGGCTGGGAACTGAGCTGTCTGGTGCCATGAGTCCATCAGTGTGGGGGGTATGAGCTTACCTGCCGGGGGGCACAGTGTGCAAGTTAACTGCCTGCATTGCCTGAATCTTTATTTTAAGGATTTTGAACTGACATGTTGGTTTGACTGATGCGATTTGGTGAAATGTTTTGAATGGGGTTGGGGTGGGTATGTTTCCTTTTGAAAACAGGGCTTCAGGATCAATGTATCTCAGCAGTTAATAGAGTAGTGCTGGTAGTTAATAAATTAATCCCAGCATTAAAAGTCTTCTGAGGTGTTTGTCCATTTCTGCAAGTCTCATATCTTTCAAGGGTGCAGTCTTATTTTGACAAGCTGAAGTATTTTATATTTTAAGTTTGTGATCAAGCTGAAAGCTGTCTTTGCTTATAATCCCACCTTTGTTATTTTAGCAACTGCTGGAGTTGAAAAAAGAGCATTACCGTTTTATTCCATGTGTAAGACTGAATCCTGGGGAAATATAGAGTGCTACACTGACAGCCCAGTTAAAGGTAATTTTCCATTTTTTTATGGAAAAAGGTCCTTTTGCTTTTATCTTTTTTTTCTTTTTTTCTTTTTTTTCTTTTTTCTTTTTTTTCTTTTTTTTCTTTTTTCTTTTTTTCTTTTTTTCTTTTTCTTTTTTTTCTTTTTTTCTTTTTCTTTTTTTTCTTTTTTTCTTTTTTTAATTTTTTTCTTTTTTTCTTTTTTTTCTTTTTTTTCTTCTCTTTTTTTTTTTTTTTTTAAATGGGGGTATGTTACAAACTAAGCCAATTTAATAGCTGTACTGCCTTGTGAAATAGAGGGGGAAGCATTCTTGAACTTGTTTCTCTGAATGAAACATCAAAACATACCAAGGCTTGACCTTGATATTATTTTGTTCAGTTTCAATTTAGCAGCAAGGGCTGCTTGAATTTTGGGAGTGCCATATGGATTCTGTATATAAAACACTTAACTGCTCTTTCTGTACAAATTCTAATGTGCTTTAACTGTCTTCACAGGACAGCCTATATCACCTGGAATGGCTAGTCATTCTGTCATCTAAAACCTGGCTGTACTCATGTAAATTAGTTTATCTAAACCTTTGAGCTAATTTTGTCATGAATGCTTTTAATTCTGAACCTTTTCTTCCCCTTGCATTTTGAAAAGTTGAGGTCAGATTTGCTTATTTCTGTTTGAGAGTCGAGTGCAATTGGATCCTGATAAGAACTCCCATGTGTAACAACAGTAATAGACTGTGTGCTGTTAGAGGAAAAAAAAAATCCTGCATTTAAGATAGCAATGGCTTTGCAGCTGTTGGTCAAGTCTACTCTGCAGGGACTGAAGAGCAGGTTTGAGCTCCAGATGAAGACAACTACATTTAGGTGTCTATAAATAGCTATCCATATATGTATCGAGAGTCTAAGAACCTATTACTGTGAATGGAATTAGGGATGGTATTCAGATGCCTAAACATAATTGTCTGGCACCATTTGATGGCCTTCAGGTTATCAATCTCAATACCATTTTTTCTTCCAGAAAGGCACTAAGCTTCTGTAAATCCTCTGTTCTATCTGTAAAGCCATGCCGATGCCTTGGGTACCCTGGAGCATCCTAAAATGCATTGGATGCCAATGCACAAGCAATGGCACCCTCCATATATGGAAAATAAATCATAGCTGGGAGGGGGACACAGCAAAAAAACACACAGTTGGTTATTTTTGTGAAAAAGCAGGCCTGTTGCTGTAGGTGCACCCATGAAACCAAGTCAGCAAACCTCCTTTGATGGAGATGCAGTCCCTGTCTCTGCTAGGACAGTCTTATTAGCACAGAAGTGCCCACACAGAGTACGGTCCCCTCTATTCTGGGTGCGTATTGATGCTAGGAGAGCTGGGAGGAGAGGACAGCTTGCCCTTGGGCACCAGGGTTTTGCCTGGAGTATCTGTGCAAAGCATAAGGCATCCCTGAAGCTACCTCATCTCCTTGCTCTGCCATCATGTGGTGGTGGACACCAGTGTGCAGAGGCAACTCTTGCAATGCCCTCAACAGGGCAAACATGGGAAAAGAAACATGAGATACTCAGTGTCTTTCAGTATCTTCAGGCAAAACAGCCAAGGGCACCATGAGGGGGATTTGCCCATCGAGCAGCCTCCCTCATCCTTCTTCTCCTCCTTCTCCTTTTCCTATTCCACAGTCCAGCAGAGAGGGAAAGGAGGGTGTGGGTGAAGAAGTGGTGGGCTGAGGATGAGTGGTCCCAGGGAGAAATGTATATTATGTAGTTGCAGAGCAGAAGGACAGCTGTACACAGTTTGCCTGCCACTTCAGAGATGTGGACATTTGAGACCTGCAGGTGGGGGTGGGGAGTTCCAGGACCTCTGTGCTGCATTAATTAGTCAGAAGTGGATAGAAACTGTGTCACTTCCGTTGAAAAAAAAAAAATAACTCCACCTGCTAATGTGCATTCTGTTTACAGTGGAATACATGGCTTCCAGTCATGGAAGGTGTGGCTTTGCTCTTGTTGAAGGGATGGTCCTGTCTTGTCCTTTGCCCAAGGACACTCTTGCACCCTTAGTTTTTCCATTTATTTTTTTCCTCACAGCTGAGTAGCTTTCAGGACGCTTGCTGGAGCATTGAAAAATATGGAGGGAAGGACAAAAGTGGTGTGAGAGGTTTGTTCTGGTGCTGGGGGAACAAGACTGTTGGCAGCCTCACATGGGCTCTTTGGGAAGTGGGTCAGTGGCAAATCCTTTTCTTACTCTCAAAGTTAATTATTTAGTTGCGTGAGGCAGACCAGTGTTAAGTCTCAGGATACGTGTGCCAGATACGTAGTTACTGCTCATTTTGCATGAGGCAGAAACAAAGCTCATGGGTCCAGACATAGCGGCGTACTTCCACGTCGCTTCAAGGCACCTTTCCAGAACAGGAGTCAGAAAGGAATACTAGAGATCCCTAAATACCATGCTTAGTCCAGCAAAGGATAAAGAGTTGAAGACAGGTCTCTCACCTGAGTGTTTTCTAGGGTAAATTAATATTTAAATACCATTTTTAAGAACATTAATGAGTCTCGTGTAATCTTGACATTCTCAGATACTAGGCAGGAAGAACGGTGGTTTATTAGTCAGCCAGAGGTTTGGATAATCACTACTGAATTTTTAGCTAGATGTTCCTCTTAAAACTTGCTTTTGAATGATGTGCCTGAGAAATACTATTCATTGGTGTGTGGTTACTTGGTAGAGATTATAGGCTGGACAATTGTCTTTGTTGCATCCAGCATTTTTTCAGCATTCTTGTCTGCATCACCTGCATTTGTCCTCCTGAAGATGTTGTTTAGACAAACCCTGCCTCCAGCAAAAAAATGCTCGGTTTTTTTTGGAAGCGGCATTAGGGTAAGATTTTTCTAATGCTTTTATGATTGAGATGTATTAATGCCAGGTGTTAATGCTGTGACTTAAAAGCAGAAGCATCACATTTGCAGCCCCAAAGCAGCTCAGCAGCCCTGTTCATTAAAAAAGAATGAATTCTGTATTTCACTCCATATCCAACTCTGCAGGCTTTACCTACAAGGACTGCTGTTAGTGGCGTTATCTCTACAAAACATTTGTTGTCCAGTTCAGTAAAAAATCCATGGTGCTGCCTTCTCCAGAAGGATGTCTCCCTTAAGAAGCGAGCAGGCTGGAGGGTGGATTTATGCTCACCAGATCTGTAATCTCTGTGGCTACTGTCAGCCCACTACCACTTGAGCTCAAAATGTCCATGCTGTGGTTGATAACAGCCAACTTGAGGATATCTGCTGGTTGAGTGGGCTGCAGCATGTAGGTCCCATCTTGGTCGTGCAAAGAGGTCCTCTGCTAAGACATCAGCTGTGCTTGAGCTCTCTCCCTCCTAAAAGTGAGGCATCTAAGGTATGTAAACAAGGGGAAGGGGCAAGTCCATGTTGAGACATACTCTACATGTCTTTTCAGGAAAACATAGCCATGTCAAATTGGTAGGTCATGAACACTTATTTCATTTAAAAGAAGGTATTTTTGACAGCAGTGTTTCATTTTAAGACCATTTCAGAAATGGTTGATGCTGAACCTGCAGAAAAGCAGCAGTAGTTATGCTAAGAAATTGAGCGATCCAGGTAAATTTCCACTGTAAATCCCTAAACTTGGCCTACTGTCATCTGTGTGAGATCTTAGTGACCATTCTGTAAGCATGCATCATTTCAAGCATATCTGCATTCTGTTACATCCTAATCCAGTTATCCAATACTGCTTTGGGGTTTTAGAGATCCTTGCCTGAGAATAATGGGTTTTTAAATGATTTTAGAAGATGGTTGTCTCTGCGTCTTAATGAGTCAGCCATTAAACTGATTGATTCATTAAATCTAATACTTGGTGTTAGACATCTAATCTAATTAGAAATTTAATATCTCTGCTAAAATATTAAACACAGCCATTTATGCCTGCCAACAAAATAATTATAATTGCAAGTGAACCCTCTTAGTGGTGCTTTTTTGATTCCTGGCCAGAAGAAATAATTGTTCACAACTGTTGTGCAGTTACTTTAAAGCACTAAAGTTAGCAACTGCATTTTGGATGCTACCTACCACTTTTCCTTTAGCTGAAAATCAATGCAGGAATCTGCCTAATCATCTCTGTAACAAGGAGAGAGCGATCTGTCAGCTGACTTCCAAAGCATCACTTCCAAGGTATTTTCTAAGAACTGGATCTCAGTCTCAAGACTCCTGTGCTCTAGTATGTAGCAGGACTGAAAAATTTCTGATTTTACATGGCTGTTAATGCAAGTCATTTCATGCAAAAATGCCAAAAAATGCCACAAACCCAGCAATAAGCTCCTCTGGCAAATTAAAAAAAAAAATATCACCAAACAAAAACAACAAACTTTTATTAAAAAATTAAATATTTTCCAAAAAAATCAGACTCTACAATGCCTCTGGGTTCTTTCTTTAAATACTAGCAGACTCTCCACAAACAAATCACGCAGTTTGTGACTTGAACTCCCACAGCTGCTGAGGCAGGCTCTGAATTTCCCAGGCTGGGGGAGAGTTTCTGTGTGGAAGGCTTCCTTGCCTAGTGCGTGCCTTCCTGCCACCCCTGCATTACAGCAGGGGAATTGCACCTCCGTTGATAGGTCTGGGACTGCCTCATAGTGAAATTACTGATTTTCTGAAGTGCTTTGCAACGCACATGCCTGCACAGATTATTACAGAGATCTGTGTACTTTTTTGAGGGTGGGGAATAGGGCTGTATTTGAGGTTGCTTGAGCCAGAAGTTCATCTTGGAAAGGTGGGGTTTACAGTCCCACTTAAAAAAGCCTTTGATCGCCAACATTAAGTAGTAATTTTAGCAGAGTTTGCATGGACTTGGGACTGACTTATGACTTTGCTCTCTCCAAAAATAGAATCATAGAATTGTCCAGGTTGGAAGAGACCCTTGGGATCATCGAGTCCAACCATCTACCCTACTCTACAAA
>JAOXNO010000001.1:37098591-37117317 GCA_028565335.1 Limnodromus scolopaceus
ACCACCTCCCTGGGCAGCCTGTTCCAATGCCCTATCACTCTTTCGGTGAAAAATTCTTTCCTAATGTTCAGTCTAAATAGTTTGCGTGTTTGATTTTTATGCAATGATTTGTTTACAACTGAATGTTAGCCTAGGTTAGAATGAATGTGGATGGAAAGTGCAGCAGCTCATCCTGAAGAACTTCAGGAGCAGACATTTCCAAAGCTAAATTTTAACAGGCAACCGTATTTTGGTAGGATTCCCTACTAATTCACTTGATGTGTAGATCATAATCAGTATGAGCTGATCTGCGTGGAGGCTGTTGTTTGGGCCTCCAGGAGAAAGGTGATGGGCACACAGGGGTTGGTGGCCAGTAGAAGGTATTGCCTGTTTGGGTGGCAGCCTGTGTCCCAGCAGCTGAAACTGATTATATTGTCACAGTTTAGTTAATACTTGGCCCAACTATTTCCTTTGTGGATATCACATTAAAATGTTATTCAGAGTGAAATATTTAAGTATTTAAGCTTGGGACAGCATCAGAGAAAATAACTTCTCCTGTGCAGGAGGACTGGAGCTCCGGTAGACGCCAGGTACCAGTGTAAAAGTGTGTGGCTCAAGGTACATGGGAAGACCAGCTGGTTCCCAGCCATGCTGTGGTGCCAACAGTTTGCATAGTTCATTGCCAGACTCAGAAATACATATTGTGGCTGGTATTTCATGTTGGGCTTCTTAGGATTTTTGCCCAGTGATGTAAATGCACAGGAAATCTCAAAATACTTTGAAAATTGCTGTGTCCATATCTGTGTCCTGTGTGGAATTGCTGATAGAGGTTAGGTGTTACCTGGATAGTGAATTCTCCCTTAAAGCCTCCTCCAAAATCGTGTTGCTTTACTCTTCACATTCTTGTGACATTTGCACGTGGCTGAGAGGTTGCACTGCCTTAGGAGGCAGCTCAAGGTGTCAGTCCTGTCAGACATGGTTTTAGGAGGAAGAAATCCCAAGCAGAGTTCCTTCTACATCTAAAATATGCATCTAGAACGTTTTCAAATGGACATGAATTTATTGAAGAGCTAAGCGGAACAAAAGGTCTGACCTCATGATGTTTTTGTCTTCAGAATACAAGAAAAAAGAGTAAATTTGCATTGCTGGAAAATGTTACCTAAACATTCTTTGCATCCTATGCTCCAGGAAGTAGAGGGCATCATTCATCTAATTTAAGTTTGTATTAATGGCATTTTAAGGCAGTATTAGGGAAGATTGTTGTGTCTACTAGGCACTCGAGAAATATAATACCTGCATAAACCACCCCAAATATTTTGTAGCTTTTTTCAGAGGCATGTGTAGGAGCAGAGCTTCAGGCAGGTATGCATTCTGTTTGGGGGACCAGGCGTAGCAGTGGTTATGATGAGCTGGCTGCTTGTAGACAAGAGCTTTCCAGAGGCCAATTTGCAACATGTGCAGTTTTTTAAATAATGTTTTTAATTGGCTGTGCTGTGCTGAATTTTGTAGAGGAATTAATACACTAAGGTAAGCTATAAAATTCTAAGAATGCACTAGTAACAATATATAGAACTCAGTTGTTCCTTTCTCTTTTTCTTTTAGGAAACAATTAGTGTAGCATGCATCTCTGAATCTCATCATTAAGGTAAAAAAATGCTTAAATATGCGTTGACTGACAGTTTCTAGCAGCACCAATATGGGAAAAGATGCTTTTCGTCAGCCCCACATATAATTATAATTCTCATTGAAATTCTTTCTGTAAATAGGTTGATGCTGGGAATATAGTTTGAGAAGCTCACATGCTTTCCTGAAATTTATGCTTCCCATGATGGCAATAAATTACAAAACTCATGTTAAGTGCCTTCTAGTTCTCAGAATACAAATGTAGATTTTTCTTTCAGAGGCTTGCTGTCATTCTGCATCCGTGAAGTTTGTTACTTCTACATAGAATAGAAAACAAATATAAAACTGCTGCATTTTTGTAATTTTATAGATGTTTTAATTCATCAACAATCTAGCAGTATGTAGATGCCATTTATGGTATCATTTATGGTATATCTAAATACAGGCTATTTTGACTATGAAACCATAGCTTCATCTCTTAGGTTACATCAGCTTAAGCACTAGATGGCTACCGCTGCGTCCCATCCCACTGATACCACTATCCTGAAGTAACAAAGGATAAAGCTTCTACTTTAATCAGTCAAAATGAATGCTGGGACTGTGTTTTTTCTGTGACGGAAGTGTCTTTTATGTGAAAAGCTCTTGATTAACAAAACCCCAATCAGGTTTCTGACAACAGAGAAAGTACATGATACATACGAAATATGTATTGCTTTCAAACATCAAATGTTTTAAAATTCATATTTTAAAAATTACAGAAATTTTGAATAGATTAAAAAAAGAAAATATCGTACTTTCCTGATAAGTCCATTACCAACTCAGGAACATCACTTCCATGACACAAGTGAAAAAATAGGCTAATGCAAGTGTGAAATATCATGGATCCACACCCAAAGACAGGACAGAAAATCATCCACTCTACCCCTGGCACATAAAAAAATGAACAGCAATAATGCTATTTCATTTGCATTGCTTTATTACTTAGCATTTGCTTCCTTCTGAAAATGCATTACCACTTCATTATCATTATTCACTTTTAGCATAAACCTTGTTTTGATCTTTGAAGAGACTGAAGTACAAAGATCGAAAAACTCCAAAATGCGAAGAATTTTGGCTTAAAGTTTTCCATATGTCTCCAGCTGTGTTCCTGCCTTCAGCACAGGTCTAAGAGGTGAGTTGTCAGTGCCTGCCAGCAGTGCTGGTTCTGGATCATGGCATCCTCTGCTCTGAACTGAAGTATCCGGAGAGAGGGAAAATCCCCTGCAAGAGACTCTTGCTTTTCTACCTGCCTCATAGTCCCAGAGACTGGCTTCAGCATCCTTGTGCCACTCTCTTTTCAATTACTAGTTTTAATTCTGTGGGCACAGCAGTGAAAAGTGTGTAATAGCGGTTACAAAAGTGGGGGAAAGAACCATGAAGATCTTTTAATTCTCTAAATGGTTGATAAATAATGCTCAGTTTGTATGTAAAAACTTGCACCCCCATATCAACTTAAAAACATCAGAGATAAAACAGAAAATTTCAGTGAAAAGTTGCTGGCTGGAGAGGAAAAGTTCTTTGAAGTCCACAAAGCAGATACATACAGATACAAACATATGCTATTATTTTTTAAAGCAGGTGTAGGCTAAAAATAGTGCTGCTGCATGAAAATGAGATTACTGCCTTACTAAGATCTGCCCAATATTTCTTTATCTTCTCAGTTGAAACAGTCTTAACTTTCTCAGGCAATGTTTGTTGCATGTGGGTAAGATAGGGCTTCCAACGAATGGTTTGGTGCTGAAAATATTGATGAGATATTCTATTATTTCTGGCAGGGGTTTTGATCTGTACTAGCTCTAAGACTATTACTAGTGCAATTTTCAAAGATTTTACATGGAAATGTTGGTCTGAGTCTAACCATAGTGGGTTATGGGAAAGTTGTACAGAGTGTGTGAAAATAGAAATATAAGTAAGAAATGACTTTAAAATAAGGCTGAATTTTGGTTTAAGACTGATAGTTGCATGTTTTAATAATGGGTACTCCTCCTTGATGTCAAAAACATTAATTTTTTTTTGCATAATTCCATTCAGGAAACTTAGGGGTTTTTTTTCTAGTTTTCTTTATTTGCCGGTGCTTAAGAGTACAGAAGCCTAGAGGCTGACCTTGTTTATAATTCAAAGTATGTTAAGGAACAGCTTGAACATCTTGGAAACAGTGCACGTTTCAGCTCTACTGTTTCAAACTTCCTGGTCGTGTTGATGTTTGATTTCAGTATGCTTTAAAAAATAATAGTGTTCCTGCAGGTCTGGCTGAAAAGAAATATTGTGAGCAGTACAACATTAAATACAGGTTTTCTGAAATTAGGGGTGAATGCCTTTGGCGATAAATAGAAATCAGTAAGGGGTCTTTGAACCTACTCTGTACTGAAGGGGGCTGAGATAATGAAGCAAGAATCAGGAGATATGTGCTCATATTCCACCAGGTGTATGTGCGGCCTTTGGGTGAGGGTAGTGGCCGTCCCTTTGAGCTGGTATTTGCTAGCACACTGCTAGCAGGCCAGGTGGGATGTTATCTGGCTCGGATGTTATCTGAGTCTTGTAAGTGTTAATTTTATCTATGTGTATTCTGGTGGGGTTTTTTGAAGGCTGCTGGGTGGTTTTAATAGGAGGAAAACTTTAACTAAATGCCTTGAAATTCTGCTCCCCGGGATAAATGTTTACAATAGAACAAAAGAAGAAGAGCAAATTAATTCACCTTTTGCTGGCAATAATATTACAAATAACTCTTTGGCTAATGGGATGGAGACATCAGAGGTGATAGAAAGTATCTGCATATGGGTTTATTTAGTTTTTGTACATATGGAAATACTGTAATAATTTTCTTCAGTTTTGTTATGTGGTGCTGTCTGATGGCACAGGTGTTTTTGTATACTTGTTTTTCGGAGGACTTGTTATCAGTCTGATTTCTGTTAGAGGTTGTTGAATTAAAATATAATTGCAGAAGAAATGGTACTAATTAGCATATATGTGCTCCCGTGAAGTGTAGCTTATTCCCACTCCTTATGGACAAGAGTGTGAACTGGGTCTCTTACAGCCGTCCCGGAAACAGTCCCAGGGCAAGAGAGCTCCTGGGGCCTGTGCCTGTCTGCAAGCGAAGATAAAGGAAAAGTCTTTGGTATCTTCCCTGGCATATGTTTATTCCTACCTTTCATTCCAGCAAACACATCACTTCTTGCGTGTTCCCCTGTGACCCAAGTATTGGTTGTAGGTGAGGTAAATGACTTTGCATTTTCCCTTTATGACAGAGGAGTTGCATCCCACATTAACAAGTCTTAAGAACATCTGTGCACGGTAACTCACATATTGATTATATGTGTTTCCTGGCTAATATATAGACAAAACATGCAATAAACAGTGGAAACTCTTTCATTCAGAAATTAAAGCTTTGCAGTTGTGAGTTGATTTTATGTTTTAGCTTTTCCTTCTCACATTAACTTCTTGCCAAGCTGCATGTAAACCTCCTTTGTCTAGAAAAAGCAACTTTTTTCAAGAGTAAAATATTCCAGGGGTTAGCTGAAACCGGTCTTAACAGCGCTATTCTTCTGGCTTCATGCCTATGGAAGTGGTTAATGGTTGGAATTTATGTCACAGAACACATAATAATTTGTTAGAAGAAACTGGATTCAGTCACAGCACAGGCATTTTTCTCTTCCTGTCATTATATTTTGTGAGGACTTACTTATTTCCTGCAATCTCAGCTCATGTGAAGAAAAGAATGATAAAATTTCTGCATAATTTTTCTGAGAATACATTTATACTCCAGATGACCTTTGGAGCAAATTTGAACTATTAGATTTTCCCACATATTTATAGCTCTGGCCGTGCATCTTTGCCAGCAAATCTTACAGGCTTTATCCACTAAACATTTATTTATGGTAAAAAACAATTTGCACTTGGAACACTATAGAAAAAGTTCAAAGCCATTACATTTGAAGTTAAGCTTTCATTTATAGTCTTATTTTTTCTGTATTGTCAGCAGCCAATGTTACATTCAAGTTTATAGCACATTCACCTAAGATGACTGTTTACTTGATTTAATGGCTTTCTGTGCTGATAACTATTGTCTCTGAAAGTGGTTTTCCTGAGACCACACTGGCATATATAAAATACTGGTCCCTTTCTTTCTACAAAGCGATCCAGGATTCCAAATCTACCTTATGCCTGGGTTTCTTCATTCAAGCTTACTTGGACTAGGTGGATATTTCTCAGAGAATGGGCCATTCTCCTTTATATTAAGAAAAAATAATGTGGAGGTTGTAAATTACAAATAAATACTGACAATTCCATTTTGTGTTAGACTTTATCAAAATATTTGTTTATACTACATGAGGTATCCTGTTGTTGAGTACATTAAAATATATTCCCAAAGAAAAATGTTTGCTGGAGAGTACTTTTGGTGTGAGAATTTTATCTAGATTTGTGGCTGAGATTTTCTGTTGGCATGTGAGGCTCCACAGTGCTGTGTACATCTTGCCACACTGTGGGACACCAGGGCTGGTCCATTACTTCCCCCCTGGACAATATCCGTGTAAGCTGGTTGTTCTCGGCAGATATCACTAACTGATGCTCCTGAAGAAAGCTGGCACGTGGAGAAAGGAGGAACACTGACGTGTGATTGAGCAAAGGCCCCTGCAGGTGTGAAGTGTCCAGGGGCAGATGGTGCTGGATGATACAGCTGTATAACTGGTGCAAGGTGTGGAAGAAGTGCTGCTCTCCAAAGATTTGCATTAGCTCATGGTTTCCGTGAGCAATGACCGTGAAAGTCTGTTAAGGCCCCAATTCACCAGTGCCGTTAAGAACCATTTCTTTTTAAACATACCTTTAGGTCCGGTCTCAAAATATATGTTTAAGTGCTTTGCTGAACTGGGGATTAAGTGTAGCACCTGTGTTATCTTATATGCTGGGTTTATGCACCACAGGCATTGAAGAGTGTCAAATGGGAGATCATTTATCCTAATTACAGTGGTGTAAGAGGAGCAGCATGGGGTAGAGAGGCAAAAAAATCTTTAATCCTGCCATGTACAGAACAAAAGCATTTTCAGCACCCTTTCAAGACGTGTGATGGCGCGTAATCTCCCACGTCTCTGTCAATCCTTTTATAACTGCACAGGAAACAGATTTGCCCTGTCAACATTAGTTGAGAAACCCTTGTTGCCAATAATTAATCTTTCCTAAGATTAAATGGGCTTTGAAAGCCTCCAGTACAACTCAATGTAAAACACTCTCCATTATCCACTGGTGTTCATACCAACCCAATTGCTTTACTGTCTGTTTTAAGCATTTCTCTTCTGCAAAGGTAAGAAAAGAAGGCTTTGAGAGTATTGGTATTGCAAACACAGTTGTACTTCTCCAGCAGTAGTGTCCTTATTTTGTACTGAAAAGGAGTAATATGAACTTCAGCCCCTCTGAAAATGTTGCAAGGTTATTTCCTAATTTTGATGGCAAAACTCTACTGTGTGGCATTTAATGAAGAAAAATAAACCAGACCATTTAGGTGGGGCGAATGTAGACTTATATCAAAGTCCTTCCATGAATATCCAGTCTATATTCAAAACCAGAAATGTAGCAATTATCATATGGTCTTTTTTTTGAGATTGTTGTCTACTGTTGTGCTTTTTGAAGTGGAATTTTTGTATTCTACAGGATACCTACAGTTGGCGCCTTTGGTTTTATAGTGATGGTCTTTCTCTATCCTAGCAAATGTCTGAATGTATAAATAGGAGTAGCTGAAGCTTTTCAGTATTTGCATACTCTCCAGCACTGCCCTTCTGTATGTGGCAGAATAGCAAGGTATGTCATAGAAATGACATTTTCATACAAGCTGTATAGTATGCATAGATGGATAGAGCAGTAGAAACCAGCATGGCATGCATGTATTTAGAAAGCAAACACTGTAGAATAGAAGTGTTTCATTCTGTTAAAAAATTTTGGTTTTTCAAATGTTCGGGTAGTAAATAATTTACTTAGTGTTGCAGGTGGACTAGGCTTGGCCTCAGACCTGTTGTGTCACCACCAGTGTGTCTGGCAGTGGGGCTGTGGGATGCCCCTATCTGCCCCCCAAGCCTGCCCTCCTCCCTTGCTGGGTTGGTGGCATGGGCCCTGGCCTGCTCACCCTCATGGAGATTTCCTGGAGGGGTTCCCCCCAGTCCCTGGCCCCTTGCAGTGACTGTGGGTGCTCAGTCCTTCCCTAAACATCATACAGATGATACCTTGATCCTCCTCAAATTTTTGTTGAGTTCAGTGAGCCCATAAGTGGGAGTCATGGTGCACCTGCAAAAGACTCACTGTAAAACAAGAGGCTGAATTTTGCAATTTCAACCATGGTTGCATCTTCACAGCTATTCTTAGTTATATGAGCTAGAGTTCATGGTAATCACTTTCTTCTCCATGTAATGTGAATTCAGATGGATGGATTTTACGGGAACTAGTACACAAAGATTTAGAAATTTTGCACTTTTGCATGAGGCCAAGTATTTGGAATTTGAAGTCAAAAAGGAATTTGGGTTTGGAAGTTAAGAACAGCTGAAAAGAGAATTTAGAATGGAAGCAACTATTACATTAGCCATGCAATACTACTAATTGCTACCAAGCAGTGCAGTTAGGCACTGATCCAGTGTACGCTTATTTTAAGCATGTGCTCAACTTGAAAAAATTTAAGGAATCTCACTAGAAGTGATAGAATTCTTCAGCTTGTTCTTCCAGCATGTACATAAATGGGATTGCTTCATTGGAGCTGTAATGCACAATAAAATACTTATCTAACAAACAGGAAGAGTTTGATGCATTAGGAAACTGTAAGCATTGAAGTTCCTTTCCCTGATTTTTCACCCTTCCTCCCTTCTTTCTCCCTCCCCACCTTTTCTCATAGGTAAGCTATGTATATACATCTATGTAGAATTCCAGTACAAACATACTTTGGGATAATTATAACCAACCAAAATTACCGGGTTGTGCTGTGTCATGTCTGAGATCCCATCTGATACTTCAGAATTGCACTGAAAGTACAGATACCAGTAAGTTCTGGAGATATATACCAGAGGAGTTATTAAAATGGGGCAAGCCCTCTGTAAAATTATGTCTACAGCTACGGAATAGTAAATATCAACTTCTGTAAACCAAGAAACAAATATTTTTTTCTAAATTACCTGGTTGGGAGAGGGGATGATCTTAATCTTTTACCATTATTTGATTTAATGTTAAATACTGTCCAATGATTTTACTGTTATAAGGAATGTAAGCAATAAAGAATGAAGTCATTAGCTAAAAAGGATAACTATTAAAATATATTTAATAGCTATAGTTTGTTATTCATAGTTTATTAATATTTTATGATCTCAAAAAATAGCCTAACTTTATTTTGAACTATTTAAGCTATAATGGAAGTTTTGACAGGATTTGAAGCTTCTTTCAACCTAATGCTCCGTGTCTCTTGTCCTTTCACTGTACACTGCAGGGAAAAGCCTGCCTGTCTTCCTGATAAACTCCTTGTAGGTGCCAGAAAACTGCTCTAAGGTCCCCCTGAAGCCATGTCTTTCCCAGGCTGAAGAAGCCTTAGTCCATCAGCCTGTTCTCACAGGGTAAGTGCTCCAGGCCTGACCCTGTGCTAAACTTACTGCAGTTCATTGATACCTTCTTCTTATATCAGGGGGACACAAATCTGGGCATAGGATTCTAAATCCAGCCTGAAAACCATTTGATTTTGGTTGGATCACTTCTCTGATTTCTGAGTTGGAAACGATGACAGCTTGGAGCTGCCCATGAGGACAGTCTCTTCTTGCATTGGCGAGGGTCTTTTGGTTCTAACGAGCCTCGGGTTCCCTTTTCCATCCACACCCCCATTTTTGTGTAGCTTCTTCTACACGAGACTTGTATTTCCAGAAGAAAACCTCAGGTGGCAGCAGCATCATAGCTTTTGTAGCCGGTCCTGGTCTTAGTGCAATTCTCCCTTGTGCCACCAGTCATTAGAATTTGTTAACGAGGGGCCCCGGTACTTAACGACGTTATTAAGAGATCATCAGCCTATCGAAGAGTGAAAGGGTTCTTTTCTGGCTGATTTAATAATGTGCATATCTATATGCACATATCCATATTTCATATATTCATGCAAACAATGCGTATTTTTGTATATTCATGTATGATGAATGCATATAACTTTACTAGCTCTTGATGGGAGCTTGAGATGATGGTAGCTACTTACTTTGGGTTGTTAATGTGTTTGGGTTGCGTGAAACTTAGAGCACACTCTGAAAGATTTTGTGTCTCATTTCAGCTTCACACTTGTCCACTTTCTGATTTGTCGTATATGACTGAAAAAGAGGGTGGAAGGTAGTCAAAGGATGGCTAAAAGGGCAGTGGGAAATCCAGAAGGGAGGGATGTGGGAGCAGAACAAGAAATAAAAAGTTAGAAGAGAACATGGTGAGAGATGTAGGAAATCAGAGGGAGAATGCACAAGGGAGGAAAAAGCTCAAGCCTGGTTTGGAATACGAGTTGTTTCTCACAGCTCCGTTTTCAGGGCTCTTGAACACCTGCAGTTCACCTGCGTTCTTTCAAGACACAGTGTTGCAGAGATCAGCTTTGGGATTTCCTGCTATTCTCACTTGCAGTGACTCTGTCTCTCCATCTAATTGGGTTTTTTAGGCACTGGACCCTAGAAAAATCTCTCTACACTTTGAGTTTTTCTACCGGTCAGCCAAGATCCTTGAAGTCTTCCACATAGTTTCCTCTTTCAGTCTCCTGCCATTAAGTATACCTGTAGAAAACAGTAAGCACCAAAACTTTCTGTTCTCTCCTCCCAGAACAGACGCGTGAGCAAAGACCATTCCTTCTGAGCGTAGTGGTTTTGAAGTCACATTCCTGTGACTGGACAGAAGAAGAAAACAGTTTAAGGATTAGCAGAAGAATTGCCACTGCTACTGCTTTGTCACTGCTATGTCTCAGTGCAGCACTGGAGGGTGGAGTGGAGAACTACAGCCCTAGATGTATCCTCTTCACCCAGGACTCAGATGAGAAACAGGGGAGTAGTTTGAAGCCACCTGCACCATCTCAGTGGTGAGGCACTGGAACAGGTTGCCCAGGGAAGCTGTGGATGCCTCATCCCTAAAAGTATTTGAGACCAGGCTGGACGGGGCTTTGAGCAACCTGGTCTAGTGGGAGGTGTCCCTGCCCATGGCAGGGGGGGTTGGAACTAGATGATCTTTAATGACCCTTCCAACTCTAACCATTCTATGATTCTATTAATGCCACTGCTCAGCATAGTTTGCAGAATGCATCCAGGAAGTGGAGAAATTAGGATGGAGTGATGCCGCCTAGATGGCATCTCAAAGCTGGTGCTTTTTTCAGGGTGGTGGCTGACCTCAGTAGGCTAGTCTCCCAGATCTGCATCCTACAAACATCGCATCTGGTCACGCAGCAGGTAGGTAGATGAGCAAGGCCCAATGTCTCAGCACTGTGAGATGCAAGGGATGCCCATGGAGCAAACCAGCCTAAACACTGCGTTGGGTGTTTTTCCTTACTCAGCAGAAGTACAGGCACGTTCTCACACTCCATCTAGAATGATGTCCTGCCTGAGCAGATCCTCCTTAAGTCCTTGGTGCCCAGTTTGGTCAGGCTCTGACCTGTGAGAGGTCCCACAGGGACCAGCAGGGGTGCTCAGCCTGTAGCAAAGCTGAGCACAGCCACAGCACCAGTTGGGTGTCCTAGACCAGTGCTGTTGCATCTCAGTGCGGAGCAGAGCAGGGGTCTAACTCAAGTGCTTTCTGCTGAGCCCATCCTCCCCTAGCACCCTGGCACTCAGTCCAGGTCCTTCTCACCTGAACCACCAGTGGTGGTGTATAATAAACACTTTATTTGGGCAAGACAGTGGTCAATTTTGCATTGCAGGTCAAGTATGTGAGGCTCCAGTTGTTTCAATACTGGAGAGGAAGGGACAAAGAATAAAAGAACCTCACAGTATCATTTCCTCCCATAGTAACAGTCTTCTAAAAACTTCAGAGTTATTTCTAAGTAATATACATATAAATAGCCCTTTTAAAATTAATTATTCACTGGAGAAGATTTAATGTCATTTTATAAATTCACAGCCTAATTAAAATACAATTGCTGGTCTATTAAATACCCGATTTACCCATACTTCTTCATGTTTTATTATTACAAAGCACAGTATTTTAAATTGTCAGTTGACTTCAGCACGGGGTTTATATTAAAGTATAATTGTTGTTTTTACTTATATCCGTGAGGAGAATTATGAGATTTCCCTGGGCAGCCTAACAGATATTTTGCATAAACTGATTGTCTGCTGTTTTAAGCTCGCATAACTTTTTCCACTTTTGGAAGAAATAATTGCAAAGCTTCCAGAATTGCATGCATTTATTACATGTGAATTGGCGTTTTTATTTAATTTGGGTCACTTACAAGGTGGTCTGTGCTCCCACACACTGTATTTTGTTCTTGCATGTTCTGAGGGAAAGTTTCTCAGAAGCATCGATTAAGTCATTGTAAAATATGAGGCAGTGTACACAGGTTTGGGGATTTGGGGGGTGGGGAGGGGACTTAACTCCTAATAAGAAAGCTAAATTGATTAGGAAATAGAAAGGAGAAATAGTTGAATGAATGTGGAGGATACAAAGTGACTACAATTGCATTCGGGCAGGTTTTTTTTCTGTTGCAGTGGGAGGACTACAGAGTCATAAATGAATGTGAAAATTGGATCCCCAGGCAAAGGTTGTTTCCTTGCAATGCTTGATGGGGAAGACGGGTGAGGAAGCCCAACGTCTCCGGTTTTTTTGCAGTGGGAAGTTTTAGAGCTGTTTTAGCAATGTGGAAATGGCGTTTGTGCTTAAAATGGAGCAAACACTGCTGCAGACAGACTTCAGGTGCTTTTACAAGGTGTAAGAGAAATCTGTCCAGATCAGGTCCCCACGTCCCAGCAATCAAAATCCGCCTGCTCTGCTGCGGGACTCTATCGGTGGGCTGCAGTGGAGAGAACTCCAAACAGAAAAAAATCAGAGCAAATTCATGCTGTCTGCCGCAGAGAGCACGGGCCTTTGAGACACCAGAGGAAATGCCAGGAGTTTCGTATATGACCAGCGTATATTTAAAACAAAAGCCAGGGTGCAAGTGCACCTTCAGGCCAGCATGGCCCAAGGAGACAGTTAGATGGTTTCAGATACATAATTGCTCTCTCTGACTTCAGCAAGACTTCTCAAATGCTTGATATTTCAAACATGTTTTAAGTGTGGGTCGATGTCACAAAACCGTGACAGCTTGACATCTCATGCATGACTGATTTATGACAGAGGTGGCAGAATGGCCAAGTGCTTTAATACGCTCTGTTTTTTCATCCCCTCTTCCCTGGAGGAAGAGGGAGCATCTTTCTCCAGAGAGACGTGGGTTTATGGTCCATATTTTACTAATTATTCTGATGCAGTGATAATCAGTGCACACACATATACATGCACTTTTTTCTTTTTTCTATGTCAATAATTAAACTTAATTTTTATACACATACAGACAATCAGCAAAGTCACAGAAATGCACCACAGGAAAATAAATGAGTCAATCAAAAGTCAAGACAGGCTGTGGTCTGGAACCTACGTTGAGAAGGTGTGACCAGTGCAGAACTTCACTGATTTCAGTGAGATGGCACATACATTCTTTGCAAATCAGGATTTTATGTAGGGTGGGAGAGGCTACAGTGAAAGGAAAGACAAAAGGAAAAAACAATATAGCACAAAATTAGTACAGCACAGAGATCAATGTATGCTAGCGCAAATCACAAAAGAGAGGAGAGCCATTATATGACAGCTACAAAAAAAATTGGGGGAAAAATATGAACTTTCCAGGCAGTGAAAGTGGCAGTGTAAAATCACAGCTCAAAGCACAACACATCACATAATATAGGTGCAATTAAACCTGCCCAGTAACGTTGTGTTATAGTTTTGAATAGAAATAGACAAGAAACTGCAAAGGAATATCCTATGCCCAAAATGTGGCATTTAATAGACAGCTTTGACAGATGTACAAATTCTGTAAACTAAGACATGAATCTGGATTTATAATGGAGTAGCATCAAGCTAAAAGAATCATATCTTGATGAAGCTTTCACTAACTGCAAAAGCAAAGTGAACACAAGGGCAAATACTAACTGTTGGCTAGGACTCTGCATGCTATGAATGGAGACTCTCCAAACCCAGTGCCTCAGAGAGTTTACAACCTAAATAACATAAACCAGATGTTAGAAATCAATCTGTGACCCACTGAAACTAGCACAAGGTTTGCACTGATTTCAGCAGGGCTGGGTATCAGCCAGGCTCTCTATGTGGTGTAAGAATGAGACTAATAAATCTGAAGGCGAGAACCACCTTGTTATCTAGTCTTCTCCACAATGCAAAATTTAGGATTTCCCTAAATCCTTTACTTAAAATCCAACTGTTACTGACCTAACATAACTTTTAGGCAAGTGTCCGTTTTCACTACCTATACTTTTAATAGTAAAGAAATAACTAATTTCCTTAGGAATAGGCCTATTTAACAAAGGTTCCCAGTTTTCATCCTGAAATCCACCAGCAGTTAGTCCATTTAATGCATGACATTGGTATTTCTTTAGCTGCTTAGTGAAAATGTTATCCTAGGTCCTGTCTCATACAGGTGTATTACATTCATACCACTCTCTTGCCAACAAAACTTAAAATTGTTTTAAAAGGCAAGTTAGAAAGCATTGTTTTGTGGGATTTTTTTTTATCTTAAGTCCACTTTGATTGCATCCATGATAGTATGCTGCAAATCAAGAGCCAAAAATGGGTTCAGCACTACAGTGACAGAAAGCCAAGCAACCTGCAGATCAGCATTAGTCCTTGAGACTTCAAAGGCCACCTAATAATTACAACATCTCCTACCAACCACTGATGAAATATAGCAAAATCCACCAAAAGTCTTTTTCAGTCCCATATGCCAAAGATCTTTTTTGTCAAATTAAGCAGGGTGCAGAAAGAAATTACCAGACAATGTTTTTACCCTGCCTGTGCATGGCTATGATTCAGAAAGCTGCTGGGAAAGTCAGCCATTCTGACTCTCAGAGCGCCAGCAGGAGCAGTGTGATGCCCTGGAGGGTTTGCCTAGGACAAATGTTAAAGAAGATGATATTCCAGAGCAAGGAAGAGCTGAAAAAAACAAACACAAAGGCTGAGATTAGAAATTGTGTGATGCCAAAACGAGTCAAGAAAAAATAAAGTATATCTTGATAAAGCATAAAAGATAATTAAATTTCAAAATTCAGAAGATGCTTCAAATTATTTGTGTTACATTTGATTTTGCATGAGACCATAGATCCAGATTCAGGAGATGACGTGACAATTCTGGATATGCCTAAACCATGCAAATGAATGGTGCAATGTTTTGTGAACTGTCTTTCAAACTGAGAAATCCAGCATGGATTCAATCAATGGCAGCTCCAATCTATTCATCTAGCAGGGGGACTCAATAGAAAATTCATAGAGACTTAAGTTTTTGTGTGCCCAAATGTCTGTCTTATAATGCAATGGAGAATTAAGAGTACACTATCATACAAAGTAAGACTATTATAAATTATTTATCATCAAGATAACACTAACAAGATGAGAAGATTTAATTGCTATATTGCTGGGAAACAGAAAAAAACAGCCATTAGTGTCAAAGACTTTGTAGTTTTCTGCTATTTGTTCTTTTTTTTCTCAGCCAAAGTTACCACATGCTTAACCCTGCAAGTTTGGGAATGGTCAACAAAATCCTCTCTGAGAGCTGTGTAGGTGCATGGACACACAACAACTGCCTTCCCCTGGAGCAGGTAGTGTGAACAAGAAATAGGTTGGGTGAGTCTGGGAGAGACTGTGATCACACACTGTCCACGCATGGCCAAGGGCTTCGCTCACGTGTGCCCTTGAGCCTAATATTGAGGCAAAATGCCCCAACTTTCCCAGCTCACCATATCCAGCTATATATAAATTACCTTTACTTTGCCATCACTTTGGTCAAAATGAAGTCCATTTACATGTTAATATTTTCTTCTCATAGATATTGTATCTTTTTTTTTTTTTCTGAAGTGTTTTATCACAGATTAATATCCTGTCATTACCTTGAAATGTCTATAGCATCCCCAGTAATAGGCTGTATTAAAGAACTGTAGACAGGTAGTATCCAGCTTGCCCTGAGAACACCAGACCTATCATGGGAAATGAGCACGCAGAAGGCTCTGCCCAAGGGATCTGAATTTCTACCAAGACTGTCCTATATGATGTGTTGCTGACACGTTGGCTAGTGATGAAGACTAGTCCTGTTCTGGTCACAGTTGGTGAGCATAGCACCCAACTGTCACATGGTACTGGCTCTCACGTTTCTTGTAAGTTTCTAGACTATGTTGGAAGGAAGTTAAAAATGCACTTAATTGTTACTTGTCTTTGTAAAGTCTGTGGCATGCAAGCGGAGTGAGTCTCATTACAAGATGAGACATTGCAGACATCATAGAATCATAGAATGGTTCGGGTTGGAAGGGACCTTAAAAATCATCAAGTCCCAACCCCCTGCCCTGGGCAGGGACACCTCCCACTAGATCAGGTTGCTCAAAGCCCCATCCAGCCTGGTCTTGAATGCTTCCAGGGATGGGGCATCCACAGCTTCTCTGGGCAACCTGTTCCAGTGCCTCACCACCTTCATAGTGAAAAATTTCTTCCTGTTTAGTAAAACACAATGGAAATAAAGCATGACTCCAGAAATGGATTTGACAACAGGAAATTGTAAGAATTCATGCACCTTTTCCCAGAGTTATCTGTGGCAGCATCATTTCATTGTACCATGCCCTATGTCACTAACCCCTTTGGTCTCCAAGCAAGGAAAGGACAAGTGATTGGAGAGGTCCACACTACCGGGTTGCTGCAAGCTGCCACCATCCAGGAGGGCCCTTTGAGGCATTCCTCTGCTTTTCTGCAGCGCAGAGCTGTGGCTTTTCTGTGCAGCATCTGTTGGCCAGCAGATCCAGGTAGTTGGCTATGCTAGGATCTTGGGTCTGGAATTGAGCAAAGGCTTTTCAGGCAAAAAAGCCTTTTGTGTTGCATGTGAGAAAGTTATGGTGCTCATTGCAGGTGCTTCCCAGATCCAGGGACACAAGAACATTCATATGTAAAAGGCAAAGGATTTGGAGGAAAATGGTGAAGTGGCGGGAAATCTGAAGCTGATGGGGTCTTGGGCTCTAGTTTTGAGTGCAACCTGTATGATAGAGAGGACAAAGGCAAACAAGGGGTGTGTGGTAAAAGAGAAGGGAAACACGTGGAGGATAAAACAGGTGGGAGATCCCTCTTCAGTCCAGAGGTTTGGCTTCCTTGTGGGTTGTTTTTGGCAAAGGTTTCTAGTGGCATTGAAACAAGGGTTGACTTGAAGTTTCTGCGAAGGAAATCATGAAGGATGGGGATCACATGCGAAGCACTGGCAGTACAGGAACGAGACTAAGGAGTTGATAACACCTCCAGGACCACAAATCAGAGCTCTATGAATGTACGTTCCATATAAGAGTAATCCTATAGATAGGATTCCAAGCTGGGATGTCAACACTAAACAGTGTTACTGTGAGTAGCAGTGAGGGCTGTAGAGGTTGGGCAGATGCCAATAACTATGGTGCTGTGAGATGCAGACCTTGCCCATGCGACAGAATCTTCCCTCCAACAAAACCCCTCCATGAACATGATGGTTGGCATCCATCCATCCTGACAGCCTCAAGGAAGGAGCCAGAGCCAGTTTCTTCCATGTGGCACCTTACACAGAGCAAGACAAACATGCCTATGTATTATTAAGAGACTGGAAGGCAGATGTTTGCCACATTCCAGGCAACTGATAAATGCTTTGCCCAGTTGAGAGGGATTTCTGGGCCTTTGCTCCTTGCCCAGAATGGGGATTGTGCTGGGAGGGATGGAAGGGAATAATTTCTAGTAACACTGTTACTGTGTGTATATAAATATTCCCTGGTTGCGGGTGGCTCATCACATGAGATGGCAACCCATGCTTCCCTTCCCCCTGCCTTCCCCTCCCTCCTCACATCTCTACCAGCACAGCAGATTCCAATAATAAACCCATCACTGTGAAAGCCAGGTGTCATCCAAATCCATTTGCTGCAGCGTTTGATCTATCCTCTGCTTCAAGATACAGGTTGCAGAGTATTTTATGAGATGCACTTCACAGCTTTGTATCATACAAGACATTCTGCAGCATTTTATGAGCTGCATTTTATAAAATTTTATCAAATATTATGTAGAATATTTCAGCAATAAGCTATTTTTTAGGGGATCGGTTCCAGTACAAGCTTGCATACATATGAAACTGCACAGAGAAAATGTGAACATCCTCAAAACACTGTTAACACTTCACCTTCCAGAAGATCTTTGCTGGATTATTTATTTTGTGATGGAGATTGTGCAGTCCACAGGGAAAGTAAAATGGTATATAAGGCACCGTGATTGCTTTGCTATGGCTATTTAGCTTTACAAAGCAGAGATGCCTCAGTTCGTCCAGTGTCCTCTGCACTGCGGAATAGCCCAGGAGGGATCACGAGCTGAAGAAACATCACCTTATTCCTCACTCGGGTCCCCTCAGCTTCCTTGAACCAGCATCATCTCTGTTTCCAGGTGTCATCAGCCACTGTCACATCTTCCATCTGGTGGACTGACTATACAGGTGCATCTGCAGCTCTGACTCTTCTCGTTGCAATTATTTCTCTTCCCCAGTGCTAGGCAGAGCACGCCACGTGCTGCCAGGCCCCACGCACCTGGAATCCACAGATTCCCCTCCACCTTTCAGACACCATAAAGTACTACAAGAGCAAATTATATCAGAAATCTGGGAATAAAACAGTTAGTCGTAGAATTACAGAATCATAGAATCATCTAGGTTGGAAGGGACCTTCAAGATCATCTAGTCCAACCATCGATCTAACTGATAATAGACCATCACTAAACCATGTCACTAAGCTCTATGTCAACCCGTCTTTTAAATACTTCCAGGGATGGTGCCTCAACCACTTCCCTGGGCAGCCCATTCCAATGCTTAATAACCCTTTCAGTGTAAAA
>JAOXNO010000001.1:37117417-37132455 GCA_028565335.1 Limnodromus scolopaceus
CTGGGCAGCCCATTCCAATGCTTAATAACCCTTTCAGTGTAAAAATTTTTCCTAATATCCAATCTGAACCTCCCCTGATGCAACTTCAGGCTGTTTCCTCTTGTCCTATCACCTGTGACTTGGGAGAAGAGACCGACCCCCCCCTCTCTACAACCTCCTTTCAGGTAGTTGTAGAGACCGATAAGATCTCCCCTCAGCATCCTTTTCTCCAGGCCAAACAACCCCAGTTCCTTCAGCTACTCCACATAACAGTTATTCTCCAGACCCCTCACCAGCTTCGTTACCCTTCTCTGGACCTGCTCCAGCACCTCAATGTCTTTTTGTGGTAAGGGGCCCAAAATGGTCCCCCAATGGTGGGAAGAAATTAAGAAGTAGCACCTGAAAACTGTGGGAATCTTTTTTTGTCAAGGAAATGGAACAAACCTCCCACTCATTATTTGTTTATTTTCTCAGCGTATATCTAAACCCATGCACAAGTAAGATCCATCTCAGCTTCTCAGGGTCTAGGGAGGGAAGGATGTCTGAAGATCTCCTTGCAGTCACACAAAAACAAGGCCAGGTGCTGAGGGACATCAGCACTTCTCCAGTCTTTTTATGATGCTGGTCCTTTCTGGTTCCTGACCCTGCTGGCTTGGGAAGCTCAGAAAAGCCTTGTGAGAAGTGCTGTGGTGCAGGAGTCCCTGCACACCTGGAGAAGGACATCTTGGACACAGTACATCTCTTCATGCCACGAGGGGTCACTTTCTGTACAGCCGTCTGGAAGAGACAGACCAGTCCCATTTAGCAAAGTCACTATGAAATATTCAACTTCGTGTTTAATTTTTAAAGTCTTTTCCCATTTGTTTAATGGAAGCTGAAACACTGCCATCACTGTCAAGCCCAGGAGCAGTGTTGCCTTGCCAGATCTTTTTGGGTTTACAGAAAATGGCAATGTTCATACTTGCATTACAGAAGCAGAAAATAAAATTGAACAAGGCATTTACATTTGCAGCATGAAAATTCAGCTCACTGAATGCCACATGAAAGTTACTTAAGGTCCTAATAATCTATACTTGCACACTACTGGTGTTCTGTCATGACAGTTGTTTTGAAGGATGAACTCTTTTTGCAGTTCCTGCAAAGGAAAGGAAAAAAATGCTGAAAAATAAAATCAATACACTCCAAAAGAAATCCAAGCAAAAAGAAAGCTGAATAGGAAGAAATATAAGATATAATTTTCATCCATTAACCAAGGAAAAAAACAAACTGCCAAACTTCAGGGCTAGTTTTGGATAACCTATTCCTAAATTGCTTTCTGTCTGTTATTTATAAAATTCCTGCATTAGTATCTTTCTTCACAGGCATCAATTGCTAGTTATTACTTGGTTATGTCAATGAAAACAAGAAAAATCTCAGGTAATAAATTCTTCTATTGGAAGACACTAACAAACCAGACCTTCTTCTCTAATAATACTATAGCAGAGGATCATGAAATATATAAGAAGCATCTTAAAATAAAAATTGCACTGCATTAAATGTATGGTATAGGTTGTCATCATGTTTCAAGCAGAGATCTGCTATGCTTACAGAGAATTGAGCAACTGTGAGCTTTGTTCATCTTCACAACCCCTGTAAATTTTGGGAGAAATTGTCTCTGCATTAGCAAAAGTCTGAGGAAATCATTTTGAAGAAAACTTTCTCTCATTTATTAATATAACAAAGTGAGTCTGATGGCTTAAATAAAAGAACAACCCTGGCAGCTGCCAAGCTCTTACAACTGCTGTTTTAAATCAAAGAGGAAGGAAAAACCCTATATATAAACTATATATAAATTCAGTGACAAGGAGGAATCCGTAAAGTCAAGGATGAGAATGGAGTGAAAGAAGGAGAGGCAGGTATTGTGAAGGCAGGCAAGCAGGAACCTGTCACTGTTATGGATGAGGATGAGGAAGTGATACCCTGGTTTTTCACAGTGCACTAATGAAGAAGTAATGCGGGTTAGGTAACACAGCCATTCCAGCACATTTAGGCTTCTGTTGTTTACACTGTTCTCTATTTTATATGAATATTTAATCCCAATTACGCTTTTTGATTCTGTGCCAGTAGTCACCGATGTAAAGTGCAAGTACAGTATATTTCAGGAGCATGCCTTGGTAGGTCTGCTGATGAGCTAAGGGTCTTTGGAAAAACATGAGGGATAGTCATCAAAAATGTCAACCCCCCAAATTAACAAGGTAATGAATCCTGGCCTGAAACTGGGAAATATTTCAAAGATATGGGAAGTTAAATACGTAGCTCTCATTCAGCAATTCTAAGATGAAAAATACATCTTAATCTTTCAAAAAGACTACATAAAATAATTGCTCTAGACAGCTTTGAAGAGTCCTCTTGGCACACTACTACTGCAGTTTCTGGCTTGCCAGACTTTTGTTTGACTTGGGAGAAACTCAGTCACAGCTGTGAGACTCTGTGAGCCCCAGACCCCTCTCCCACTCCAGAGACTGGACCTCTGAGAGCTAAAGGTGGACTTAGGCTCTGGCACGCCATATTTTGGGCACTGAAACCAACTCTGGAGCCCCGCCCTTGTTTCAAGGCAGATGCTGCCACCAGGAATCGCAGGTGGGCAATGTGTGAGGCCAAGAGCTTGAGGAGCTGGCCAGCAAGGAGCACCCACTTCAAGGCTCACATGTGGTCTGAAACCCTGCCCATCTTTGGAGATGGGCACACACATCAGCTTGGAGCCTGTGGCTTGGGAGGGAGGTTTGAGGAGCTGATCTGGCATGAAAAAGCCATAAGAGATGTCCACTGAGACCTCACTGCCCTGGACCAACCCACATCAGGCTTTAATCTTGCTCCTTTTCTTTTACTTTCGGCCTAGGAATCTTTAAACTCACTAGGAATTAGGCATCTAGGAGGGCTGCTGAAGCAGACCCCACGGGGAAGTTAGGAGGAAAAACATACCAGCTCTGGATCCTCATTGGGCTTTGGGCTGCTCAGATCAGGTCTATGTGCAGAGACATGGGAAGCTTTGAAGTAAATAAGCTAGGTGCCCAGGGTGTTTCAATAATTCAAGAATGAGGGAATTACAGAGGGGACTTGAGTTGTAATTTTGGTTTTATGTGCCTAATCTCTGTTTAAATTCAGTTGCCTTCGAAGATTTTAAATCTGGCTCTAATTTGAAACGCACTGCTACAAGCTCTTTCCTCACTGTCAGCTGAAAAGCAAGGGCTCTGGGAAGTTGTCTGGGGAAAGGTAAATCTTTTCTATCACACTGAGCTACTGTGGATGCCAAAAAGAATGAGGTAGCTTTAAAGGATTTTCCCAAGTCAGCTCAGAAAAAGTGATTATATAGGATTTATGAACCAGCTTCTCATAAATTTAATAATGATTCACCATTTTCTCCACTTGCTAGATTGCTTAGCACTGATTTGGATGCTCTGATAGAGCAGCGTTAATAAGAAGCTGCGTGATTTACTGTGAGGTGGTATTTCATTCTCTGAAGAAAGTTCCCATCTCTGATACCAGAATGAAGGAATATAAAGCTTGCATAACAGAAGGTATAAATATAGTATATTCAAGAAATATTTTTAAACTGCTGTTCTCAGAGCTGTTTCAAGTGAATCTGAATTTCTCCCCTAAACCCTGTGACAAGTTGGGAAGAGAGCCAAAGTGCATGGAGCATAGAGAGAGAGCCAAAGCACATGGAGCATAGGGAACTGATCAGAGAGTCTCTTTAAGGTGAAAGAATTTAGGGAGGTATCACCCCCAAACTGTTCTGTCTGCTCACCTCATCATATTTAGCATGAACACCCTTCATTTCTGCCACTGGAAAAATAGGCCATTTAGCTTAAACTGCTGCTGAAAGCTGCTGAACTGAACTGACTGACTGCGCAGGAGTGGATGAGCGCTTGGACAGCTCGGTGTCTGCCTTCGCCTTGGTGGAGACAGAGAGGGCAGGAGAAACAGATGGGCTGTGATAACGTCTGGTCCATCCGACCACAGTCTAAAGTCTCAGCTCCAACCTCTACTGCCACAGCAACTGGATAAAAGTATTGTTCACCGTAAGGTAGAACAGCAATATAAGCAACATATAAACACATCCAGGTCTTAGTGGAAATAACTGAGAAAGGAATCATTACTAGGAAAGAAGAAAAAAACTGTTCTGTTCCTGACCAGTACTATGTTGGAAGGTAAACATCCTGAATCCCATGAGGCTGATCTTACAACCACTGAAAAATCCTTTTTTATAAACACCTTCTTTCAAACTTAGTAGCGGTGGAGTATGTTGACACTGTTCGAAATACACATGTGAAATTTGAGTTCTACAGTAAAACATATTGTGGAAGAATGGCCTGGTACATTTTCACGTGTATTGTCTTATTAATTCAATATCAGATTCAATACATGACAAATTCAAAGATTTATTCCATTCAACAGTCTTGAAATCCTGGCTGGGCTCTGAAATTACTGACTGTACCTTCACTAGTAATGAAATCACAGCCTGAATCTAAGTGGTTTGTGTTGAAGAAGCCAGGGCCTCTCCTGTAAGCACTCTCACCTGTGAACAAAACAAGTCAGAACGCAGCAAACTCCATTCTTCATTAGAACCAAAAATACAAGTATGTTATCAAGCAAGTATGCCTCTTGGGAACAGCTCTCTTAAATTAAAAGTAAATGGGTGACAAGAGTTTAAAATTTTAAAATCTACTACATTCATGCAAACAAATTTGTGTTACTCTCTGAATGGGTGTTACATGAGCAGACATACACAAAGGAGCAGGAAAGTATAATATCATTTCTTTATTTTTGCCATGTCATCTTGATAAATAATTTTCTCTGTTTTACATCTTAAAACAAGCTTTTCTGGGACCATCTTACTATTAAAGAAATAATTTTGGATGCAAAGATCTCACTGTATAGAGTGTGTGCATCATGACTGTTTGGGGCATTGTGAACACTGTGTGAGTTGTAGTAATACAATAAAAGAGAAATCATGATTCATTACTAACTTCATAAGGTGTGGGATTTACCAGTGGACTCAGTCAGTGTTTTGCCTTTCTCCCTGGAAAGCTGTAGGTGAAAGAAAACTTGCTCATAATTACTAATGAAAACTCCAGCCGGGAGCTGGTGTCTTAATGAGCTTAGGTGGAGTAGTGTTGCTTATTAGAGTTGAGATTTCAAGTGCTGGGGTTTTTTTTTTGCCTTGAAAAAAGTGCTATGGACAGTCTGCCTTCCTTTGCTTTGCTTTAGATTAATTTTCTACTTCTCCCTTCTGCATCCTCAGAAAGAGAGGACCTCTTTTTCTTTTCGATGCTCACATCCTTCCCCCATTCCTCCATAATTTGGCATCATCTAAAATTCTTCATCTTACAGTTCCAAGGTAGCTCCTGGCTTTGCCTGTGTTGGCTCTCATCCCTCGCATTGCATGACTGGAGATGCTGGGAGGAGACCCCCACACACCGCGGCCACCAGTGCAAACTCTCACGAGGTAAATCGTGGCTAAGTTGCAAATGTTAGAGCTCCACATTACTTTTTCTCAGACTATTTGCCATATGTGATGTCAAATTTTATGCTTCAGAAGAAATAAAACGTTCATTGCAAAAAGCTACACCAACCAAAACGTGAGGAAACAGCCCTTAGAAAAAACACAGCACACAACTCACTGCCTGTTAGGGTTGTCGCGTATCAAGGAAAGGGGAGCACACATGTCAGTAAAGAAAACAGATTCTGGTTTCAGGGTCACAAAGGAATTGCTACATGCAATTGAGAGTCAAAAATCTTGTAAGTTTTGAAAAATCATCCTATAATTTTGCTTCTCAGATGTGACAAAGTCCTGGCCTGCAGTGATCGCTTAAGGTCTAACACATTTCCAAAGGAAAAGGATATTAGCTGCAGCACTGTATCAGACCCTAAACACAGTGCATTTCTACCAGTCCATAATGTCTCTGGCATCTTGGTCTAGAAAACTTAATTTTCACTCTGTGCGGGCACCCCAAAGGAAACTTTATTCTTTATTTCCCTCTCTCTCCTATGCTAAGAAAAACCAACCTGGTTTGAGCAATTTGGCTGTCGTTGTGCATTCATTTTCCATGAGTATCTTCTGATCCACACTAGATGTGTGATCCAGCACAGTGTTACGCGAGCATTTTAATTTTTATTAAGTTCAGAGCTGCCATATCCCTCTTGTCAGAACCACTTCCATCTCCAGGTGCTTGATCTGGGATGGAAGCTGGTCACAGAGAAAATTCCATAGTGTCATTACATCCCAGTGGATTTAAAATCCTCCTGACCTATGTGGATACTGTCAGGCAGCCCATTGCTGCCTGACAGTATCAATCAACAAGAACTCACCACTCTTCTCAGCTTTTCTATTATTCACAAGCCCTTTGTATCAGAGTGCCCTACACAAAAACAAAAGGCAGGGTTTACAGTCTGTTATTATCTACCCAGACCTGGAAGCAGTTGAGAAGAACGGGAGGACTGCAAGGTTCTTTCCTGTAATGCTGGGCTCTATTAGTGCCTCTGATCAGCTCCCGCCACATCCCTTCTCCTCTGTAAATCCTCCTTGAAACCCTTTGCTTTTCCAACAGAATACCTATTGGGAATAGCTCTTTGAGGGAAAAGAGAAGAATGAAAATTAGTGGGAAGTTAATCTTTGTATTCATTAATTTTGTTGTTACAAAAGATGAACAGTTGCATTTAAGCTGTTTTTAGCTGTAATCCTAGCACTTCCAGCTGCTCATTATGTTTGTAAGACCACATGAAGAATATTGCATTAAATTCATTACCAGGAAAGTATAGAAAAACTGGAGGAACAGTAAACAAAAAAGGGTTAGTGCACAACAGTGATTTATTTATGAAGAAAGATTAATAGCTAAACTCAGGAGCCTAGCTGAAGGGAAATAATTGGAAAGGCTCTCAAGGGACCCTCTGGAAACAAGCTCAAACCTCGGACTGTGAAAGTCCTTACTCATTTTTATTTAGTCCTTGTTCAAGAAAAAGCTCCAGTTAAAAATTAAACAGGGGGAAAGTGGCTACACATATTTTCCAGATCTGAGTATCAAGCAAGGCTTTATGTGGCTAATGTGAGCAGTGGCCTTTGGTGGCAAACAGCTGGAAAGCAGAACTGTACACAGGTAAATGACTTCTCTTTGAAAGCTTTAGTGGCTACCTCTGGCCCAGAGAAGAAAACAGCCAGGATCTGTTCTTTGGTCCGGAAGCTGAACTGTGAGAAGAGCGAGAAATGCACTCGAGGCCTGAGCATCTTCTGGGATGGTGCTTGTTGACCCAGGACAAATTGTGCCAGGACGCCCACAGCTGCTACAGTGTGGATGATGGCACACATCTGCTTCAGCCCTTGTTCCAGCAAATACAGATTTTGCAAATATAGACTGGGTACGGAATCACATCCCACCAGTCACACAGTATCATACTGCTGGCAGTAGAGTGACCTTCTGCTTAGGAAAATAAAAAACTCTACCATTAAGCACAGAACACACTAAAGTCTTCAGCCAAATCCTGAGAGAAACATACCCTTCATTTATTCCTCCCTGTTATCAGACACATAATCTCGAACAGCAAAAATGAGCAAGTACAAAATAGTATTTAAAACATATTTACTAACATCCTTTTGTTTGACAGTCTCAGAAGGCAGAGAATTTTCCTGTTAGAAAGGCCCCTTTCTTGTTAGTTTTGAGCTTATTAACTAGATCTTTGCTGTTTGGTTCACCAGGAATGCAGAGATTACACCATTACAGAACATAGCTTTGTAAATTATAAACATAAATGAACAGTCTTGGATTCTCTTGTGAAAATGCCGACTTCTGCAATTCACCAACTATTTCTCCTTCAAACCATTAACTGTGACAGGATACTGGAGAAAAAAAACCAAGCCAAACCAAAATATTATCACATGGTCATTATAGTTACCCAAACTTTAATTACAAATAGCACTGGGGTATTTCAGGAATTTCATAGGAAGGTGGTCTTTGATTTTCTAGTTGTTTTCTTTTTCTTTTTTTTCTGTTTTCCTTAGCGTTTTCATTAATGGAACACATTGGGATAATGTAGTCTTTTTTTTTTTTTTAATGCCACCAAGATACAGACTGTTTTAGAAACAGCACTGCAAAATATTATCCACTGCAAAACTCTGTTAAAGGAGGTTTTATCTGTTCCTGGAGAATTATAAAACAGTTCTGGGTTTCTCTCCTGAGAGATACAAACCTGTAAGCATGATATGGAGCCTGGTTAATGAATGTAGTATATTCAAGCAGAACTTTTTGTACATGTACATTTAATTACAAAAATAGTTATATCTTTTTTAAGTCTGTAGCAGCAGTCATTCTATCCAGAAAGTTTTCTTTGTTGGGATTGCTTTTTCCTCCCTCAGACATAGAAAAGAAACTCACAACACCATTTATTTTAATGCTCTGCAACCACGTTAAGTTAAAGTGACCCTGATCCTGCAGATAAAGTCACCATTCTGTAAGGGGAACGTCCCAGATGCTGCAAACATTTTGTGGTCTTGGGAAAAAAGAAGAATGAGACCTCACTTCCTGCTATATTTTTGTGGAGAAGTTAGCCTTGCAACAGCAAAGAAAGTATGCTTGAATTTGCTTTTAAAAATTAATCTATTATATGTTTGAATAGCAAATATACGGCCATAAAGAACAATGCCTATAAGAAAGGCAGGTAAGGGCTTGTCACAGCATATTTAGTATCCATTTTCTTGAAAACTTTGAGACTAGAAACTCACTGATTTTTAAAAGTAAGCCTAACATTCCTATAATAAAAAGTTTCCAAGAAGAAAAAAATTTCCAAAAGAAATTTCCAAGAAGAAATTTCCAAAAGTTTCCTAGAAGAAAAAAGTTTCCAAAAGAAAATAATTCTCAGCAATGTACCTAATCTCAGCATGCTCGCCACAAAAGTAACACGCTGATTAACAACTCCTGGGAATACCAGTCCTACTTAATATTCATAGGCCCTTGAATCAAGTTGGTCTCTTCTGTCTGATCAAGAGAGAATGCTATTGTCTGACAAGCACACTGTACTTGGCATTTTGATGCAGCACAAGCTGACATCACTGTGACACACTAGCGAAGCCTTTTTGGATATCTTGGGGAAACTTAGGATGGCTGCATTAATACCAAGGAACAAGATAGGTGGACTGTGGTGGTGCAGCCCCTGCCCTGGGCCACGATATGATGTCAGGGTAAGCCAATATTGTGTTCCTGTCTTGGCTATAAGTGCAGTGAGTTGGGACAATCTGGCACTCCCTAACAACACCTGAAACTCCTGCTGCCTGGATCATAGCCTGATCTGGAAGGTACCAGAATTATCTGACAAGAATTGTCACTAAAATAGAAAAACAAAGAATCACAGAATCACAGAATAGTAGGGGTTGGAAGGGACCTTTGGAGACCATCTAGTCCAACCCCCCTGCCAAAGCAGGGTCACCAAGAGCAGGTTGCACAGGAACTTGTCCAGGTGGGTTTTGAATGTCTCCAGAGAAGGAGACTCCACCGCATCTCTGGGCAGCCTGTTCCAGTGCTCTGCCACCCTCAAAGCAAAAAAGTTCCTCCTCATGTTTAGATGGAACTTCTTATGTTCAAGTTTGTGCCCATTACCTCTTGTCCTGCCACTGGGCACCACTGCGAAAAGACCAGCTCCGTCCTCTTGACATCCACCCTTTAAGTATTTATAGGCATTGATCAGATCCCCCCCTGTCTTCTCCAGACTAAAAAGACCCAAGTCCCTCAGCCTTTCCTCATAAGAGAGAAGTTCTAGTCCCCTAATCATCTTTGTAGCCCTTTGCTGTACCCTCTCCAGCAGTTCCCTGTCCTTGAAGGACAGTACCAGACACAGTACTCCAGACAGGGACTCACCAGTGCAGAGTACAGGGCAGGGATGACCTCCCTCGGCCTGCTGGCCATACTCTTCTTGATGCACCCCAGGATGCCATTGGCTTTCTTGGCCACAGGGACACATTGCTGGCTCATGGTCATTCTGTTGTCCACCAGGACTCCCAGGTCTTTTTCCTCAGAGCTGCTATCCAGTAGGTCAGTCAATCATCTCACCATCCTATAAATAGTGAACCTGTGAGACCCTTTCAGCTCCCCAGGATCTCAGCAGGCTGTGACCCAGTATCTCCCCCTGAGCTTGGACTCCTCTCAGGGCAGATTTTGCAAGGTTCAAAGATCATCTGCTGACAAATGCCCATGTAGAGTAGTTCACTAGAATTAAATTTTGTGAGGTTCAAAGATCATTTGGTACTAATAATTTACTACAATTTGCAAAAAGAGAAAAATCTTGATGATAGGCTAATGTGTTTGTGTCTGTGATTTGATTGTCGTAAGTCTGGAGTGAACCCTGCCATTTTCAAAACTCTAAGTTGCTGTGTTGATTATAGCAAATTTTGTTAAATCACTGTTGATTGACTAATGATTGTTAGTATTAAGTATTGTTAAGTGTCATACAATCTAATCCTGTGATTTAACGTAACAGTGTTAGTAAATCTTAAATTGCTGCTGCCTCAAAGTTGTGTAAAATCAAGATTGGTGACAAATTGGTGGAGTCGGCAGGATACAAAATCAACTGATTGGCAACAGTGGCCTTACACTACGCACTGCATTAGGTTCTTAAAAGTGTTACTAGCCTGAGCACATGAAAAGCGGAAATGCACACATTAAGGGTTCTTATATCCAATAATAGTCAAGCATCTGCTTTTTGATGCAGCCACTGTGGCTTCTGGGTTAAATAGCATGTGCCCTCAGGGAACGCTGAAACAACTTCTGTCTTGTGTTTCTTACAGACAAAAGAATGAGAGGATGCTGAGACGCTACAGTTGATAGTTGGACTAGATGATCTTAAAGGTCCCTTTCAACCTAGACAATTCTATTATTCTACACAAAGCTATGAAACAAGAACTAGCAGCCACGGCACAAAAAAAGTAATTGCTGAATATTTTTTTAAAGGGATTTCAGTGTAGAGGGCTACGACTACATGGGTTAGAGGACTATAAGATTTGTGACATTACCAAACATTTTTGCTTCTCCTCTGCCTTTTAGAAATGGGAAGTAGGATTTTTTTACATCTATTTTAAAGCATTTGCTCTGCATACTGCATCAAGATTTCATCAGGGTTTTCTGGATAATGAAAAGGTTGTGTTGGTTTTTAGATTCTTCTGAAGCTGTTAATAGGGAGCAGTCCTGTGTCAGAACTTTGAATTAAATGCAAAGAACTTGTCTTGCTTCCTAAAGCTCTGATAATGCTAAGCATGTTTTCCAAGCACAGTCCAACACTACTGCTAATGCTACAGTTTACGTTGGCAGAGCCAAATCACCGTATCTGTCCTGGTCAGGGGGATCTTATCCTACTACCCTCAAGTTTTCAGAAAGCACATCTTCTAGACAATGATTTAAGTATGCTGTAAGACGGTGTTCCCACAACAACTCTCACTTATCCCCCTACCCCCCTAAGTTTATGCACATCTCAAGCTCTCCTAGTTCAATACCTAATAAAGCCTGTGAGACATATATATCTCATTCATGGCATGTTTGACTTCTTCTGAAATTCACTGTCTGGGGAAAAAACAATGTCTGTGGAATTATCACTTTCTGCCTCATCTATAGAAATCTCATCCAGCTGTCAAGAGATTTCACATAAGAAACTCTGGTAAGCAATTTTCATTTATCTGCAGTCAATTTACAGAACGTTTTCACTAGCCACGACCTTCTAAAAACTTCCCTGTTTGGCATCTGTTTATGGGATCCTGGACCTCCAAAATCACCATCCTCTAGTACTAGATCATGCTGGTGGTAAATGACAACTCCTGGGCCTCATGTCATCTTCCAGGAAGCTCATTGCTCTCAGTAAGGATAGCTCACTGTCGTTCGGCTCCAGCGCTTGAATTTAGTATCTCAAGAGACAGCTAAGCTAGGCTGCTGTTGGCTGTAATTTCCCTTCTTCAAAAGTATTGCTGTGGAGATGTTTCCTCTTTGGCAGCTTGAAAAATCTCTTGAATCCCAGCAGAGCATTGGGGAGCAATTAATATCCAAACGAATTTGAGAAAGGGGGATTCCCTCACCCTCCCTGATCCTAGTCAGATTCAAAGATGAGCTGCCAGTCATCCCTTTAAAGGGGATGTCTGTCATGGGACAACACTAAGAAAGGTAGCAAGTCTTGTTTAATTCTGGAGGCTGGAATTAATATAACCTGTCAGTGTATAAGTGATACCTGCCAGAATATTCTGAAAACTGCTTTCAGAGTAGGATTTCAAATACTCATTTGAAAGATGGAGATTTGTATGTGCATACTTTTTATTACGTGAAAACTTGCTACTGTGTGTCAAGATAGGAATGAGAAAGAGACAGCGCAAACGATCTCTTCTTGTTCATTGTGACTAATTGCTTTTTAGGGCTTTGTATTTATTTCCCAATGAACACAGCAATATTGAGTTCAAATTTATAAATAGATTCCTCCCCATGGACAGAAGAGTAATAACTTCTTTAGTGTCATGTCAGATTATACTCTAAGAGTCACGAATTATCATGGCAGTGATATTACAGTGCATTAGGAGGTAAAATCATAGGGTTGTCAAAGCATGTTTTTCTTTTACTGTATATTCTTGGCTTTTGGGGTGGAATTTAAAGTGAGACATGATGGAGAAAAAGCCAGTCTCCAAAGCTGATTTAAGATTTCGAAGTATTTTTCAAGCTATGATTTAAAACCTTCATGACAGAGTAATTTTTGACTGAATCTTCTGGCCTTGTGTTCATCTGTTTTTTAATGCCTAACAATCTTTTCTTGCATGTGTGTTGTAAACCTCTAAATCTATACAACTGCTCATTTATTTTTATTTTTTTCACTCTTATAACATGACTTTCATGGGTGAAATCCTTCTTGTATTGACTTCATAAATTTGAAGATGTACTTTAGCTGCTATTCTCTAACTCCACAGGTAGCAGAATCAAGTACAGGCAATAAAGAGAAGCAAGCGGATGGGAACCTTAAACTTGGCTACACTGTGGAGATGAGCAAATCACGTACTCCCACATTTTCAAATGGATCCTCTTATTTTCAGTGCTTAAATTTCAGCTATTTAAAGCTAGGCACACAGAAAGCTGTTCATAATCAGGATGTATTGAACCCTTGGTATCTGTTCCTTAGTCTTTACAAAATAGAGTATTTCCTTAACATGGACAAAGAGGAATGGAAATGTAAGAAACCGTACAGGAATTCAGTATGCATAGTACATACTGGAGAAGGAGAAGGAAATTCCAGAGTCAGGCTTGCTGAATACGGTATTAAGTTTGTATTTTCAGAATAGACTGGGACACTCAGACATCCAATTTCACTTACACAAATACACAGTTAAATGTGAAATGATGTTTCATAAGAAAAAAGTATCTTAAAGCACTGATTCAAATGTATCACTGCATAACACCATTAAGCACTTCAGTAAGCGAATGCTTTAAATTTTTTAAATTAACATGAATGTCTCTTTCCTCTCTCCTGTTGCCCGTTTATAGGCCATGTGTTTTCAGCCTGCCACGTAAAGGAGTTATTTCATTATCTGTGAATTAGGCTGGAGAAACAATACCATTATTTAAAGATAACTCACACAAGAACTGAAAACAACTTTTTCGAGACTCTGTTTGCATGAGACTTGCAGCTCGTTTCAATAATCATAGAAATTGTATTTACATGTCTCTCTCTTTTTATAGATATCACTTGACGCAGTAAGGTAGGTATTTCCAGAAATGGAGGGGTGGCAGAGAACCACTCCAGGACGTGGGGAGAGTTCACGCTCCTGTGCCTGATTGAGCTGAAGGCCCCTCAGTTTTATAGGGAGGAGGGTGGCAAAGAGAGTGTTATTCTTTGTAGGGTAGTCCTGTGGGCAGAGAGGTGTGTTATAAAGGATCAGGTCTCTTTTAGCTTTGACCAAAAGGAAATGTTATTTATTGATGTATTTTATTACATATCACTTTTTCTAAACATATGCATAAACAACATTTGCTACTGTTTTAAATATAGGTATACCTATGCTGCTGACAGCTTCTCAGCAGCTGGGCAAGCTATCTGCTGCGCTGTCTAGACTGGCACATTATTTAGTGTAAGATCAGGCATTTCTATATTGAGCGCAAACCCACCAGTCTTTGAACCAGCAGCTACTGCTTTTGCCTCTCCTTTAACCTGTGTGCCAGTGCTCCGAAGTGGCAGTGAGACATCCACAGTGGCCTGCAGTTTAGTTAGTGTGACATCAGTCCAAAGCAAAACAAAGGAGACACTGGAAGAAAATACAGTTAAAAAAATTAAAGAGGGAGCAAATGAAAACACAAGAGTCAGTAAAATGGAGGAAACAAACCTTGTCAAACACACTTGATTTAATTCTTTGCTGAAAACATTGGCTAGCTGATAGGGGTGAACATGCAGGAATACAACAATGTGACATTTTGTCAAAAACATAGAGATAAATAATAACATGGCAGATATTAATCTGTTAACTATTAACCAGTGAAAACCAGTTTAAAACAGATCCTAGAAATATTTGCTTTCATCACTGAATAGTGGGATTTCTGATGGACGACAGATCAATACTGAATATGATACAGCTTGGTATTTTCATCCATGAGCTACAAGAAAACATGAAACTATTGTTTGATAAAGCTTTAGAAAAGGCAAAGATCTGCAGTGTTGCACAAAAGCGAAGACTAAGCAGCTATGGGAACTGTCGGGGTTACAATCTGTGGAAGTATGGGTGGTGGGACCTCCTGGAAAATGATTTTACAGTTATACATAATAATATATGACTGGGGGCGGGCAGCTGGGTGAAATAGAATAGGATATATTGGAAATCTAGAGAAGAGGAGGCTGAGGGGAGACCTTATCGGTCTCTACAACTACCTGAAAGGAGGCTGTAGAGATGTGAGGGTCGGTCTCTTCTCCCAAGTCACAGACGACAGGACAAGAGGAAATGGCCTTAAGTTGCGCCAGGGGAGGTTCAGGTTGGATATTAGGAAAAATTTTTACACTGAAAGGGTTATCAAGCATTGGAATGG
>JAOXNO010000001.1:37136313-37148943 GCA_028565335.1 Limnodromus scolopaceus
TTTCCTCCATATGCTCTGAGATGACACTCAGGATGAGGTGTTCCATCACCTTTCCAGGGATGGAGGTGAGGCTGACCGGTCTGTAATTTCCTGGGTCTTCCTTCTTGCCCTTTTTGAAGACTGGGATGACACTGGCCTTTCTCCAGTCCTTGGGCACCTCACCTGTTCTCCAGGACCTCTCAAAGAGGTCCAGTCAAAAGTCATCCAGTACCTAGGTTACTGGGCAGTGTCAGGTCAAAACATAGAGGTGACTGTTTTGGAGGTCAAATCATTTCTAACAGGAGAGTTCAAGGCTTCTGCTGTGCTTGAGCTGACTTTACTCCAAATCACATGTGTAAAGAGAGGAAAATTTTCACAGTCCTATGGACTTTCAGGTTTTTTGTTCTGTTTTTGTGATGGTAAAGAAGTTTTTAGCCCCTGTTTACGGACTTTAGGTCCTTTGGTGACCACAAAGGGATAGGTATCGATAGTGGTAGAAACACAGCTCTAGTTTGCTGTGTGAGTTTTAATGGGATATATGGATCACTTCTGATTGAAGCGTGTCCAGTATGTTCATGAATCTTCAGGGGTGAAGATTGCACAGTGTCCTTAGGTGTCCTGTTCTCTGGTCTTGTAGTTGGTGGATTTTCCCTAATTTGTAACTTAAATTACTTTGCTACAAATTAAGCTTTCTTCTTTCTCTATCATTGGGCAATAGAAACCACGGCCCACCCCCCTGTGTGTCATGTTGCTATTATTACTATTGTAATTTGTTTCTGGTTGTTGTTAATTGTTATGGGCTTGAGCAGTTTGTTCTTCAAGCCTCCATGATGTGGAAATAACATGTGTGGAAATGTCATGTGTTTTCTGCGTGTAAATTAAGTACTTGCTTTAAAGTTTTAGACTTGCCTTTAAAGTTTTTTTTTTTTTTTTTTTAAAGTATTTCCTTTAAAGGTTTTATCTTTGCCTTCTGTAGGTAAGACAGTGATCAGAAAAACACTTAACTGCGAAAAATTGGTGGTTTAAATTTGGAATTAAGAAATTTCCATAACAATTCAAAATTGCATTTTTTTTCTTGCCAAGAGATAAAACTTCTAGAAGTTTCACTTTCTTCTGAGATTTATTTCACTTTCTTCTGAAATTTGTTTCTTAAAGCAAGCTGTAGAGCAAATCAGTTTTATTATTCCCCTTTTGCAGGGATCCCAAGACTGATCCAAATGAGGAAAGCTTAATTTTGGGTTCATTGAGAAAGCCAGTGGAGAGCACTGTTCCTAAGATCTCCACTGATCTGATACTACAAATTTAGAAGCCTCTTTTCTTATTTTGGATTTTAAGCATTCTTGTGTACATCGGTATGAAAATTATCTTTAGGTTAGAGTCAGGTGTGGTGAGCTCTGAGCTGACTTTCTACAAAATGCTACTGAGTATGCAGTTTAAACAAAGTGTCTAAGACTTACTTTCCAAAAGAGTATGTTTAGTTACAATTTTTATGTCATCTGTTTACATTATTTTTTCCCAAGGCAGTTCAGGGAAAACGGACTTTAAAAAAATTTGAAAAGGATTACAAAGAATAAGAAACTGAAAGAAATTTGGGATGCTTTGGGTGTAGGGGAGGCAGAAAGAGAAAAGCTGGAGTCAGTTTAAGTTGCCTTTACAAATATCTTTGTATATTGCTTAAAATTTTCTTGGTTTATGGTGCATATAGTCGCAGGAAAGGCGGTATTGGTAGCTCTGACTTTTCCGATGCTACTGGAATTCTTGCCGATTCTTCTGCCACGCCATTTTTGCTGTCTGTTGGATATGGTGTGTTGGCAAAGACAGACTGAAGAAAACAATGATACAGGTGGTGAGGAAGTACATTTTCAAGACAAGATGCTAACTAAATTGGATGAGATACTAAAGAATGAGCCATGGAAACTTGGATTCAGCAGGGTAAGTAATGTTAAGCAGGGTAAAAAATGTGGTTTTTTTTACGTTTGAGCTTCGATAGAACACAGTGCTGTTTCAGTTACATTCAGTTCATTAACTGGGCATCTGTAGGAAGTAAGCTTAGTTCATTTGGATATGGATGATGTACTGCACTCAGTTTTAGCAAAGGGTTTTTCTTCCAGTTGGTCTGCAATAAATTAATCTCAGAAGATTTTAAAGGTGGTTTTGTTACAACCATTTGTTTAGTCTTTTCTATAAGGAGCAGAAAATTAAGTACTTTAGGTAGTGGGGCCAAAAGTAAGAAAGCTAATTTAAAACCCTCAATTGTCCTATTCAGTTTTATACTGGCAAATGAGATCTTCTGTTCTTGATATGTGGAACAGTATCTATGCTTTCATAGTAAGGTAGGTAAGTTACTCTGTCGGAGGTCATCTGGCGTAGTGGTTCTCCTGTTTTATAGTGGGATTTGCGGTTGCTGCTTACCTTCCTGTTTTTCTTCGCTACGTTTGCTGTGCGACTTTGCTGCTGCACCTCACCTGAGCACTCCTGTGCCTCAGATGTGAGCTGTAGCTTAATCCTTCAGAAGTGTGATTAGTTAATCCCTCTGCGTCAGCCCCTCACTGCTTTTACTGACAGACGTTCTGACTTTTCTTGAAGACCTCCAGGTTCAGAGATTCAGCAGTCTAGCCAATATATTCCAGTATTTTGCATCCTTTTCTTTAAGAAGCTTTCCCTGATGTGCAATTTGACTGTTTCTTGATGCAGTATAGACTTGCTGCTCTCTTCTTGCTTGTACCAAGGATCTGCATTCTACTGCAGTTTTTTATTGCTTCAAGACTCTCTTGAGCTTTTTCTCTTAAGGCTCAGCAAGTCCAATTAATTTTTCATTTCCTCAATAATTCGTCTTTTTTTGCACATCTCAGTCTTTTACTATTTTGCAGTAGTCTCTCTAAAGGTTGTGTATTTCTTGAAGTAGCATGTTCAGAATTGGGTACAGTATTCTGGGTACAGTGTTCTGGCTAATGCCTTTCCTGTCCTCTGTTTCGACAGGTTTTTTTTTGTGCCTTTACTTGAAATTGTGCTAATTAGGTGAGCGCAAGTTCTTCCTAATACCCAATTTTTCTGGAAGGCTTTTGATTTTTAAACTTTTCATTTTATATGAAGGGGTGACTGAGAGGAATTATCATTCCATCTTACTTTTAAATATCTTGCTTTCGTACAGCTTGAAAAGCATTATAACTTCCTATATTATGAAAAAAAAAAATGTTTGTAGACTTCCACCTTCTGAATTGCAATTTGTATTTGCTAGGAGAAATGTTATCCAGCAAGAGCCTAACATCTTCTGAAATAAATATATGTTTGCTTTTATTCTTTTTTGGGAGAAGATCACCTATAGGGAACTGAACCTTTCTTACTGTGAGGCAACGTGGGCCGCCTTCTGTCAGTGTGAACATCTCCTCTGGAAGATTCCTGAATTGCAGAAGAATGCATTAATTCTGTATGATCAACTCAAGAAAAAGTGTAGAGAAATGGGACATACGTACGAAGATCAAGATGAATTAGCTCGTTTTGTATCTAAAGATATGTCCATTGAGCATGCGTGGCAATCTCTTGAATTTTTGAAAGATCAGAACATAGTGATTAGGGAGAAAAAACTGGTGTTTCTGCCTCATCTTTACAAATCTGAAAAAGACATTGCAATGTATATAGGTGACCTTCTGTCAAACCATTCGTGGCAGCTGGATGTTGATGTGAGAAAGATACTTAATCTTTCTGAGACATCAAGAGAAATAGTAGATAACAAAATGAATGTTACCCAGACTCATGAAATGGAACATCTGAAGGAAAATAGCCTGGACAATCATAACGGTGAAAATCACTTTCTTGAAAAGGAAGTGGGGTCTGTGTCTGGTACCCAAACTAAACCAGAGGTAGACTTAGATCAAGTGATTGCTGTGGAAAAGATTTGTTCTAATCCTGTCACAATCATAAGTGGGAAAGGAGGCTGTGGGAAGAGCACAATAGTTAGCTGCCTTTTTCGTCACTTAAAGCAGACGGAAAAAGAAGTGGAAGCTGCTTCTAAGGACTTTGAAGAAGACCTGGATGCATCTGAGGAATGGAATACTTTTGATGATCATGTGGAGTCAGAGAATATGTACGCAAAAAAAATGTTGAATGTACTATTTACTGCACCTACAGGGAGGGCAGCAAGCCTTTTGAGTGAAAAAACTAAGCTTCCTGCATATACGCTGCATCAAGTAAGGATAAATTATTTTTTTTTTTCCTTTAAAAATTGTGTTCTGAAAGACCTTTTGGCACTGTCCAAACATGTTTTGGAAAAAAAGCTTGTTATTGAACTTTTCTGTTGTAGCTATTAATGCTTAGGTATAGCTTGCCAGCATTTGAAAGTCAGTGTTACATTTTGGGGGATAATAAACTAGTTATTTGAAATACATTATTTGCTGTAACTTTAGGGTTTTTTTCATACTTATACACATCTCAAATTTATGCCTTTCTAGGACATCTGGCCTTTTTAGCTTCTCAGTTTCTGGTGGTGGTTTTTTTTGTTTCTTTTTTTTTTTTTTTATTTAAGAGTGGAAATACTTTCTAGATGGCCAAGCGGTTTTCTAGTGTCTCTGTTGCCTAGCAATTATACTGACACCTGCATAGACGTGAAAAGATCAGTGGCCTGGGGTTGAATAATGAGATAAATTTCATTCACAGTATTTTCTTAATTGCTGTTAAATATGGTGCAATTTTTTTCTAGAAAAAAGTAGAAAACAAATTATTTGTGAAGAAACTTAGGTCTCTGTCCTAGGTAGCGGAACGTGCCAAGATAATGTTGTAGTTGTGGAATAACCTGTATATATCAAAATAACGTAAAAAGTTCTGTGGGCTTAGTTTATCTGTGGGGACTGGATAGTTGCCTGTTCCCCTTCCCCATGCAATGTTGGGGATTTATTAATGTCAGCAAGTTGTAGTAGGAGGTGTTCTGTTACTGAGCAACCTGATGGCTGACCTTATATCCTTTAGGGTCCCTGCAGAAAAAAAAGGATGCATTTCTGTGCTTTTATGTAAGTAAGTATTGATAATCACAGCTAGAAATGTATTCACGAAGGAGAAAAATAAAACTGAACATTTGAGTCTTATGAGCCTTTACAGGTTCAAATTTGGATTTTCAGATAATAGCTCTAAATACAACATTGGAAGATAATACACTGCAGATACCTTTATAAGACAATTGATTAGTGTCAGAGCTTGATTTATTTTGATTTGTTTCTAGATCATCTATAGTTTTAAATCATGGAGGCAGAGTGAACAAGTGCAGCCGTGGAAGTTTTCTACTGTGACGGTTCTGATTGTGGATGAAGGAAGTTTGGTGTCTGTACATGTTCTTAGTTTAGTTTTAAAAATCATGTGTGAGCATGCTCAGCTTGCCAAACTTATTATTCTAGGTAAGTGAAACAAAAAATATTAGTATTGTACAATATTTAATAATATACAGTATACAGTGTAAGAACTGCCACTGGTCTCACTGAGTCTCTTAAAAACCCCAGAATGTTACATTGTTCTGTACTTGGTTATTTCTGCTTATTCATAAGGTTAGATGAGGTAGACTGGACTCTTCAAGAGTTTTCCATCTCAACTGTCAGTATGAAGGTACCAGTATCTGTGTTCACTGTTTAGCAGTGTTTTGTCTGATTCTGAAAGTATTATGACTTCCCTGTAGTAGCTTATTACATCTCGCAACTGGAAAACTTTTCTGATTTCCTTAAAGAAGCTAGAGTTAGCCTATTGATCGAATATTAGAAGGGAGGTTTCATGTTTTAATGTTTAAGATCATCCTTTCATTCAGAAAGGAAAACAAAGCAGCGTAAAATCAAAATTTTCTGCTTTCTCAGAGGTTTGCTTTCTGGTGTGCCATTTATGGCATTCATTTTTAAATATGTCACTTTCAAAATGCATTTGACTAAGATGTGATCACTGTCAGTGCTTATCATACAGTGATTTGTACCTGTTAGTAAAGCATTACCGAGTGAGAAATATGAAAAATTTAAACTACATTACAGTCTGATTCCCCAAAGTTTCTTAGATTGTTGACAGTTTCATTTCAGGTGAATTGTATTGGGGAAGCATGTTGCTGTGTGGAGGGTTGAGTATTTATTAATTTCAGTGGGCTTTTTCCAAGACAGTTTTTAATAGATACTCTGTTACTGCTTCTCACAAATACCGATTTGTGTTCTGTTTAGGTGATACTAGGCAGCTACCAAGCATAGAGCCAGGAAACATGTTAGCTGATATCTTTGAGGGTCTAAAATCAAGAGGCTTTTCTGTGGAACTGCGAACTAATCACAGGGCTGAATCGCAACTAATTGTAGATAACGCATCAAGGTAGGATTCCGTTTTGTATGTCAGAAGCATTCTGGTAGTAGGCATGGTCCTTTACCTGCAAAACAGTAGCGCTTCCAGATTTGGCTCTATAGTACTGCTTCTGTTACAGTTTCTTATTCAAAATCAGTAACATTGGTTTTAAAAACAAACCGACCCCCTCAAAAAACACCACCCCCACCCCCAATTTTTCCTGGGATATATATATTGGACAAAAAATTGTGTGTGCTGAAATACTCTTGAATTTTATGGGACATATTTCACTATCAAATACTCTCTGTTGTTTTCAAATGACTTGTGCATGCACAAATCATTTTATGCCTTGTGAAATGACTTACAATTGCTTTTCCAAAAAGGAAGTTTTAAAGACCTTGCTGGTAAGTGTGACAACAGTTAAACCAGGCTGATTTACGTTGAGAGTTTAGATGTCAAGGGCCATTAAATCATAGTTTCTTTGTATTTTTTACTGTATTAATACCTAGAACCTCTAAATGTTTCCAGCATTTTCATTTTATTTGGTCACTGACAGTGAATTATTTATTTTTTTAAGCCTCGGACAACAAAATCTGGGGCTGAGTGTCCAGGACCTTTTGATGTTGGTTGGAATTTGAGAATATTCTGAATATTTGCAAGATGTCCAGAACTACAAAGTGTTTTACAAACACTTTCTCTTTTTTTGAGGGGGGTAACACTTCTGTATTACTCCAGTCTGCTCCTATGAGAAGAACTCTATGAGTAATACTAAGTATCTATTGCGGTGCTGAAGTGTTTAGAGAATAAATTACCAGTTTTTAAATGTGAAATTAAGTTAATGCTCAGAAGAAAGAGTTTTTGATGCATGTAGTGTAGATTACTAAAACTTTATATATGGTGAACTTCATGCTGATGCAGACGGTACATTGGAATCCTTTAACTGGAAGTAATTTTTCTTTTCTGTTTTCCTTCCACCGCTCTGGTCAAGAATCTCTCACCGGATGCTTCCTGAATTTGATGAGGTGCTGAAAGTTTCTGATTGGAATGAGGAAACAATGCCAAGCCCAGAGAAGAAATTTATTCTTATTGCTTTGCCTGCTGGCGGGGGTTGTGACAGTACGTGTGTGATCTTAACTTTCCCTTTGGTAAAGCAGAGACTACTCAGCTGGAACCAACGTTTTGGGAAGATTTTTAGTCTGGTTTTGTTTGTGGTATAAATTTCAATGCTAGATTCATAGTTTACTTTTTACCTTCTGTAAGTGCATGCAGCAAGACCCATCAGTGCAAAGGATAAGCTGTAGAGCTCCAGCTCACCAGTTAGTTTTTGAAATGGGGACAGTACAGCTTCCACCACTGTAATCAAATGTTACTGTCTTTTTATGTTGTAGCGGGAACCATCAAACCTTAAAAGATTAAAATTTCCAGAGGTGAATCAGTTGAGTAAACAGCAACTGTAACAGGATGGTGTGTTGGGACAGGAATGTGCCACAAAAACTCTAGAATCGAGTTAGGAAAGTGAAAGCAGAGGGGACACCAGAATTTCTTTCAGAATGTTATAGGGTCAGGGTTGGGCCATTGTTTCTGATTATTTTTTTTTTTCTGACCTTTATTGGCTATTGCTTTATATGCATCAAAAAGCTTCAAGGGGGATGTGGGGAAAAAAAGTAGTGCTAACGTTATCACCTTGTCTTACTATAGTCACTTACTCAGCAAACAGACCACTAAAAACAGATTTCTTCTGTCAAATCTAAATATATAGGTCTGGGGCTTAAAAACGTTCTCTCCATACCTCTTTAATGTGTTGTATCAAAACCAGATTTTGCATGAAATATGCTCTGTGCACAGAAATAAGAATTTGTCTCCTTCCACAAGGAATCTGTCAGATTTTAATGGGATAACTGCACGAGACTTCTTTGGGGGAGGGAGTATATGTGTGTTTTGGTGGGGGGAGAAGTGCATTTTGGTGGTGGGTTTTTTTTTTTTTTTTTTGTTTAAACAAGTTGAAATGTTATTGAAACAAGAAATGAGCAAAGGGAATTTCATATTGAATTATGTTTTTCTTTCTTAAATAGTTTGTTCTGCATATTTTTATGCCTTACCCTTTTATGTTTTCTAAATCAGATTTGCAAACTGCCATAAGGACTTTACTTAAACGAGGACCGGGATTGCAGGATGCCAAACAATCGCAGTTCATTGCTTTCCGAAGGTAATGAAGCACGTAGGCAGACATTGAAAAAATCCTTGCTAGCAGCCACAGTCTAAAAATAGCTGAATGTGTTGAGTTGGAGACACTAGTGGCAATACCCTAAAATTACTAGAGAGAACAACAAGCCAGGTGCCTTTTCTCGTGACTTCTCATTGCCTTCAGTCTGTCCCCAGAGAGTTGCTTCTTTTTTCTGTAAGCTTAATGTTAATTTGCACCATGATTTCTGCCTTTGTGTTTGTGTTCATCTGTACTCATGGTAAAGAAACAAAGGATGGACATAATGAGGGGTAATGGCTTTAAATTGAAAGAGGGGAGGTTTTGATTAGATGCTAGAAAGAAATTCCTTACTCTGAGGAAGGTGAGGCACTGGAACAGGTTGCCCAGAGAAGTTGTGGATGCCCCGTCCCTGGAAGTGTTCAAGGCCAGGCTGGATGGGGCTTTGAGCAGCCTGGTCCAGGGAGTTGGAACTAGATCTTTAAGGTCCCTTCCAACCCAAACCATTTTATGATTCTATGATTCTGTGATAAGTGGCCGGTTTTTGTAGTAGATTCTCTTGAGAGCCTGTGCTTTGGTGTTTGCTAACAGTGTCGCGTCCTTCAGAAATGAAAGGTGAGGGCTTGACTGCAGGGGGAACCCGGAAAATACAAAGTAACCTCCATGTTCGAGCATCGTGGCAGAGGTGAATTCCAGCATACGAGGTGGAACACCTGACCTACTGTCTCTGCATGCTTCTGTCACAGGTGGACACGGACCAAATGACAGAAGATATTTGCATTTTGACGCATAATCTGATGTGCATTAGTGCTCGTGCTAGGCAGTGGCGGGTGCCTACAGTGTGGATATTTTGAAGCACAATACATTTAGGAAGGGGTGGGGTGTAGGGCTCTAACATGCTTTTAAGGAAGATAATGAAGTTTAGTAATCACTGATGATGTGAACTGTCAGAGGGGTGTGAAAAGTATGGATGGCCTCCCAGAACCAGTGAAGGGATAAACGTAAAGTCCAGTAGTACCAATAGTTCATAAACTTGCACTTCTGCTCAAAAGGATACTTAAGGAAAACCTCTTCCACTTTTATTTGTGAATAACCTTTTCTCAGCAATTAAAAAACATCCACTGTTTACAGGTTACTAGTATGCAAATAAATAGAATTTATAAATTTTAGCTAGTTCACCTGTTTTTTGTGGATGCTGAGTAACTCTGAAATAAATTTTTTTTTCTTCAGTCTGCATTCAGGTACATTGTTATTAATGGTTTCCATACAAGATTCTTCTAGGATATATTTATAGGTACTTAATCTGCATTTAAAAGTTAAAATTCCAGGTCTTCAGGAAGCAAATAAATCTTCTGTCTATTTTTAATATATCCACAGGCAGGAAATAATATATCCAGGATTTAGTTTTTCTTTAGTTGTGTTCTTAAACAGAACTTTGTTTGAGGCAAACATCCTTGCCTCACTTGCTATGTTACTTGGTCAGAACTGTTCCTTTACTGCTCTATCCTCTAAACTCTGCATCAGCGATTGCTTTTAATTGCTGGTGGAAGGTCATCATAGCTAAGATAGGCTTTTTCCATTGCTTTTTTAATTAAAAGGTAATGCGACATAGCATGTCATTGTTGTATCCTTTGTATTTGTTAAGCACATCAGGATTTTGTTCATGTTCTTGCTTTGTATGTTTTAGGCAAGATTGTGATCTAATAAATGAACTTTGTTGCCAACACTATTCAAATCACGTCACCAGGTAAGCCAGTGCTTTGCAGTTTTTCCTGTGAACAATCTCACTTGGCTTTTGAAAGTGCTACAGCCAGGCCAACAGCCTAAAATAAAATTTTTAAGCTTAATATTTCATCTAGATCTGATTATTTAGGTCAGAAATAATTTATACAATAATCTTTCTTTGATGGGTTCTTTAGTCTCATCCTGGATTGTGAACAGAGATAATATAAAATAAGTGTTTGCCTTTCATTTAAATTGCCATTATGTGAATTCCAAGATTTTGAGTTACTGCTGAATATATAAAATTAACATAAAAGCAGCTTGGAAAAAAACTCAAGGTTAATTTTGTTTGCCACTGTATGATTTCCAAGTAGATTCTGAAATGTTTTTGGAAGCAGGATTTTGGTGCTACTCTATATTACTGTTTTTTACCAAAATGTTTTACAAAAGTTCCAGAAATACCTTTGAAATGTGAGTGTTCTTAACTGGTTTGAATATTATTAAGGCTTTTAATCTGGCCTAAGTGTAGAGGGGGGGAAAGAGAAGAAATACTGAGAGATGGTGAATGCTTACTTTGTAAATACATTTCTCCCTTTTTCTTTCTTTGACCTAGAGACCATAAAAACCGTCTTTTATTCCAAATTGATGACAAGATTTCCTGCATGCGGAACACATATCTGAAGGATCTCTTGCCAGACTGTGGTTTGGGAGAGGGTCCAAATTCCCACAAATGCACAAGCAGACAAACCTCCCCCACTACAGAGACCGCTCAGGACAAACGACTCTGCAACGGAGATATATTTTTCATAACAGGTGTAAGTTCTTGCTGCAGGAACTTGCCCGAACGCACATAGTGGTGACTGATTTCAGCCCTTGTTGAATCCCCAGAACAAAACAGCGCACACTTTAAAATTTTAGTCCATAATACATACTTGGTTCTTCTGCTGCACCATCATGTGAAAGGCAAGAAATGTGCAGACTCACAATAGAGAATTAAAAAAAAAAAAAATCTCTTGATATTTTTGTAAAATGTGTTTCAGTTGCTCCTGTCCAGTGTAAATACATTCTGTAAATACTCAGATGTATTGTAATTGAAATGCATAATGTTTTAGTTAGAGGTAGAAACATAGTTTTAAGTAAAGAGCAAAGCTAATGTTACAGCTGGAGCTCTCCCTTGGCAGAAAACTAAGCTGACCAAAAATACGGCAACAAAACCCCCTGTATTTTTCTGCTGGGTTCAGTGAGTTGAGTTCACTCAGCCGAGGGTCCACTGGAAGTGTCGGTATTTGTGCATGGGAAAGGGGGATGGTGCAGGGTTGGTGGGAGAGTGGAGGCTCTTCTCCGTGTGTGGCAACAAACTGTTAAAGGGCCTCACTGGTACATTGCACTGTACCCTAGGACAGTTTAAGTTTTCTGGGAGTTAAAACTGCCTCTCGGCGTTTTTCTTGGGAAACAGAAGGATTTGGGGTAGGCCCTGTCCACTGAAACTGTCTTCCTTGAAGGTGGTCGGTGAAAGATAACCATCTTTTGGGCTTAGGGTCTTCTGAAACCATTTCACTCGGTTGACATTGCAGCTGTTGTAACTGCAGGGAATGCTGGAATATGGGCACGCATACAGATGTATAGACGTTGATCAAACTGCTGATACGAGCTTACGGCTGAGTGTTCTCTTTCTGTAGGATGTGGAAATTGATAAACAGCGCTTATTGACCATCAGCAGCACGGACGGCTCCACTTTCACTGTGAGATACAAGGCACTGAAGAAGCTGTGTCAGATAAAGCACGCATGGGCCAGAACTATCCACACGTTTCAGGTACAAAAACCAACAACAACAGAAAAGGAGCTCTGAGGTGGTAAAACGTTCTCATGGCTTTCTCTTGCTCACACACTCTATTTTCATGTGAAAGAGTCAGACGCTCTCTTGGAACTAAAATTCCTTGAATGCAGGATAAAAGCTCCTGCAGACTTGAGAGTGTCCCTGGTTGTCTCCAACTTCTTGTTCTTATAAGCTGTCTTTTTTTTAAAACTACTTACTGGAGGTCTGAATTTAACAAGGTGTTCTTAAACGTGTTCCAGGGTTCCGAGGAAAAAACTGTTGTCTACGTGGTTGGCAATCCCGGCCGTCAGCACTGGCAGCACGTGTACACAGCCGTGACCAGAGGGCGCTGCCGTGTCTATGTCGTGGCCGAAGAGATGCACCTCAGGAGAGCAGTCACTAACAAAAAGGTGCCCAGAAAAACCCGCTTACAGAAGTTTTTGAGAGAGGCCATCGCAGAAACGGGCAACTGTCCCACACAAGCTTCCTCTCCCCCGATGAAGAGCTGGCAAAGTCAAGAGGCTGAGACTCCCTCTGTTTCCGTAACTGAAGGTGCTCCTGACCCACCTGAACCTCTCACTGGCGTCATTAAACAGGAGAGGTCGGCAGCCCTCAGTAAAG
>JAOXNO010000001.1:37152746-37177890 GCA_028565335.1 Limnodromus scolopaceus
TCCTCATAAGACTTGTGCTCCAGACCCCTCACCAGCTTCATTGCCCTTCTCTGGACCCGCTCCAGCACCTCAATGTCGTTCTTGTAGTGAGGGGCCCAAAACTGGACACAGCACTTGAAGTGGGGCCTCACCAGTGCCGAGTACAGCATGAGATCACAAGAGAAATAGATTAATCTTTGAGACTATGGAACCTGATTTAGATATTCCAGGTGGAGAGCTGCCCAATACAAAACTGTTTAACTGTGGCATCTGGTCTGAAGACACCAGTAAGTTTTCTACTCACCCTTTAACAGAGTGGAGCTGAAGCGGGCATATTTACACTGGTGACAGCTGTTGGCAGCTGTCACAATGCCCACTCCAGAAGTGACATTTAAAAGCACATAGTTACTCTGTCTTTCATGGTGTTCATTAATTTAAATGCAGTAGATCACATCTAAAATGTCAGTTCAGGTCTTCTCTGGTTTTTATTAATATCTGAAGTATGTTATTAGGCTAGTTGAAAAAAAAAAAATACTAGTTTTTCCATCACAATCCAGGTTGGCACTGTGAGAAGTGCGGTGCTCAGTGAGAATCACATTATTACCACTATGCCAATCAACAGCTGGGATTGAGCACAGAAACAATACTCAAGTCTATATCAAGAACAGCAAAAATTACAAATCTCTCTGGAAACGCCTCAGGACATTCCAGCTTTCCAGTGAGCATTTGTAATGTCTCCTTTGGAGTTCTGAAATACCTAACATTCTGAAATAATCCGTTTCTTTAAATACAATTTTACAGAAAAATCTAACCTTAGTGCCACTGTGTAAAAAGCCCAAGTCTCCTTCAAGCACTGCCTTTCCTTACTGAGGGGTCTCAGTGACTTACATGGCCTGTGGCACAGAGCAATTACTGTCATTTGTCCTTCTTCCTGTCCCCCTGCACACATCCTTTCCCAGCAGAAACAGAACAGTACTGCTCATAATTTAAAATATAATAAGCAATGTCGATAATAACGTGTTCCAAATAAGTGATGTAAACACTTCATGCAGTTCTACCATCAGGCCTGTGTACACAGCTGCAGCGTCATCACAACACCCTGCAGTGCCATCACAAAATCTTTTTACAAAGTAACATAAAGTATGTCACGGCCCTTCATGCTGAACCTGCGCGGGGCCAGAAACGTTACCTGTAAGAGTCTGTCGTATGGTTTTAAGCCTCCCAGGTCGCCGGGGCCAGCTGGGCGAATATTTTTAACATAGACGCCTTTCTCCAATAAACCATCCGAGACGCTGAACCCAAAGTCTTCTCCATCAGAGTCCTTGTACAAAGTTACCTGAGGAGGTGACGTGACACGATGAGAAGGAGAAAAAAAAAGTACAAGTTTGTTCACATTTCTACAAGCACTGGGCGGGCTTTCTTCCTAGCATGGCTTGGTTTGGTTTTTTTCCACTTCAGCAAGCTCACTTACCTACTATTTGGTACTTACGGTATTATGTGAGAGTTGTCCCCATTTTGATATTATATTAATATTCTCAGAAGCTGCCTTATTCTTCTGTAATAAGCAGCCCTTTTCACTTCTGCTTGCCAGCTGGGAAATTGTGGGTTTCATCCCACCTTTTGTGGTGTCATTTTTTTTGAGTTTTAGTTGTGGGTTTTTTTCTACCCTGTTCTCTAGTTGCCAGGATCTGAGTACAGGTCACCCAGTTAAGTTTAGGTTTGCTCCAGGGATGACGACCTGGCCTTAACCAATGAGTATCGTGTCTTCCAAAACTTCCCTAGGGCATAAATGCCACTGGCATCATACACCCTCACCAGCCTGGTTTTGGCCAGGCAATGGTCCACCCTGGGAAAGTCCTAATCTCAAAAGTGCTCAGTATGAGAGTTATAATGCAATCTTTTAAGAGTATGAATGAAGGCTCCTTCAGCAAGAGCTTGCAGGCAGCGTTCTTACAGTCAGTCACACAGCCAAGAGACAGTCACAGAATTGTCACAGACAGTCATTCAAAAGCAGGAAACAAGAGTTAATAAAACTGTTAGCAGAAGGTTTTTCAGGTGTTCAGAGAACAAGTCCTCGCAGATAGTTTTGTGAATGCAGTTATTTGAGAGAAAAGGATTCAGCCTGTTTTGTAGGTAAGAGGTATGCCTACATCAACAAAGAGCACAGACAGTTGGGTGTGGGTGTTTCCCCTTCTTCTCTGCAGTTTTCTTGAATTTACTTGGCTTTAACTAGAATGAAACCAGACTCACTGCTGAGTTCTGTAGCTCTCCTGGGCAACAGCTGAGACAAGTGAGACGTAAGGCCGGCTGCTGCCGCATCAGCAGCGTTGTATCTGTAGACGTGGAGGATGCATCGCTGGACTGCTCTGAAAACATCTCTCTGCCTCACGCCGGGGTACGCACAAATACCCACACCCACTATTTGCCCCTTGGGTGACACCAGTTCCTCCTCTTCTGTTGTTTTCCTCCCTCTATACAGCACAGCAAAGCAGAAATCCACACCTAGAGCCCCATTAACTAGGCCGAAGGCTTTCTCCCTGCCAGTGACTTTTTTGGGGTATAAGCTCTCATTTTAAACTTCCCAGTGGCTGCTGTGTTTAGGGTCTTTGCTTTCTTTTGTCCCATCTTCCCCCAAAGAACCTTCTTGCTGAACCTGTCACACTTCCTCCACCTCAGTGCGAATTTTAGGAGTCAATGGGCATTTCAGCTACTGAAAAACCTATTTGCAAATTCAAAATAATTCATCATAGATTGATTTTAATTTGTATCAACAGCTGCTGTACCAGCAGGACTTTGGGAAACTTGCAATAATTTGTTATCAACAGAGGCTTTTGTTTGTGATATCATAGCATGTCTAACATGGTTTTGATCTGAAGTATGCTTGAAGCTGCTATGAAAGTGCTGTAAGACTACAATTCTACAAGACTAAAACAATAAATAAAGGAGGGAGATCAATTTTATTCACAGATTTTTCTACCCTTCCTGGCAAGAATGAAAAATAATTAGCACTGGTCTAAGACATAAATTCTCCTCAAATGAGATGGTAAATTTTTTTCCACACTGTCACAAAGGGTAGGAGAGCATCATGTTAACTGCTTCTTAATGAAGCCTGGAAAAGTAAATGTAAAAACGTGATATGGTGCCTAAGAGAAGACTCACTTAAAATACTATGTGCTGTTCCAGCATAGATGGCACATTTTTTAAAGGGAACTTCCCCTTTTCCACTTACGCTTTTTCTTTTCCCCTTCCTCTTCCTTCAGGCACTGGAGTTAAGTGGAACTGGATCCAACCTCAGATGAACTACAAAACCATATGAAACGGGGCTCTCTGAAGTCATCTAGACTGTATTCTTGCCCTGAGGCAGGATCAACTCCATCTAACCCATTTCTGAGAGACATTTATCTGTCCTGCTTTTTAAAATCTCCAGTGATGGAGACTCCACAGTCTATTAAAGTAATCCCTTCCAGTGCTTCAAATGTTTTCCGCATGTCTAAACTAAATCGCCCCGGCTGAGAGTTAACCCTGCTGCCATCCACAGAGAACAAGATCGCTTCATCCTCTCCTTCTCTGCAGTGATGTGACACAAGGATTGCTTTTCTCTGGGCTCTCCTCGGGAGGTTAACATCCTTTAATTTGCAGACCCCAAACGGGACACCCTATTACAGTCTAGATCTTATCAAAGCCACGCTAGAGTAGAGGATAGTTCTGCCTGTACTACAGATGGTGGTCCCACTTGTATGGTCTAGGACAGCGTTGCTTTTTTCCTATTTTTAGTGAGTGACCTATTAGCAAACAAAATACATACAAATTCTGTTCTACAGACCTAAGAAGTGCCATTCCACATCAGCTCACCTTACCTTTTGTCTTGTCTATAATAATGTCCAGGGAATCCACGTGCTACTTCATGCCCAGCTTGTGAGTCAAAAAATGGAGCGTTGCAAATGATAAGGGACATGAAGGAGGAGTTTTGCTGTGGAAGTGAGAGCCTGCGTTTGCAGGACAGTGGGAAGTACTGCAATGGTGGGGCACGGAGGGAAGCACAACTTAAGAATAATCATCTAAAGTCTTTTATTGCCCCTCCCCCCACCCTATTGCTCAGGTTGGACTTTCCTGATTTACATGGATTGAGCACTCCAGAAGGGAATTACTCACTACCCTGCAATCAGAACTTTGACGTATAAAAATATTTTCTCATTTCTCTGGTTCTTCAGATCTGCAGATCATAAAAGATTTTAAAAACCTGTTTTCTTCATGTCTATCTTCTCTTGACTTTTGGTTTATTTAACAGGAGTTTGGAAATTAAAGGAACTCATTTGCTTAAGAGATGAGGTTGTGATTTAACTTTGTTGCATGTTTGACAGCTGTCCCATTTTTTAGGTGCAAGTCATCTGCACAGAACTTTCTTCTGTATTTGTACAATTATAGGTTGTAATCTTGGGGTTACTTCTTTTTCAGGCAGTATATATTCTTAAAAGGAAATCTCAGAAGTAAACCCCCTGCCATCTGAAGTACTCAGATTTTTAATTTATATTTAAATTATTTTTATTTAAATTTATATTTAATAATGGGCATGGGCAAAGCACACAGGTTTCGCATCTCCACTCGCCAGTAGCACATCCCTGTCTGAGGGGTACGAGACTGCAGGCAATTAATGCAACACCCATATCATGCTGTTTTATCTGTACTTCTGATCACAACACTTTGGAAGGTTTGATCTCAATAGCAAAATCTCCATTATGGGCAATTTGTTAGACTTTTAAATTTACAGCAGGAGCCTAAGGGAAAAAGAAAGCTGAACTGGAAATTTAATTCATATTTCATAAGCAATTAAATAGTTACAAATTTTAAACAGAGGCTCACAAGTTTTGAGTCTGTTTCTATGCCTCTCCTCTCTCTCAAATCTATGGGAAAATGCTTAATTTAAATTCATACATCTTGCACAGATCAGCTATTGAGGTATTTTAACCGACTGTAATTTTAGGTTAATGACTACTTGCAATAATAATATTGAAAAATTATCTGATGTCTAGTGCATATTTTTGCTCTCAGAGGAACGTGTGCTCTATGAAACTTTAAAAAATGGTCCGCTATGATTTTTAGAAAAATATTAATCTATGTGCTTACCTAGGTAGATAAAATCAATTAAAGGCATTAATTAAATTTGGGTACTGATATAGCAATAAGCTATCCAGTTAAAGTGAATGTTTCTTATTAAACCATCTAGAACAAATGTTCGAAGAGATTAGTAGGACAGTTACCTCAATTGCAGCTTCCGCAGGACAAAGGCAGTTCAAGTACACGTTTGGCAAATGTAATGCAGGGAAATAAGAAAGAGCGCTGAAGAATTCAGGTTAACTTGCTGCAAAATTGGCAGCATTCAGCAAGATTCAATCCTCGGGGCTGTGTTACCTTTCTGACAGGTGTATATCTGAGAAGGACAAGCCACTAATGTCATCTGCTCACCACCCTGTTCCATTAGACTTACTGGTGTTTGTAGCCTGAGCAGTTTTTATCTGGTCTTATTCTCTCTTACCCTATATGGTCAGACTGGCTATTGATGCATTTCATTTTTACATGTGGCTTTTTCTTTGGTAGAACCACAAATTCTCGCTCTCACAATCAGATTATGAAAAATCAGTGGAACATTGTCCTTAGCTGGCCCATTTTCTGCAATCAAACTTAAGGTATGAACTCTGATTATAGGGCGGGCACATAGGCCCTGCCTCAACAGGCACGCAGGCTCATGGCATTGTGGCCATAAATAGGCACCTTGACCTGTCCTGCTGAAGAAACTGGGAAAGCTCAGCAGCACACAGTCAAACACATCATCTTGCTGAGGTAAGTCTTAGGCAAGCTATGTCTTGGCTTGTATTTCAACGACCATTTATACCATCACAGTTATCCAAAACAGTGTTCAAAATACATCACTGCTTGTCCCATCTGTGGCCCAGCTGATCAAGACATTTGCCTGCAGAGGGCAGAGCACATTTGCCAGCAAGTTCTGTTATGAAAAATCCCCAAATCAAGGCATTTCTCCGATAGTGAAGCGAAGTAATTCCTGTGGCATTGCAGCTCTTTTGGATAACTATCATCGGATAAGTTGTCCATGAGAAATAGCAACTGGAGAGGTTATTGGTGTTAAACTAGAGGTCCAATACAAAAATGAAGGAGGAGAGAGAAAGTAACAGGCCCATTGCTACACAAGAACCAGCAAGAAAACTAACAAGTAAGAACTGGCTAAGATGGGCATGAATACGAAAGCAGCCCATGATGCTTGGGTTAAGCTGGACATGAGATAATAGGGGTACAAGCCCACTTTGGTGAATCAGACCGTAAGATCAGTGACTGGTTTCCATTTTTCTTAAATGACTATAAGGATTTGGAAAATCCTTGGTGCAGGTTCAACTTTTAGATTTTTAGAAAGGAAATGAGTCTTTTTCTGGATGACAGAAAAGACAGTATTAGCAAACTCAACATCACTTCAGCAGACAGGGGAAAAAAGGGTATATTATCTGAACAAGAACTGGAAATTACTAAAACAGAAGGTCACAGCAATCTAAAAAAAAAGGCAACTGAAGAAAGAGAACCTCAAGGACAGGATATTTTTTTACTGCCCAGGACTCTAAGAGCTAACAGCTATCATAGAATACTGACTCATTAATAGAAATCTGATGACTCCTTTCCAGGAAAGGATTTATTTTATCAATCATGAAAGGCTGCTTTTATAATCCACAGGAGAAAAGTGTGCCTTTGCTCAGTGTGAGCACACCATGAAATACCTACTGGCGTAGCTTTGTTTTGTATCTCACATTTACTTGCCACGCAGGAAAATTGAGCACAGTTAACTAACTCCATTAATCACTTCACATCAAGCTGGAAATATGAACAGCTTAAAACTAGCACAATCCATCCTATTGATTGTTTACACTGGCAATGGATTAACTTTCCATATATAAGATCCACTCTGTACTACCTTCTGCAAACATTCATTTAGCCCACACTCAGCGAGTCCTCACCTCACTGAACTAAACTGCATGAACTACAAAGGAAACTGAGTCAAACCCACAGGGACTAGAAACTAAACCAACTCTCTTGAAACTGACAACATGTGACCTCTTAATGAAACTTCGCTGTGCTTCTGCCTCCTCTCTGGGAGGATCTCAGACCTTTAAGAGGAAGATGGGTGCAGGAGATGGGATGCTCATTCCCATCTAGGAGAACATCATTACAACATCCCCCAGAGTTCTGGAAACTGGTTGCTGTTATGGCCTCACTGCAGGGTGTTTGCTGTGCTGTGTATCTAAAGATATTTTATCCAGGACTTCCTTGGGGTGCAGAGGTTCATATCACCAGGTGATTTCCACAGTCTTCAGCAGTGAAAAGTTGCACAGACTGAAGTTTATTTATCCTCTTTAGAGCAAAGGAATTATTAAGAGAAGAGAAGCAACAGCTAATTTGAAATAACATTCTATATTATGTACACAGAGTCTCACGTATTTGATTCAAAATGAGTGGTAATTTGAAAAAGGACCAATGGGAGCCTCAAGCCCTCTTGAGTAATTTCCTAAAGAAATGTATTTTCTAGAAATTAAACTTTGCTTTCTTAATGAACACATTTTGCAGAGATGAGTTATTGGTATTATCAATTCAAATTACCAGTGGATGCTCCTTGCAAAAGAGCAGTCCCTTTTGAGGATTTATTGTAATACGAAATAGCAGACAAGGATGCATCTTATTTGTTTGTTTCCCCCACAAGGTTATATCATTAATGTGTTCGTAAGAACTAATATGCATGGCCTCCAAATTACATCTGTGGAGTCATTATAAAAAGTGCTTACTGTATTGCCATATAATTAGATTCCCTATACCGAATATATTATTTCAAAACTGTCAGAAGAAAAATTACAGACCTTGTGTAACTCCACAGGAGTTGGTGACATGATTTCTTTCATTTCTTGCTTAATTTTTCTCAGAACCATGGATTTTCTCCCCACATCTGACGGCAATGTGTTGCTACGAGTAGCTTGACTGTAATGTGGCCTTACAGAACTTCTCTCCTGGAAGCTGGCTTGTCTTCCCAGCTGGCTACGAGGCTGTGGGTTTTCATGATTCAAACTCATTGTACTTCCTGACATAATTGTGGCCTAGAGCATTAATGAACAGGTTAATTTTTAACACAGAACGTGGGTTAAGTAAGTGGTTAATTCATACCAGTAGGAAAAACATCTCTATTCTTTGTTAAAACACACAATCACTCAGGGCACAGCAAAAGGCAAGAGGATAGATGTTCAATCTGCTTGCAAGTCACTATAAAATAAAGGACCACAACAAAACACAACAGCAATAACAGAACCCTATAGGCAAAAGTTTTCAGATGGCATTTCAAACTAAAATACTGAGCACTAGAATGGCTATGCTTGTAAGCTTGTCCCCTGGCAGGCAGACTGAAGAGTGTGTAGTATAATTGCTTACTTTAAAAATATTTTACATGTAAATAAAACAATGTTTAACTTGCGGCATAATCGCATTTGTTGGAATTGGAGCTACACGAAGGCATTTATAATTCAGACTCTGTGTGCAAGGTGAACAAAAAGTGAGTCAGCAGAATATGTAGGCAGGTCTAGAGTCAGCAGTGGCAGAGAGCGTGCCTGGACACCCTCCCAGGCTGGGGAAAGCTCAGTGCAGGTAAGCTCACAGCCTGGAAAGAAATTTTGCATAATGTACATATTGCAAGAGTAACTGCCTTAGCTTTGCACGAATAATTCAGAGATACAAGCCCCTGCCTCACTGCTGTTTTTAATCTCTGTAAAAGCTAGCATCTTGCATCTACGTTAGATGCAAGAATACATGGAGGGTGAATTCTTGAAAGATGATGACGGGAGTCATCGCGCCCACTGGGTGGAACGGACTGACATGAAAAGCACCCGTGCACAGCAGGGAGCCTCCTCCCTTGGGCAAGGCTTTCTGCTCTGGGGAACGGGAAGCAACTTTGAAGAACTTTGGCGCAGCCACCGTGCAGAGGTGCCGCCGCTGGGATAGGGTACGCTGAGTTTCCTGGCTATTCTCCCAGGTGCCGATGGACAAGCAAAAAGGGAAATTAAGAGGCCACAACCTGAACTCTGACTCAGACAGGATGCAGGCAGCCTTCTCGAAAATGTGTAGTGAAAATAAAGGAGGGGAGAAAAAGGGAAAACAGGCAAATAACCGTTTGCTTCTGACTCTGGTGAGCTTGTCTCTCGCCATTCTTTCTCCCAGCTCCAGTACTACTTTCACTCTGTGATAATATATTGTAGCCTTAACAGTCTGTCTTGTGCTCAGCAATGACTGATATTACTGCCTGATGGAGCAAAACCATCCAGAGGACTTGGCAAACAACAGTTTTCTTTGCTCTTTGGCTGAGGACCTTGAAATGAAAAATGATAAGGAGTCCTTGACTACGCAATGGCACTTCATAAAATAGAGGCATCGCCGTTCTCAGCATCCTGTCATACTGAATGAGTCTTGCTTTCATTTTCAGAGCTGTGGGATGTGGAACAAGGCGATGCTATAAATGATACAGCATCTACAGTTCTGAATTTAACTTTTGTGAAAGGCTGAGAAAAATTCAATGTGTTGAAGTAAGTGAATTCCGGTCAGCATGAATGATCCATTTCCATTTCAAAATGATCTATTTCCATATCCTTTTATTGTGCTCTGAATACTGAAAATTGCAAGAGAAGCCTGTGGTACTGAACCATATCTAACTATGGAATTAAACCAGTATAACACTTTCTCCTACATTTCTCTGGTTTGCAATAACAAATACATGAGAATCACTTTTGCTACCCGTACGTGCAATACAAAAACCATAAATCTGAGGAAGTAAATTAATCTAAACTGAAAAACTTTTACCCAGTTATGCCATTCACATTCCTCCTGACTGCTAAAGGACTTTATATAACATAAAAATGAAAATGAGATTCCGCCAGTTTTGCAGCTCCAGGAATTTAAAAGAACATAAAAGAAAATATTTTAGGACCTTTCATTCTGTAGCTTTAAGTGGCAGTATAATCTTAATTGTTCTGATTAGACAACTTAGAGAAAAGGTGATTAGAAAAATAAAGACTCAGAGTTACTCTGTCTCTGTTCCCCCCCAGTCTAACACAAAGCATGGCTAGATTTGCAATTAACTTTGGGATGAAATGTGAAAATTTGTTGTGTAGTGAAGAAATCGCTATATAATGAATATATATATTCTTTCTCCCACTGGCAGCTTTTTTTTGCAGAGTGGTAAGATTGCAGGTAAACATTTTGAAAAGTCAATTTTCTTTTATGTTCATCTTAATCAAATTAAGTTTCAATTTAAAAGGCAACCTACAACATGCTAAGGAAAGCTGCACAAAGCGTCTGTCAGAGAATGGGATGCGTTGCTGCAGGAGGGTTTATGCCCACTTAAGAAGTTCTGCGCCATTTGCTGCCTGTGCAGGCAGCACCGAGGATTATGCACAGCAGAAGCTGCAAGTCAAAGCTCTGAGGTGAACACGTTTATAGAATTTTGGTTGCATTGTACAAAAGAAAACAGCTCTGGTTAGGGGCGGGGGAGGCAGCTGCACAAGCACAAATATAAAGGTAAAGGGTAGGTACCAAGAGAGTCATGTTTCTCAAACACAGACGCCTGTCAGCCTTGTCCTGTGGAGAGGGGTTAAAGCTTTTAAATGAATTGGTGTGATTAGTGCAACTTAAAAGAAAAGAAAAAGGAGAAAATAAAATGAAAGTAAACCAAACCAAACCAAAACCATTATATTTCTCTATAATTGGAAAGAAAGGTTAAGATTGTTCTACCTCTAGTTCCCTCAGAATTCCTGACTGGCCACAGGTCTCTAAATCCTCCAGAGCCTGAGACCAGAAATTTTCGTCCTGGTCAGCCTCGGTGTTATCATGGGTACCTGTGAAGCTAGATTTACAATGAGAGGTTAAGAAAATGTGGACTTTTTTTTTCCCTCGAAAAATATATTTTACACACGTGCGTTGCCACAGATTGCACCTTGAATGACAGAACGTTACAGTAGGTGGGCAGGAGAGTGGGGAAGAGTCGCCGATCAGGAGAGGCTGGATGAGCATGCAGAGCACATGACAGACAAGTCTTCTCATAACCTGGCAGTCGCTAGCAGCTGGCAGGATCTGAGCAGCGAGTTATTCAGTAAGGAGATAAATGGATTCCAAGAACAATTCAATACACATTTTTACTGGGTTGAAACTGGGACCTCCCTATGAAAATTAATGAATCAACCAGTAGCTGTGTGCAGAGCTGCTCCGTGCAATGAATATTTGCAATGAAACCTTTCAACCTCGTGGACTTCTCCCAGGAAATAGGAAAAGAGCCCTCATTTTTGCAAACAGCATTTTGTAAAAGAGGGATGGTGGTGCTTTTTACCCAATTCCTTCAGCCTAAGCTGCATTTATCATTATCAATTTAAGCCCACCTGGCTGTCATCATGCAAACTGTTCCAGTCATTTCATACACAACCACAGGGAAACTCTTGGGGATGCAACTGTCCTGCGTGGAGACTTAGGTCTCTGGTGTTTCATAAATGTGTTGAAGCCTTATTTCTAGCACTCCTGAGCGGGATGTTGGTAACAGCGATGATTAGGGAAATTGCCCAGCAAGAGAGGTTTGATAAAAAATGCCAACTCTGGACTGCAGCAACACCGCCCAAAGCAACACCATCACAGTGTATGTGTGTGTGGGGAGGAAGCAGGGGTTTTTTGCTGTCTTAGCAAGGGGAATCGGCTCAATGAGAGTTCACACAAGCATCAGAGCTGCTGCATGGGAGGGGGCTGATTATGTGAAAGGCACAGGGGAAAGATGAGGAAGGAAAGAATGAGAATTCGCCCTTTTGGTGGCAGCAAGCTGTTACTTTGCAGCAGCTGCCCATGGACTGCAGCTAGTGGTGCTTAACAGCACATAAACAGAGCAAACACTATTATGGAAGCATCTGAGGCCTTGCTCGACAATGTATTACTGAGAATAGCATGGATGTAACACTGTTAACAGAATAGCTTTTAAATAGGAGAATTGCCCAGCACGACGGACGACAGCTCCAATGCTTCAAACACATGATACTCTGCCTCAGAGATGCTTTCTTACAGTTACGATCAGTCAAGCAGACAATGGTCAGCCATTTCAATCTCTTATTGCAATGCTTCTCCATCTAGCACCACTGTCTCTTCTAAGATATTGCAATAGATACAGCAACGGTGAGAATACCTACTCAGATCACAGCTGCAATTCCTCCCAGGCAAGATAAGAAAGTATTTAAAACATGATTTTAGAAAGATGCTTGACTTCTGAAATTAGCTCTTTCAATAAACCTAAGTAGTTGTTTCAATAGCCAATGCTGAACACAGACTAATTTATCCATTACAATACCATTCTTTATATTGCATACTAATATTATAACATGAAATGGAACTTGAGTTCATGAACAGGATTGAGGCAATTATCTGTGACAGCAAAGACTGGTTTTCCTAGAACTGGAGGTCCATTTATTCTCTGACTTCTGTGAAATCTGAAATCATGATGCCTATAAGGCTGGACCTCTTTTCAGCTGAAGCAATCCCTTCTTCTGCCCTCACCTCCTCTTTTGCCTTTTCTCCTAGTCTTGTCTCCTGGTGTGTAAATGCTCAACTTTTGCATCTCCATTACAGCCACATGAATAAGCTGATTTGTAGCTGAGCTACTGCACCAGAAAAAAACAGAGGTACCAAAAGAATTTTGCACCTAGATGGCTTTTTTTTTCTGAAGCCTGAGAGATTGATTTTATGTCATGTGAAATATTGTTTGATCTATAACAAATATATTTGGTTTTCTGATGCTTATTCAAAGAGCCATCAGAAATTTAGATGCATAAAAATGCTGAAGGAGAGGTAGTGGGACAGATACGAAGACACAGGTACCTATGACTTGGTTCTTATTGCCATATGAGAGACAAAATCTTTTTTCTTTTTTTCTTTTTTTAATTCAGGAGGTGATAGGATGTTCTATGATCTGGCAGACTCATTCCTATAAATATTGTTTTAATGTGCAAAAATTCTCCCTGGAGCAGGAATTATAACAGACTTATCCTCCCTGCCAGCAATACACACACACCAGGCTACAGAGCAGTTTAAGCTCTCTGGTTTCATTCGCTTGCCAAGTGAACTTTCATTGTCACTCAACGGCATGTTAATGATGGGTCTTCCGCTTTTACCCTGTTTTTCTCCTTTTTCTCATTTCAACTGTTTTTCCTTTCTTCACCCTTCCCCTGCCCTGCCCTGAGCCCAGCTGGATCTCACTCCTGTCCGCTCCTTCTTCACCTACCTGGACGTATTCCACTCTTCCAGCTGTCCCCCACCTTTCCTTTGCCCACCAGAGGCACCTTTCCACATCTTGCTCTCTTTCTTCATGCTCCTGATGCTCTCGCCCCCCAATCTTTCTACAGAAGTTTGCTTTAAATGGTTTTCTTGATTCTCTCCCAATGTCTCAGTCTCCTTCTGTTGCCACATATTCTTGGAAGCTGTGCTACACAAAATAAAGGTAAGAAAAAATTACTTTTTTGTGTTATAGAAGGAGAGAAGTTGCTTAGCTAGAGGCAGAGAAAAGGGGGTTTTATGGGGATCCCTGTAACAGGCTGGAAGAACAGACATGCCCTTCACAAATACTCTAGCACTTGGTATAGGAACACCACCAGGTGTGGCATAATCCATTTTACAGATACAGGGTTAAAATAATCATTATTTTAATTTGTGCCATATATCTCAGGTGTAAGTCACATTGACAAGTAGAACAAGACTCTTCAACGTGCATACTTTCTGTTGAATAGTGCTTGAAAATGGTAGTAGAGTACATGCTTTTCATTTAGAAGATGCTGTGTTTTACAATCCGGCTTTCCGGTTCATTGCTCATCAACTTTTTCAGCCTATGACTAACGTGACTGCAAAATAGTAGGTGTTCTGGAATCTATGGCTGAATCTCATCTGAGAAAAAAAATATGGGCTTTAACTGTGGATAAAGGTGCTGCTCTTAAATTAAAGATATTAACTTACCAAGAATATGAAGAAATGGTCGTTTCCTTTATTAAATATTGTCCACTACTAGCCTATGAAAACTATGTTTCTGGCCAGTAGGGACCAAAGGAGCTGGGTATGGACTGAGAACTCACACTTGTCCAGATCTTTGCTATCGTCTTGCCAGGCTTGCCTCCAGGCAAAATGCCACTGGGCAATCTGCTGTATCAGAGGGTTTGTTATTCAGATTCAGAAAAGCAGCACGGGTGTACAAGCTTTGCCTTGATTTGTATTTCAAAGGTAACAGGCTGGACCTTATGGATTTACTTATCCAGTATGTTTATTCAGGCACCAGAAAGGGTTTTTTTAGTACAAAACCTGAACTTCTCACAGACTGGGATTTTAGGCTCATTGTGCTGCTACACCAAGACACTGTATATCTAATGAAGCATGTCTGCAAGTCCAGGATGGGTACAAAGAACACAGAAATCTTTCTGTGTTGTCCGTCTTTCCTTGTCAGAGGAAGAACTGTTCTTTATTAGGGATCACCGAAGTCTCTGCAGTGGAACAGATCGTACTTAGAACCGAGAATAAGAGACTTTTGGGTCTTTCACTATCTCCAAGCGTTGTCAACTAAGCATTTTTCCTCCTTAAAGTTCTTTTGCCTGCAGAGAAACTAACTGAAAAGGAGATTTACTTCTCAGAAGAAGAGGAATGAATGTATGGAAAACTACAATAGCTTTCAACAAGACATTTCTACCTGGACCACTTTGTTCTACTGAATCACTGCAGATGTCTCAAGCATTTATGGAAGAAGGCTGTAATTTCTGCTTCTTTGCCCAAACCAAAATGAATAGTTTTCATGGAAGAGAAAAGATAAACATGCCAGTTGCCTTTAGACACTTTATTTGTAGGTTTATTTTTGTGGAGTGGAAAACAGGAGTTTTTTTCTGAAGCTTACCCAAGGGAATGCCCTAATTTTTTTGTTTGTTTATTCTTAAGAGGTAAATGCTGTGGGAGTTTTTTGTCTGAAGTAACTCAGAATAAATATATGTCTTGGATTTGGTGTCATAATCTTCCATAAATATCACTAATCACCCCTAGTAAGTTTCAGGAAGTATAAATACTATATCCCATATTTAAAGGAAGAGCTGTTACAGCTGCATTAGAAAACCATAATTTCATTGCAGACAGGAAGTGTTCATTTTTGAGGCACTGCTGCAGCTGCAAATCAGAAAACAGAAAAGCATATGGGAACTTACCTGCTTGCTGTAGGCCGGTCCCATTCGTCATCACTCAGCCCTGTATCATGAAATGGGTGGTTTCGTGGTTTGCTTGGAGGGGACAAACTAGTCTGTTTAGGACTCCTCCATTCATAGGCATTGAAGTTGTATCCTGAAGCCTGATAGCTGTGTCCTAAAAAGAGGAATTGTATATTTAGTGCACTGTATGTTTTGTAATGACAGAAAAGCACATCTCTGGAGCTGGGTTCTCTAGAATTTGGATGTGGACTCACAATTGCTACTGTTTTTTTGCAGTAGTAATCAGGTCATTTATGACCTAAATTATGCCTGGAATTAGGTGTGCTCTACAGCTTCTGCTGTGAAAGACCATTGAAAGCAAAATCTGAAATATATCTAACACTGTTGTCTTACTGCTTATGTCTTGGCTACTTCTGATGTTTAGTTCTAGACACCTTCACAACTTACCAGTTTCCAATTTGACATCAAACATTAAATACCAGTGAATAAATCACATGTGTTATGGATGTGTGAAATATATGTTTACGTGGTCATGTGCAATGTGCCCAAAATTAAACCTAAGCTTTTAAGAAAACTGTGCTTCAGACCTACTGAAAAAAGAGTCTGCAAGGATGCATGAAAAAACCTCATCAACTTGACTTTTCAGATGATAAGCAAGAAAGTTTTTTCTTCCTCCTGGTAACTTTCTCAAATTTGGAAGCAATGCAGCCCAGAATTAGTGACATATTAGTGTCAATTATACTACCCATCTGTAGAATGGCTACCTAGATGCAAATGTTGGCATGGTGCAGAGGCTCTCGAGTGACCAGTAACTGGAGTAATGCCAGAAGAGGAAGGAGAGCAGCTGCCTTGGCACCGCTGAGGCAAGGCCTCGTTAATACAACTGCAGGACTGTGTGGTCACAGCCCTGGACAAGGCCAGCGTGGGAATCTCTGCACCCCTGCCCCTTTGTGGAAGGGGGACTTGCACTTAGCAGAGAGCTGAGAAAAGGGCTGTCTCATGATGGGCACACATGCCCAGGACCAATATATACCCTTGGAAAGCTCATCTTGCAGAAAGTGATTTATCTGTCAGCCATTTCCAAATATCTCAAAGCTGTGTAAATGGCATCAGACAGCTTTTATGATGACCTTTATATCTGAAGAGTTTATTTCTGGGTGCTTTTATCATACAAGCAATGTTAGTATTAATTCAATAGTATTTCTCTAACTGAATTAAGTGTAATTTTAATTCCAAGTAGAAACCAGACAGTCTGGCTTCCAAGTGATGCATCAAGAAAAACATGTGGATCAACTTGTCACAAGCTGATGCTGATCTGTTAAACAAAATCCATTACAGTAGAGCTGCTATATCCATATATATTTCATCTTGACATATTCTTTTTCTAGCTCTGTAGTTGGTGTTTTCTGATGTGCATATTGGATTAGGATGTTCTATTTTGTTGATGACTAACAAATATCACTGCTGTCACCTCTCTAAAGAGGGCAATTTGCTTCCATAAATCAGTCTAGACCTGTCTACCTCAAATCTCATGTAACTAGAGAGTATTGTGCATTTTCCAGCTAATTGGCAGACATTAACATACCCCCAGATTCTAGGAAGGGTTCTGGTTGCAAAAATGTGACTGCTGTGTGGGGAAGGCTCTGGATTAGTAAGGCAGACACATTAGACAAAGGTACAAAATGGTGTATTAATTCAAGGAGAGAAAAGACTGCTCACCAGCATTAAATTAGTAACTAATAGGATTAAGCATTATCTGGTGCTCCAGAAACATTCCCCAAACTCCTCAATTTGCTTAGCCTGTGCTTATGCCAAGAAAGGTCTGGAGAGAAGCCAAAGTAAACTTGACAGGTTCAAGACAGAATGAACTTTCATAGAAACGTGGGTCACATTAGTACCACAGCAAGGGATAAGGTACAAATCTGATTACACTTGGGCTGTTTAGCAGAAGTGCCATGTATCCAGACAAGTCTGGGCTGATTCTTTCAAGGGAGTTAGAAAAAAAATCTGCTTTGAGATACTGGTTTAATTTTGGCATCGCACCCGAATCATCAGGACATTGGAAAGCAGTCTGGGCCTCAATCCTTTGCACAGTTGAACGATTTGCTCCAAATATAACCAATTCACCCAGGAAATGAGAACTATAATTTGGTCACTTTTTCAGCAATACTTCTCCTTAGAACGTAAAAGTATCAGAAGAAAATCTAATGTGATTTATTTTGATAAACTGACCAAAACAGTTAAAAACAGAAAAGCAGTCAAATTCATCCCAACTCTTAACTCCAGTTAGATACAAACTATACAAGGGGAATATAGCCCAATGCATTGAGTACTAAATAAAACATTATATGTAACAATAAATTAAAAACAGGAGTTATAATTAAATATATTGAGACTGTCTTGTTTAAAGCAAGTTGATGCCAAACATATGCAGTAAGGCTACAAAATACTTAAAAATTGAAGAACAGAAAAAACATGGCCACTAGTACTGACATCAGCTACTTCCTGATCTCAAGCAGCTCAGAAGGTTTCAAAGGAAATGTTCTGTTCTGCTTTCCAGAAGCAACTGTCAGTGCTATCACTGAGCAGCCACATTAGAGAATAGCAATGAAAATAATCAGCACAGAACTTCAGTCTCTATGAGAAATCTGCTGGGCAGAGCTCGGTTTCAGTCCTCTGTGTGAGGGTACAAAACAGAGCTACTGTCCACGAGCTACTACCCATGCTTCTGGAAAGCAACAGAAAGAACCAGAGAAATCAAATTGAAAGAATGTGTGAACCCAGAGCGAGAGAGAAAGTAATATTTGAAGTAAGGATCTACCTGTCCAGATACCTGCCAGGTAGTGGGGATACCTGCTTTACTCTGGAAATAGAATTAAATAGAACACCGAAGCTATGTGGAAGTTATTTTTCTCATTATCTAGACAAGACATCTGCATCCCTCACTACCTAAATAAATGTGTTTTACAAATTAAAATGAGATTATTTGAAAATCCTATATAAAACAAAAGTCAAATAGAAGTAGAAAATTTAGTGTAAGGAAAATCATGTCTTTAAATAGAATGCTTGTTTCTGAGAGCTGAAAGTTAGATGTTAATGCTGCAGGAATGAGGAAGAAGCGTAAGATTTACAAATCACAAGCAATGTCTAACATTCCCCCTTCAGTAGTTTGTAATAAATCTGTTGTCAGTTAAAAATTACTGCATATGGGCATCAAATTCATTAACATCTTCAGTGTTTTCTATGCCTTGCATTGATCTGTATTTGAAGGATAAACTCATTTAGTTGTGGATGAGCTATGGACTGGGCTATTCAGATGTCAGTAAAGCTAACAAAAGTCCATTAATGTATTGATAAATGCTTCATAACACATCACGTTGTCATGAATGAATGAATGTGAGGCCAGCCAAGTGTAAGAAATCATGCTGCCTGGCGAGGTGTGTGGTCATAATGAGACACTGGCACATTACAAAGTACAAGGTTTAAGGTGGGTACAGATGAAGTTCTCTTTAAGGCAAAGGAAGGTCAACCACGAAGGCGATAATTTCTACTTTAAATGTCAATTGCATTCTTAATAGTACCTTGATTTCCAAAGCTGGTGTCAATACCAGAGCCATCCCATAACTCTACCGCGCTGTCAACACTTGGGACTGTAGTGGAATAGATGTCCGAGAGTTTGCCAGATTTCTGTGCAGCAGAGGTTTCATCTTCAGCATCACTCAGTTCACTTACGTGACCCACAGGGACAGAAAATTTCTTGGGACTGGTAGCTGAAAAGAATTATAAAAAAAAATAAAAAAGGAGGTGGTGAACATTGCTTTTCTGCAGTTCTAAGCAGTAAGTTCTCTGCTTTTTACTACTGACACAACATTTTTCCACGGATGGCCTAAATGCTTGTTAATCTGTAACAGCACACGCATTAAAGACCAGTGATGCTACCCTTGGCCACTCACCATCTGTCTGCTTCTTGATTTTCAAGGTGACAGTTTCTCCTGCCATCTGTAATAAATGAATGGCTTCACTCAAAGGTTTTCCTTTCAGACTGCTACTATTTATTGCTAGGATTCTGTCTCCTATGTGAATCGCCCCAGTCCTACAATTAGAGAGTGAAGTAAAACATTGAGAAGAGAGCATAAAAAGCAACAAAGGCAATTTCTTTGCATATTTGGAGCATGAAAGTCTCATCTTCCTTTCTTTTTTTCATTTTGCTTCTATAGCTGTGTTACAGAGTAATTCTTTTGTTTGAAACGTCTTTGTTGTAGTGACAATAGCAGAGCTAAGGCATGGAGATGTGGATTTCTGTGTTACTGCAGCAGTTGAGTTAATCACCTATGGATGATATTCATTGCAGCCCACATGTTTCAGAGCAATCTTAGGCAGCTCAGTAATTTCTGAAATGAGTCAAATTTCTAGAAGTCTCACAACATAACAGATAATGGCACTGTGAGCCAGTAACCAGCTATTTCACCAACATGGCTTTTAGGATGGATCATATCAAGAGAAGAAAATAAATTCTCTTTGTGAATGCACTGTTTGTTCTGGCTGTGCACAGTATCATGTTTTCTGTGCTGTAAGTTCTCTCTGAAAGGTACCAATTGCAATGACTCTGCCTATCTTAGAAATAATAGGTGATTCACAACCTTAGCATTTTCATCATTCTCTATCCATCACTTACCATGAGGAGCGTTTCTGCTCCTCAGATAATGCTTGCTATGGTGTATGTAAGTGCACACGCAGATGCAGTATGTGTATAAACTTAGACACATGAAGTGCTTTCCTTACCTACTGTCGTATACAAGGCTATTGCTTTTAAAAGGATGCTAAAATGTTCCTGTGATTGAGCAGTTTGATTGACTAGTCTTTGCTATAATAAGGACCACAATCCTCTGCTCTGTCTTGTACAGTATGTGCAAGAACATCCTGTTAAGATACTGCTCATGCTCCTGAACTTGGCAATGATCAAAAACACAACAGCAAAAAGATTATAGACTCAGATCTGTAGAATTATAAAAAATTAAATTCCTGAACCATGAAAATTAGCATCTTCAGGTAAAGAAAACAGGTCTTTATCTTGACAAAAAGAATTTTTAAAAATAATTTGCTTTCCAATTTACCTTTCAGCTAATCCTCCTTTTGTAAGGCTGGAAATGATTATGGGATCAAAGGGCTCTTCAGTACCAGAGATTGTAATTCCAAGAGGCCCACCATAGCGCTTGAGCTCAACAGTATAAATAATTGCTCCAGAGCTCTCCTGTTCATCTGCAATAAATGCCAAGGGGATGCAATTGGTTTCTTATGAAAGAGGGAATGAAAAAAATAGCACATTCAGTCTAGTGACTGGTAATCAAACAACATTTTCAAAGGATTACATTTCAAGTACACTTCTTAATCATATTCGACTGGATTATTTTGAAAAAAACCAAACCAACACCAACCAACCAACCAAAACCTTCTCTTGTGCAATTTCTTTTTTATTGCCAAAACCTGATTACATTGAAGTCAACAGAAAATCTCCCCTCATTCTATTAAGACTAAATTTTAGTCCATTAAAAATCTTTATATCTTTCCTGTTAAAATATAACTTCAGGCTATTTTGTTACACAGTCACAGAATGCTTGAGGTTGGAAGGGACTTCTGGAAGTCTTTTTGTCCAAATCCCCGCCCAAGCAGGGCCACCAGGATCAGGTTGCCCAGGACTGTGTCCAAATGGCTTTTGAATATCTCCGAAGGTGGAGACTCCACAACCTCTCTGGGCAACCTGTGCTAGTGCTTGGTCACCTTCAGAGGAAAAAAACGTTTCCTGATGTTCAGGAAGAACCTCCTGTGTTTCAGTTTGTGTCCATTGCCTCTTGTCCTGTCACTGGGCACCACTGAAGAGAGCCTGGCTCCATCTGCTTTATGTTCTTCCTTCAGATATTTATGTATATTGATAAAAGCCTTCTCTTCTCCAGGGTAAATGGTCCCAAGTCCCTCAGCCCTTCCTCGTAAGAGAGATGCTCTAGCCCCTTCACTATCTTTGTGGCCCTTCCACTGTGTCCTGCACTGGGGAGCCCAGGACTGGATGCAGCACTCCAGAAATCTCTCACCTGTACTGAGCAGAAAGGAAGGATCACCTCCCTTGACCTAATGCAGCCCAGGGGGCTGTTGGCCTTCTTTGCCACAAGGGTACATTATTAGAGAAAAGACAAGTTACTACTATTGTATAAATACTGGTACTCATCTGTTTCTTGAACTGAATGGAAGGTATTTAGAATCAAAGATCATTCAAAAATTTCAACACCAAACTTTCTGAAAAGAATTGTGGGAAAATCAAAAGTTATGATAAGATGAGCAGGTGTCTTACTAGAGAACCTGAAATACACGTTTTTGATAGACAAGTTTTAAGCTTTTGTAACAGAATCAAAAAAAGCTTCTGAATTCTGAATTATCAACTAAGCTGAATAATAACTCCACTAAATTTGATTTCATTATATTGCATACAGTCATTTGCATTATTTTGAAATTTTAGTCTCATCAATCAGTCATCAGAATGGAGAAGAATTCATCAATGAGTAAGCTTAAATACAATGTATTTTCCTTAAACAATACCCAGCAGGTGTTGCAGCAACAAGAAAGGCTCCTGTATATATACAGTGTATGCTTTTTACATATTATCAAAAAAATATCACAGTGGGAGAGCAATCAACTGCAGCATCTTTGAGTTGTGATGGGATATTTTAAAATTTAAAATGCTAGATTTCTCCTCAGATCAAAATAACAAATGCTCCCTTGCCCATCTTACGATATTGGTATTCAGCCATGACGTCTGGCCTGGCGGGCAACTCTTCCTAGATCTGTGGGTAATGACATTTTGAATGGCTCGGTGAGTGTGGAAAATGTCCAGGATGCACAGTCCATAAATGTTACTAGAACTAACGTGAGACAAGCTAGAAAATTCAAATGTTCCCATTTGTATTTTTTAGATAGAAAAACTTTAAAAGGAAAAAAAAACCGCCTGCATTGCTAGCAAAGGTTCAAAGAGTTGCTTTCTTTTAATGCTGAACATGATATTTAAACAGAGCTGGAGAAATACTAGTATCTTTGGAGCTACTTTGTTTCTTCCCAATTTGCAGAAAATTAAGGCCTTTAGCTTCCCCCCATCCCAACTCTCTCCTATTTCCGCCTTGCTATCCACATAAAGAAATTGGTAAACATACAGAATCAAAGGAGAGAAGAATGAGCGGTGCTTATTCCGCAAGGAATACTGGGATTTTCACGCTTAGTGTTGGCCTTGCATTCCTACTTGGGGCATTATCATCAGTGTTTTGGCACAGTTTACATGACCTACACGTTATCTGACATGCTTTTTCCAGAAGCACCCAACTCCCTAAATCCCACTGGAAGCCTCAGGCCGGCTTACGGTGGCACATAAGGTCCCACTGCACAGCAGAAGAGTGGCAGCTTTTCGTTGCTTGCCAGAGTGTTTTTGGAACAACAACAAATCCCCTGGGATCTAATGCCAACAACTTTTACACAGGTGTGGCATTCACCCAGTACAGGACTTCAACTGAAGGATGAAAAGTAATCCACCAAGCTAATTGAAAATGTAATAGCCAGTATTTGCTAAGGGTTAACACATTACTGATGTTTCTCTCCTACCAACAGTAAGTGAATAAGAAGTTATTAATCATACAGTGGCCCTGCCACATGAGCTGGAAGTTTATAGATCTTAGTGAATGACTGGAAAGGAGACTGGTCCATTATGTCTGTCTTCCGATTAGCCCTAGTTAAGAAAATTAATGGCAGAGTGCAACAAATGTCAAATTGCTACACTGATCTCGTCAATGCTCTTTTCAGGCAGTAGCAATGTGAGCTATCCCAGAACATGGCATGCATGTGGCCTGAATTCACAATGAAGGCCAGTTTTGCCATGAAAGCAAAGAACTCTGATGTTCAAAAAAGGGTGCTAGCCATTAGGTTAATCAGGAGACAAAATTGTCCTCAGTTTGGGAAGCTGGCAGGAAATACAGAAAAGAGAAAAAATCCTGAAAACAACCTTATATGGCTGCACCTGAGGGGAACTGAAGATGCTGTTTTGCAGTGCAGCTCCTGTAGGCAATATAGCCAGTGACAAAATTCAAAACTTTATATACTATTACAATTCTTTTTAGTGTGATGTTTTCTGATTGGCATTAGCATAAGACAGCCATGCTTAGAAAAAACATTTCACTGAAATTTAAATGCAAAAGAATAACCCTCTGTTCTAAAAATCTCGAAAATACATGAGAATCTGCAGTAGGCTCATTGCTAATACCGGAATTATCTTCATCTTTGCGGATCTTTAACTTTACAAGGTCTTCACAGTGCTGAAGGATCTGGACAGCATCTTCCATTGAGCAATTGTCAAGCCGAATATTATCTATTGCAAGCAACTTATCACCCAGTTCGAGTGTCCCAGTTCTGTGAACAAGCAAACAAGCTTACATGAAATTCTAGTAGCATTAAAGTATCTTAGAAGATAAGAACATTGTTATAGAAGCAAGATGGACTTTCAAAAAGCAATTATTTCTTAATATGCTGGACTTCTCATTTGTAACCGTTTTTTTTCTTAACGCAGTGTCTCTTACAAGCTCCCTCTGTTTAACTTAAGTCTGGGTGGCTACACAATGGAAGTCGATTTTTACTGGGAGCTTGAATGTCTTACCTGTGAGCAACGCTTCCTTTCTTGATATCAGAAATAACCAGAGGGTCCCCTGGTTTTCTACTGGATGGAGCTGTAATAAAGAATACATACAAGTATTTGTTTGGGTTTTTTCCTAGATATGCAGATGGGCCAATTCTGTTCACGTTATTTACCTGCATTGTATTTCCCCTCTTCCCCTAAATGACATGAATACAAACAATCTTCATCAGCATATTAGTAAGCTGCACACACATCAGCATACTCCTCAAAAATTAGAAAATGCCAGGATTAAGGTGGCTAGTGCAAAGTGAATTTAACCTGATATGTCTGCATTCTGGGTTAGGCCAGGACTGAACAGTAGAGCTCCAGTGATCTATCATAAAATGCTGTGTAGCTACAACATGTAAGGAAGACTTTCTGTTAGTAGAACCTTTCAGCACAACTACTAATGCTGATCATTTGCCACAATATTTCTGTCAGTCACAAATCATGTTTTATTATATCCCCTGAGTTGCTGTGGCAAGATATCTATAGTGAGCTACCCCATGTTCTTTACATCCACTATTTTCTCATTCAGTGCTTAAGGCAAAGGTATGAAGATGATGCTTCCTGGGTGAGAAGGAGGAATCCACTTTACAATAAATGAGATGCTGCGGATAGTGGCCACGCATACCACTAGGTAACTGATACACAGTTATCACATCTGCACAGATGTAGCCTATACCACACGGATGCTTGCTTCATTGTGACTCTCTGCTTCCTCTGAAGTAAACACGTGCCTCTTTTGATGAGTAACCTTGCTCCTCCGTACTGCTGCTGAGCCTTTAGCATTGTAGACTTCTCCCCACTTTGGACTGGGGATACCTACTGGAAGCCCTGCAATTCCAGCAACGGTCAAATTAGTAAAACCCCCACCAGTCCTCTCCTGCACACCTAACTCATCTCTTCTTGGAGCTATTTGACATAATTGTCAATTTTCTACCTGTCCATCATGGTTAACAGGATGCTCTGCTGTACAAAGCCAGTCATTGCACTGATTTGTGCAGAAATATTTGATAACTTTCCCTTGACCAGAAAATTTGCCAGCAATTTTGCTTGACTTTGGTTGCACAGGAAGCAGAACTACTTCAGAGAAAGTTGTCACTGAATTTCACTGAATTTTTAGAGTTGGAAGGGACCATAGAGATCATCTAGTCCAACTCCCCTGCCAAAGCAG
>JAOXNO010000001.1:37177990-37241759 GCA_028565335.1 Limnodromus scolopaceus
TGTATTGGTGCCTGACATTCTTCTTCCCCAGGTGCAGGACCCTACACTTTTCCCTGTTGAACCTCATGAGGTTCTTCGTTGCCCAGCTGATGATGATTACTGGCTGCTTCCAGAGGACTGTTTCTTGGAGCAGCTTCACTGAATGCATTGTTTTGGAGGGCTCCTCCATTTGCTGTCAGAAGACTGCACTGAGGATCTGATATGGTAAGCAGTGAGCTCAGAACTTGAGGGTGACAAACGATACATTTTTTGACAATGGTGTGGCACCTTCTCTCTGCCATCAGGAAGTACACCACCTACAGCTGCTCTGGCCAGGAGGCAGTCCGTGTGGTGCAGGCAGACTGACTTTTGGGACTGTTCTTAACAAAGAGGGTGCTAATATTAAAACATTGCCATGTGGTATAAGGCACTCAGTTCTCCTGAAAGTGCTAGTGGTTTTTGCACACGTAGGGCTCTTCAACTGCCCCAAGCCATGTCTGCTCTGTATACTGAGGACTCTATGTTCATTCACAGAAGGTGCTTCTCCATTAGGCTCCAATGCCTAACTGACAATTGCCTAAAAAGCTACCCTATATTGGAGGATCACCTACAAAATTCTGATGTCAGTTACTTTAGCAGCTCATGGTTCTTCTCTTTGATGGAAAATGACATATCTTCACCTACACCAACCACAAGGTGTATTAAAAATGACATTTCCAACACAATATTCTAACAGATCTTCTTAACCTTGGCTGCCCTTACCAAAAAAGCCCTTTAGTGTCCAAAGGAACTGTTTAAGAACTGCTAAGTAGCCATACTGCAAATGCAGTCTCTTGAAAATCCAGAAGACAGATGCACAAGGACTTTCAAGAAGTTTTAGAAACTTATCTAAAACAGCACGCTTTCAGAAAATGCCTATGTTGTAATCTAGAGAACAGCAATTAACTTTTTGCAAGATGTGTAATTTTCCTGGCTTGTTTCTCATATGCCACGGGTCAAATATATCTTATATGACAGTTCGATGATTTATTTGAATTTGGGTTTGTTTCACCAATTAGTATCTTGTTTAAATTTGAAAGTATCACTTTGGTGATTTTTTTTTTAAATTCTATGTTTTTGCCCTCTAGGTTGCCTTATAAATCTTTGAGGTTATATGCCATCCACGGTACAACGGCCGCAGTTTGAGATTTGAGTATTAAGATAGTCTTTATGAAATTGCTTTATAAAAATTACCAGCACTAAAGAAAACAGTCCATTACTATTCCAAAAAGAAGAGAGAAGGAACCAAAAAGGGGGAAAGAGCACAGAGTAGAAGTGGACAAAAAAGGTATGATATTGCACACAAAGTTATTACAGTTTCACACTGAGTAAGTGTGAAGCAATATTTTGTCAGTTATCCTGGGCTATTAATTGTGTCTGGTGGATGAAAGCCTTTTTTCAGGCAGCAAACACAGCTCAGCGTGAAATGAATCCCCCCATGCTGACAAGCCCTTAATAAGCAGCTACACCACACTTTGTTTTATTCTTGTTCAATGCTCATGACATACTTGCTACAAACTATTCAAGTTGTGTTGCAGAGATAAAATCATTAATTTCCTCCTGAACTTTTGTACTGCACATCACCGCAGCCTAAGATTGCCTCCCAAACACTAGTGAACAGATGCTGTCCCCAGCAAGAAGATCAAGTACTATTATCCTGATTTTACAGATGAGGAAAGGAAACACAGGAACATTTAGGTCAAAGTATGACAATTTTCAGTGAGAAATTTGAGATATCCATGCCTTCATTTCTCACAACAGTTTGCAGTATATTACAGCTTCTATTCCCAACATACAAGTACTGGCATTTTCAGCAACAGCTGCAGATGCTCAGCATTTCTGTGAGTGTGATGCCAGGACCTCAATGGTTTCCACAGAAAATCAAGCAGCCACCTGTGGAAAATCTCTCTCTCCCTTTCTCTCTTTCTCGCTCTCACCCTCCCACCCTCTTCCTCCCTCAGCCCCCTCCCAGACCCATGAAATGACCCATCTCAGCACAACTCCATTGCAAAGAAAAGGAAAAAACCCCTGATTTCTCCAGGGTAGCATTAAATCATCTTGACCATAAGATCACCTCCTTTTTCTTTTCTGCCATTCTCCACCTCATTCATTATGCAGCCTCCATCCCCTTGGATGCACACCACTGTTTCACCTCTCCCCAGAGAGCAGAGAAGCAAGAGTCCCAGTGAGAAAGTAGTATTTGACCACTTAATTAAAAAAGATATCCTCGTGAATTAACTCAATTTTGAAGTCACACTACAGCTTTAAGTCTCCATTTTTATGTTTCATTTCAGAATTGTGTTTGTTTTAAAGAAGCAATTAAACCCAAAGCACCTTACCACTCACCCATGTCCAGCCTTCTTGCTCACGTCCCAGTTTCCCCTACCCCTGCTCACACCTCAGCTTCTCCCCTCATCTGCTGTCTCCCTGTTATGGCTCTTTACTCATTTTTTCTCCTTATCCCATTCCACTTGTCCACCAAAGATCTCATCTTTTCTCCTCCCTGGTCCAGATGTCAGTCTACCTATCGTTGAACTTTTGCAGAGACCTTACACAGTCTGTATGATGAACTGCAAGTTCATAAAGTTGTAGAGATACTAAATTTAGTGTTGCAGCTGGAAGGCTGATCATTCGCAAGTTGTTCTCTCTCTTTAAATTAGCCTATGATCCTTGGTCTCCATCCCAGGCCTCTACCCTACTCCTATCAGTAAAGGCACCCTTCCCCTGCTGATCTGACACTTGAAAGCAAGTTCAATGAAGCGTTGTCAGATTTGTATATCAGCTGTTCCATCTGGTTAAAAAAAGCCCCTCAAACAACCATCCTTTCTTATTTCACTATTTCTATTTTCACAAGGAAAAAAAACAATGGGACTTAAACAGACTTTGGGGTGGACATCTCACCTACTACCCAGCCAAAACTCACTTACTAGTCTCAGTCTGGCTTCAAGTACTGGTGTTTGATCAAACTCTAAACAAACTGAACAAGCAGAGGAAAATAGGATGGAATTTTTTTTTTTAACAAAGCCAGTCCACGTATCCACAATGCTGGTTAACAGCTACTAGACTTTTTAAAGAGAGTGTGATTATTAAGTAGATGAACGGGCTTTTCAAAATTAGGCTGATGTAGCTCTTTTGTTCCTAAAGTACTGGTTCACGTGGAACAGCTGAAAAACCTGCTGATTCTTCAGGCCCTGTCTAGAAAATAATTACTTGTAACATGCAAAATGAAGCTGAGTTGGCTAGGTGAAATCCCAAAATATACAGAAAATTCTCGTAGTCAATGCTAAATATCTGTAGATATTTACAAAGCTTGTTTCTGATGAAGTACAAAAGCAATAAAGCAGACCACAGTACAGCTGCTAGTCAAAATGACTTAGAAAAACTGATGATAGTTTGGGTGAGATTCTGATATTCTTACCAGCTTTGCAGCTTCTTATTCCTTGAGTAGTCCCATTAGCTTCAGAGAGATTATTTATGAAGCAAGGTGCTGCAGTTCATTACCAGTAAGGATATCAGAATCTTACTTAAGAAAGAAAGAAAAGGAAAAAAAAAAAAAAAAAAAGAGCTGTTAACTACAATTATCAGATTGTACTAGTAAGTAATTTTCTTGGACATCATTTAAGGATTTAAAAAATATTTGTCTGTCAAAGTAGCCAGTGGCAGAAAAATTTATCTTTTTAAAAAAGATCTACATTCCATTAGATGGTCTAAAATCAATGTCGCTGGCAAATAAATTGAAACAGATTTGAACGCTACTCGATCTACTTGAAAGACATCCTTCTTCCAGGGAATGGTTCTGTTATAAAAGCAGAATCACACACACATGAACACTGCTGTGTCATGCTTTATTTGGATGATGTAATTTTAAGAACTGAGACGTTCTAATTGCTCCAACCAGGTAACTGGGTGTGAAAATTACAGTACCCAAAGCATGAAATATATAGTCAATTATATTTGCAAACTATGAAATAGGGTCTTTATTGAGTATAAGTAGCTGTTAATAGGAAGATTAGACAGTTATCGCAGAGATAAGGGAAGGATGACAGGAGTCCAGTGCGTGTGTGCAGGCAGCAGTGGGCAAGGCCAGTATACTGCAAGGTAACCGACATACACTATCCAAAAATCAGTGCCCTGGACTAACATTAATAATGACACTCATGAAAATTTCTTCTCTCTTACTTTCTAGGGGTGTCTTCTATCTAAGGGAGTTTCGAAATTTTTTTGTTTATTTTTTTTGTCTTGCATTATTAAATCTGAAACTAAGAGAAGCTTAGTTGCTTCCCCTATTACATGTTATGCTTTTCAAAGACCATGGATTAGCTTAACTGTCTTTAGTGTTGTGTGTCACTTCAGATATGCTTTCAAGTACCTGTCTGTAACTCCATGCAGGTACACTTCATGTTTATTACCAAGGAAAACAGAGCAAAGAAAAAAGAAATAAATTCCTCTTCCAAGATGTGTACTTCCTAACAGCTGACTTAGAAGAACTCTTAGACTTAAAAATAGGCATAGGTTTAGGTGCCAACCCAAGGTAAGGCTTATGTTTCCTTTCTGACAAAAAATGTCTGTCTTATCTGTCAGTTCAGGTCATTTCCTGACTTTCTCGTTCAAATCCTAAACTAAACTGGGGATATGGAAAGCAAGACCGTAATGTTATTAATGTAATGTTTTTATAGAGACAGCACTTTCTCATTCACCATTAACTCCACTACCTGATCTCCTCTATCACCTCTGTTTAAGCCTGCTCATACCAACTCCACTGAGTTTCCCTTAGTATTTGTTTTTTAAAAGAAATCATACAGCTTGCTGACAGTATTGGTAATAAATGGCATGCTAATGTGCTAAAGTGCTCTGACAAAAATTTGACAAAATGAATATAAAATGCTTATATTGTTCAAATCACACTGCCTCATTTAGGAGTTAGTTAGGTAGAACAGAGCAAAGCACTGAAAAGCAAGCATGAAATGCAGCAATTCAGGACTTCTACCAAGCAAATTCACAAACTTTCAGTTATTAGTATAAATCCTTTAAAATCAAATAAAGAATTAATCCTAGAAAAATTTCATATGCATTAAATGCTATTAACAAGTGGGATTAATATTTATAACAGATCATTTAATTCAAATATTAAAGATACTGAATATACTCAGAAGAGCAGAACTAAGACCAACCAGGCGCTGCTCTGATTATATAAAGCACTAATTTTATAAAGCCCTAACTTTTCCAAGTTCCAAGTCAGGAAGGTATGCAAACTTTGGAAGATGACTGCTAAATACTAAATCCCAAGAACATTAGCTTTCCATTCAAAGTTTACGCCTACAGACAGAAAAAAAGTACAAAATGTCTGAATTCCAAAAAGCAATACAAATCAAATTATTAGGAAGACTGTATTTTTACAATAATCCTACAAACCATTACTGATCCTAAGAATAACATTCAAAGAAAACAGCCTCTCTCCAGGTTCTCTCATTTCTCAATATTTTCATTTGCATAAATACACATAGAGCTATGATTTTGCTTCAAGCATCACATCACAGCTTACAGAATCCAACAATTACTCATTCAAGTGTGCAACGCAAGCAAATAGGCCTGCAGTGTCTCTCATTTGTTCCTCAGATGTAATTCTTAGCACTGGGTTCCCTGCTGTACTTTTGATTAACCTTATTCCATTGTGCTGGTGGAAGCTTTGAGAACATAAGTCAAAGCACAATCTTCCCCCAAGACACATCAATAATTCCAGAGAAAAACTAATAGTCTAAGAAAGGCCACAACCATAAAGGAATGTTAATTCTGGTGAGACCAGATTCTGTACTGTCATTAAGTATGTTAAACACGAGCCCATTAACTTTGATATGGATTTATCTTCCTTCCACCAAGGAGTTTATCTGGTCATAATCCAGTCCTAACATAGTGTTTACAGTCTGCTCCCAAAATAAATAAGTATAAAACACTTTCAAACAACAGTAACAAATACTTTTTGAAAAACAGACTAATGTACACCCTTATTGTCTCCTTTAGCAATCTCTGAAATCGCTAGTGAAAGGGGATTTTGCTATATGACCTGCACATTTAGGATTGTCCACTAGTTTTACACATTGAGGATGTATCTTCAGATGCTGGGTTCTGAAGAAGAAAATAACCCCATGTATGTAGGTCCTCATGCCTGTGAGAACCCTTGAGTTCAGTGGGGTCCTGTTCAAGAGCCTGTGAGACACCACGGCAAACTTTGCTTTAAACTTCCCAGTTTATTTGCAATATTTGCATGGGCCTAATTTTATTGACTTGGGGTCTTTTTGTTTTGTTTTTTTTAAATTTAACGGGAGTTAAATATGTGCTATGCATAAAGGAATAGGTCAAGCTTTAGGCCTGGCAAACTTCTGGCTTCTTTAACTACTAGAAGGGGAGCATAAATCTCTTACAAAATGGTATTTCATCAGAAGCAGAGCACTGTTAATCACTCCTTTCTAGAAAAATGAAAAAGAAGCTTGTACCAAACCAAACATGAGTCTATAGCTACAGAGCCTACTATCTGCAGATTATCCCATAAACGTGGTCTTAAAAACAAGAACTTTCACTTACAGCTTATGGTGATGCCAAGTTCCACGTTATGCTTCTTTGGTAGTTTTACATGAAACGTTCCACTGCTTGGTATAACTGATTCTATTAAAAAATATTTAAAATGTTAGATAATTTATAAGCCACAGAAATTTCAAGTTCATGGAACTATACGTGTAGTTCTGTACTGAAACCACATCAGCATCACAAGCCACAGAGGAAACATGGGTGCTGAAGGAAGGAAGTAGGACATACGAAGTATGATTTATTCCTCTATTGGTAATTTCAGAGTAACTCAATTTTTTTTTTGAGGTTTAACTGAATTTATGGAGATTGCATGGGCCAGCAGCCAGCTGAGACTGCAGGTTTTTAGCTCCTATGCACGTTCTGTGAGCACACATGAAAATTTTAGCGCTGGCAGATAACTTTTAATTAAAGGAACAGGAGATCAAGTCTTAAGGATTTCAGGCCTTTGCTGCTGTAGGTCTAACAAGTTTTTAACTGTCTGCTCAGGTAACTGCCATGGATTTTACATCTACCGGGAAAAAAAAGAATCAAAACTTCACTAATGGAGAAGAGCCTGGAGCTGACTGAGGCAAGAAAAACTAGAACACACAGCACTGTATTTGAATCCTGACTTTTGGCATTACTGCTAGCAGAAGTCTGGGCCTTGGCCTGAAAAGGAGCAATAGAAATTACAGCTATGGAAACATATAAACGTGCATGTGGCAGAGGATTCTAGCCATGAGTATGAATGTGCTGTGATGGAGCAAATAAATGGTAGGGCACAAACAAGTGCAGGGACTGAAATACATGTGACTTCAGTTATATTTAAATGACTTTCCCTTTATTTTTTTTTAATTTTTTTCATATTTCATTTCCTATGTATATGAATGCACATATTGTATTTGGTGCTTTTTGTTAAACGTTATATTAGATCTGTGCATACATTCCCTGTTGCCCAGGGAAGTTGTGGATGCCCCATCCCTGGAAGCGTTCAAGACCAGGCTGGATGGGCTTTGAGCAACCTGTTCTAGTGGGAGGTGTCCCTGCCCAGGGCAGGGGGGTTGGGACTTGATGATCTTTAAGGTCCCTTCCAACTCTAACCATTCTATGATTCTAAAAAGTTATACAAAATTATTCTAGGAATCTTTAGGCTCCTTTTGACATCATGATTTATAATACCATTAACAATAATCACACTATGCAAAATACAGCATATCCGACAATGTCATGACTTCAAAGGAGCTACTGTTAGATGAACACAGAAGCCTTAAAAGTTTTTACTATGTAAATAGTGAGGTAGTGCACACACATAATGTGTACTTGTTTGATTTACACAGTTTGTGATTTTATAGGTGTACTCTGTATGCTTAAACACATTACAGAAGAAAGGAAAGCCATGAGTAATAATAAAGATTCACCAGCAACATTAACAATGATTCTTCTGGCTTTTTAAAATTCAATTTCTATTATTTTGTTTGGATTGCTGGTTTGAGATACTGTAAGTGAAACTCTTCAGAGTTTTATGCTTATCCACCCTTTTATAATACTTTTCTGTCTAGTAAAATATTTCATCAGCTGGCCTGTAGAGGAATTGTTTCTATCTCAGGACAGAAAAATGTCTGGAAATAACTCAGAGGAGGGCTTGTCCCCAGATCTTACTACAGAACTTGTCATTTCTATTTGCGTTCTGAAGCACGCTGCAGGACTACATGAAATGAGAAAGCTGTACAAAGAGACACATGTTTCAAATAGGTCACTTGAAAACTGAATGATGTGTATGTGAGAAGAAAGTCTCCACCTTGGATGCCTAACACTTGCAACGTACTTGGGATTTATTCCTTCACTTTTCTTGCAAGACAGAATAACTATACTCATACCTGCGACATCAAATTCTATTTCCAAAGTGACCTTGTTGGTGATAGAGGAGTCTCTGAGCAGTTGATTGGCCTCATCAAATGTGCTGTCTTCCGTTGGGATACCGTTTATTGCCACTATTCTGTCTCCTATTTGCAGCACCCCACACCTTGGTACACAACGATACAAAACAACCATCAGATGTGCACGTTACCAAAACTAGCAATATCAAACACATTCAAGCTAACCTTGAAGGAGAAGTGTGGCACAGCAGCTCAACAGTCTACCCAGGTGCAGAGGGGACAAAATCTGCTGCCACCCCTTTGCACCAAGACGCTATCAAGCACTCCCAGCATGGGTCATGCTCTCCAGGTGCCCCCAGGAAGAGGGGCACAGCCTTCATGCCTCCATCCCAGGGACATCATCTCTGCCTGTGACCATGGGCTACAGATGTTGTAGCTCTGCAATGGCAGCTGCCTATGCAAGTGTTATTTTTCTCATGCCATGATTAAAGACATACATAAGCATGAAAATGCAATTTAAATGATGCAATGAAATTGTAATAAAGTCAGAACTCTGGTATTCCCTAGTATTTGGTTCTGTACCAAAACTGAACAGAGCTGGATGTGGCCTCCCCCCATGGCACACTGAACTGTTACTATTTTGACTTCAGCGATGTTTCTGATTTTTTTTCGCCTTTTGCATGAATATAGCTTCCAGCCTCCTGCTGGAGGACTCTGGATGATAAAAACACTGGTGCTTGTCATTCTTCTTCTAGCTGATCAACCACATGAAATATCATTGTCAGAACAGACAATTTATTACCTGCCACACTTCCATCGAGCAAGGCCCTGCAATTTATCACAAATTGAAATCAGCAAGCCCGAAGTACCCCAAGGAATATTCACCAAAACGTACTTAGCAGTCAACTGAAAGAAGCTCACCTTTCCGCCGGACTGTCAGACTCAATATAGGAAATGAGAGGTGGAGAAGACAAGGTCTCAGTAGCAAACACGCTCCCCTGGAGCTGTATCCCAAACCCTACTATGGGGTCAGCTGTCAGCACCACTTCTGTGGTTTCTGTGTGGACGACCTGCCCAGCCAAACCAACGGTGCTAGAGGCTAAAGACACTATAAAACAGAGCAGACCGGGAGGAAAGACATTCATACACAGCAGAAATTTCATCGCTCTTTGAGAAAATTGATCTGTACAATAAACACAGTCCATGAAACATCTCTTTTAAAGTCAATTTAGGCTAAAGTTATTACGCATAAACAGTTTGCATAAACAGTTATGACATACAAGAGAATAGAAAACATCTGGCTGTATGTTAGAATGCAAAAAGATAGTTCTTGTACTGAGAAAAATAAATATGTTTGACACCCCCACCCCAAAAATCTCAGAACATCCTTGAATCCTGTTTGCATTAGGTCTGAGGCATGGATGAGCAGAATTTTCACAGGAGCTAAGGGAACTGGAGGCATGAGCCCAGCCGTTATTCAGGCCAATTCCCACGAGCTCTTTTGACCATCTCAGAGCAATACACTGTTATTAGCAGCAAAGCACACGGCCCAAGCTTGCTTGCAAGAAATAAGGATGCCTTCCTCTTGTACATATTTACTACAAGTCAGCAATTTGTCAGGCTAATTGGGAAGTATAAGTTGAACAAATCCCTCTGTTTTAGCAACCAGTATATCTCAAGAGATTGTGAGGAAAAAAAAGTTCTTTGGGGTCTCTCAAAGGAACCAGGGGACTCTTCAGTGAGAAACATGGGCAGCTACTTCTGCACTCCTGATTTACTCCCTCTCTCTGTTGTCATTCTTGTTCTGAACAGGCTGCATTACAGAACAAATTAAGATAAAAACAACATTGAGATTCAATGCAACTACCTATGAAAGGAGGAGACTGCACCTTTGGTTCTTTGATCTCTGCTTAAAGCTCTATTGTATCTTTGTTTGAATTCCCCCCAGTGACAGACTACTGCCTTTCATTATGTCATACACAGAAAGCTAAAGTATTTTCAGTTCCTGTTCAGACCAGTAAAGTAATGGCATGGTACCATAAAGACAGCCCTCCAATGCCAAGGATTCTGAATGTTTTCATGTTATAAATCTATGCTATTACCATTCCAGCTCTAATTTGCCTTCAAGACACATTGCTGCCTGAAGTAGCTACTCAGCATTAGGTAAAAGTTCATGGTTTATCTGAGGGATAGTTTAGTTCATGGTTTATTTGAGGGACAGTTTAACTGTGGAGCTGACTCTGTGACTTCCTTACTCTTTTCTAATACTGTATCAGGAACCTAAAGGTCTTACAACATTTATTTCAACTTTTAGAACAGCTAAGGTTTTAATTCATGTTAGGAAATTAATTTAATATTTGTAGGATTTAAAACTCACCCTCGTAAATCTTTTCATGGCATAAACACTTATAAGTGACAATTAGGAACACCTCCCACTCCCAAAGAAAATGAAACAGAAACAGGAACAAAAAAAAGCAGAGATGAAAATACCCTTTCCAAATCAGGTAACAACAGCTACCTGCTAAGCCTCTATAAAATGCCAGAGGTGCCCAAAACCATGACTTAGAGCTTTTTGGGGTTTGTAACTCCGCAATAATTGCAGCAAGAAACACTGCCATTTTTTTTTGGCTTCTTGATGGATTCAAAGTTTTACAGGCCAGGAGGCAGCCTTATTGTTTTAAAAAGGGAGCATGGATGTGTACGTGGCTCCAGTGAGCCCTCGTTGCTACTGCTAGGGGTACATTTTAGCATGCTTGCGTATTTTGCATCCAACTCTTGGCAACAATCCTGGGAGTTGCTTTACTAGACTCTCTGCAATATGTAAATAATAATCTTGAATTTGAAGATTATGTGTTTGTTACTTTTATTCCTGCAGCTGTACAAGAAGCAGGGCAAGGGTAAGTATATGGATTAAAGGTATTTGGATTAAAGGTAAGTATATGGATTATTATGCCTGCAGTCTCCCACTCTGACCCTTGGGAAAACGCAAAATATTCACTATTCCTCTTGGTATCAGCTAAGATGGATGTGCTGAGAAAACAGCACCTGGGCATGTCTAATGTCCTCTCTAATTTCTCCCAGATATGCAGCTCTATAAACTATCATGTAAGTTGGTATAAAATTGTGTCTTGCTTTCAAGTACTAATATGGAGCTATTACAAAATACTTCAGGATTTAAGCTTCAACCAAATAACCACCTAAGTGTTTCCACAATTAATAGCATACTTTAAAAACAAAACAAAAAAATAGCAGAGGAAGAATAAAAATGGAAAGCAAGTGGCATAAATAAAGCACGTGACAGCAAGGCATGCCTTCGATTTCTGTAGCCACATGTTTGGAAAGATTTGTGTAACTAAAGCAATGATCACAAAATCATGGCCATAAAAGTCGTAACCCCCTCTACACATCACACTTCATCATCATGAATATCTGGCATGATCACATTAAGTTATGCAAGTTTTCCTAAATCATTGGCAATGTAAACTTTACAGCATCCTTCAACAAGACATCCTTTTCTTCCCAAAGGACATCCTCAAAGGTTTATTGTTATATTAATAAAGCCCTCAAATGACGCAATTAGATTAAAGAGAAAAAATAATCACTAAAATTAAGAGAGCATGCTACTCCTTTTCTATAAAAGGACAGCAATCAATGCTACCTGGTTGTCATGAGCCTCCCACAAAGAGAGAGGGGCAAGGTCTTTCAAATCCTGTCACTGGATGGTGGAAGGGTACAGGACCAGTCATTCTTTATCATGGTCACCTGTAGTACATTCAGTCCAGTGTGGGTGTTAAATTGGCTGTTACTGCAGTCACAAATATGGGTATAAGTCTAGCAACAGCGGGAAGAAACCCTGTGTGGGCTGAAAAGCAAGCTCCCAGAAGGGGCAAGCAAGCCTGGTTGGCAGGCTAATTCCTCCAAAGCCGGCTCTGCTTCAGGGTTGCTGATGTAGTGAGGTACAGACTGACTCAGCAATGGGGCCAGTATTTTGTAATGTTCTATATCCAGACCTCACAATGTAAATGCATAATGAACTACCCCTCATCCTAATTCCTCCAACCTAGAGATTTGCTTAATCACAGCAGCCTGTCATCCCCCTGTCCTTCTTGAGGAATCTTTCAGGTGGACTGCAGTGCCCCGACTATACTAGCCTTGTTTTGAGCCTTTACAGGATAGCAAAGTACAGAGCAAGGCTTCCTTGAATGAAAAAATATTCAAAAAAATATAACACCAGTAACAGCTGTCTCCATGATCCATAATAGGATTGCCTTTCAGGATTAACAGTCCTTTGTTGGATGGAACAGCTATAATATAGCACAATCAAAGAACTATTTTTTGCATCCAGGATTATTTTACTATTCAAACCAATTACTATTAGTGTAACATTACTACCGTTTCTCATGTGCATGTGAGGACACATAAAAGCTGGACCCCTACTGATACCATGGCACGGACGGACACACTATCTCCCTGTGACCCGAAAGAATGCACTAGAAGCTAACATGTCAACAGATGAGTTGTGAAAAATGGCCGATCAGATTACAAATCAAAAATGCACTTACAGGCAAAAGTTACATAAAAATATTTGCTTTACAAAAGAAGTAAGAACAAGCAAGCAACAAAAAACTCCGCAAGAAAGCAAAACCTCAATTCTTCTGTCAAATGTTTCCTCTCAACTGCATAGTGTCTGGCCCTGGTTGGAGGCTGCTGTTTTTCTCTGATTTTGCTATGACCATAGGAAATCTTTAATATGCTGTAATGCGCAGCAGCTCAGTTTTTCCAGAGTAGACCTGTGAGCATTATTAGCCGGAGCAGATGATTTACAGAGCAGTTCTCAGCTCCCTGCTCTGGAGGAACTGAGCTGCTGTGGATCACAGGAAGACAGAGAAGCCAAAAGGAGAGGCGGCACTTACATGGAGTCTGGGAAATGACATGCTGATATAGCCATACTCTCTCTGGCCCAGCGAATACTTTGCAATACACAAAGTGGAACAGACAAATATATCAACCCTGGCTTGGAAAATTACTGACTTATGGGAAATTCATGCTTTGAATCGCAGAGAGCGGCCAGAAACAAGGCTATTTAGCCTTCACTGTTATTTGTCGCTGATCCTCATAAAAATAATTGTGCAGCTTGTGGTGTAAACATTTAAACTACCTAGGAAGTACCGTGTCAAGCTCTTCTCCTTCCATAATGTGATAGCTGGGCTTACCAGCAATCTGGTTTTGACTAGTCACCTGCGAATTTTATTCCCTGATAGAAATGGGAAGAGTTGAAAAAGGAATTTGAAAATCACTTCAGTAGCGGTATGACAAAACCTTGCAGGATTGTCTGAAGAAAACATTGCTTTAAACATTTCAGATGAGATAGTTAAGCTGTATGGGCTCGACTCATCTCATTTTAGTGTTGGACAAACATTTTTATGCTGACGTTTCTGTACGTCTAACAGAAACTCCAATTGTTCCCTCTTCTGCCTAGCACATACATTAATTAAGGTATTTTGTACCTTTTTTTCTGTATCTTCCCCCTCCTCCACCCATTCACTGCACATTTTGAGCAAATGCTGTTACCACCTACAGGAGCTTTTGAAGTCCTTCTTTTTCATCCTCCGCCTCATCATTGTCCCACGCGGGCTGGTGGAGTAGAGGCTGCGAGGTAAGGTCCCCATGTTCAGGGAACTCAGGCTGTATGCACTCATGGAGGTAGGAGAGAAGGATGAAGACACCAAAGCTGCTGTAAGAAATCAAACACTTGGCATACAGCACTCAGTCTTCATGGAAGAGTGCGGCACATGCCTGTAACTCATCAATGAATAAAACAACATGTATGATGCACAGGAATGGTTTGTGCATTTCCAATAAGAAAGACATTAAAGCACATAGGTGACCCTAGGTAAAAATGTAGCCAGCATTTCATGAAAATACCTGCTGGAAGCTAACAAAGATACTGCAAATACAAAAAGTACATTCATAGTACACAACTTATTTTAGGTGAAGGAAGCATGTTAAATTAAATTTTTTAACACATACTCATGAACCAATGCAGATCAATATGCCTAGATACACTGACTTTAGAAATGCCTTTTTGTAATAGGTAATTTCTGACAAAAGATTTGTAAACAATGCTTTGCATTCAAAAATCATACTTTATATGGACTAGTCAAACCTAATGGTCTACTCATGTAGCAGAAGAATTGATTCACTCAGAATTTTCAAGCCTTTTTCTGCCTACAAAGGTCGTCTTGTTAAAGAAAGGAAAAGGTGTAAAATGTCAGAAATAACCTTGGCATGGCTATGAAAAAGTATAGCATCCATAAAACTGAAAGGGTTTTAGTGCCTGAAATGGGAGAAATATGAGTGAAAGAAGAGAGGAGGGAGGAGAAAGAAGAAGAAGAGGAGGAGAATACGTCAGCAGGAAAAAGCGTGGAACATTACGAAGGCTTTTTTGAGGAGGCGTTTTCTGGAATTTCAAGGCTGGCATCCTGCAATGGTCAGGGTGGTAGGTGTTATAATGGTGGTAGGTGAGGAGGCTGCTGTGGCTGTTGGCACACGAATCCCAGGTAAGTTGCCTGTTGCTTCTTTGAACATTCACTGCCCGCATGAAGGGATGATGGAAAATCAGAAAACAAAAGGACCAGAGAAGAGGGAAAAGTAACTGAAGTGCACAAACAACAACAAAAAAAAAATCAAAAAATGAAAATAAATTGAAAATAAAATAAAATGAAATAATAAATAACCTGTTCTTGTCTTCTTACCAGGGGGTGCTAACTTGAGGAACAGAAATAATATTTTTTCTCAGAATAAATGCTGTTGATTGTGGTTTTTTGTTTTCTTGTATTTGTTTTTAAAAAGATTAGTACTGAATCAATTTCTAATCTCACTCTGGTTTCAAGAGTTAAGATTGCAGACTTCCTTAGAAAATACTAAGAAAATACATATGACCACTAACCGAAGGTTAGCAAGTCTCTGCTTGTATTCATCTACATTAAAAAGATAGACCAGATACTATATACAGCACTGCCTGGAATGGAGATGTTTACTTGCCGCTCATTTAAATTTACTGCATTGACATTTTAATTTTGCCACTATCTATTGTTGGCATTACACTATTCTGTACAGTAAACGACTTCCCTGAGCCAGCAGCAGAAAAACTCTGTAATGAAGCCTGGTTAATAAAGGAGTTCCTATTGATTAGTTGGATGCGTGATTTAATGTGGGTTTTTTTAAACTTGATCTTCAAATCTTCAAAAATGATCTTTTTCTGGATGAAATTTGAGACCACATTTGATTGCTGATTCTACATATGGAGAGTCTTGGATATGACAGAAGGGAAGGCCAGTATTTACCAAGAGAATGGAAAGCATTTCAGTTGATATTAAATCAAACAGTAAAAGGAAATTATTTAAGTCACCCTTCATTAAATACTTTCTATTCATCATTAAATTCAGCGAAACTGTATCCTTAGTGAACTGTGGAGGAACACTTCAAACTGGGAAACACACAGTGAATTTTTGTCTTAAGAACACTGAGGGATTCACCAATTCTATGAAACTTTAAGTTACAGTCCTTGGCCCATGAACCAAAGTGTCTCTGTGTCTCTCTGCTACCTGCTATATCTATAATGGCTGCAGATGCATATCACCCTGTGCTGGACTTTAACGGTAGCCAGAAATCTTGACTGTTTAGGTTGGACCCACACCTCATGTTCACATCTTACTCCATAACACAAAATAAGGGGGGAAAGGGCAGCCACCACAGTAAGCCCTGTGCAGTGCCAGAAGGAAAGCTACCCTTCTGTTTCACTTCATGTAACAGGAGTAATGATTTGCCAATTACCTGAATATATTAACCTTCCTCTGACTTAAAAGCAATGCCTGTCACTACAAGGAGGAGTGCACACCAGGGAAGGGGGAGGAAAAGGAGAGTGCAGGGGCCCACCATGTCCCTGCAGCCTTGTGAGGCACTTGGGACTCAGGCGGCCCCAGCACTGCCAGGCCTGGTGTCCTGGTTTCAGCGACACAGGACTAATTTCTCTTCTAATGCTTGGGAAAACTACACTTTTAGAAGACTCTAGTGTCTGAATTCGTAAAAATATTTACTTTGTAGCCAGCTATGGTATGTGGGTTTCAAGGTCTCAGGGTTTTTGAGTCTGGCCAGGTGCAGGGATGAGAAGGAGCGAGACTGGGCGCTTGACCCAAGCCGGCCAACAGGATTATTTCATACCATGAACATCACATTCAATACAAGTTAGAAAGTTTGCTGAGGAGTTCTCCCTCCCTTGACGGCGGTGGTCCAGAGAACTTCTTGTGCTGGTGCTGGATCCCAGAGCCCTTCCCTTCCTCCTGAAGCTGTAGCGCTCGCAGTGTCTGACATTTGCTGTCCACTGCTGGGAGTGCACAGCTTCCTGCTGGTAGAATGGGCTGAGTATAATCCTTGTATATTTTATATTGATATCGGGATCAATACTGGTTCTTAACATTATTAATGTTAATTATTTAGTCTTATCCTATTAAATCTATTTAGATTTCAACCCCCGTCTTTCTTTGTTCTCCCCGATTCCCCATCCAGGGTAGGGAGGGGTCATCAGGTGAAAGAATAATTATCTAAATGACGATAAATTGTTGTGAGTTTCTCAAACCGTAACACCTGGCTCTGCACCCCAGGTCAGGGAGCCCTGGGCCTGCATCGCTCCCTGAGAGCACCCCTGCTGTGCTCCAATGTGTTTGCATCAAAATAATAATTTTTTTATTTTATTTTTTCTCCTCAACAGGTCACAAAGATGAGGGTGGGGTGTGACACTAGCGCCAGGAGGAGTGCTTGGTGCCACCAGCCAGCCTGTGCCTCAGGGTACCTCATCTGCTTTTGGAAACTTTGGAAAATCTCACGTCAGCCAGACAAGTCCCAGAAACAGCAGCAGTAGCCTGATAGGGCCATATGTATCTTACAGACTTATCTTTTCAAATGAAACTGTCTCTTTGATTATGGGTACAGACAGCAAGATTTCCGAACTTTAACTATGCTGTAAATATTAAAATCTGATAAGAACAATGTGACCAGGTGGATTTTCATTATTTTCAAGTTGCTGTGAGCTTTGTTTAATTAAAAAGACTGCTTCCAGCAGGAAATTATCTGGTAGTCTTTGATTTTTTTTGTAATGTTTTATTTTCATGCTGAGAGTAGAGATAAAAATGTCCCACAAAGTGGGAAGGTACACAAATTCAGTTTGCTCAGCTTGTAGAAGGATAATCCCAATTCAACAAAAGTTCTGTAAAGGAAAATCCTGTTGTGTGTAACTGTAGTAATTTAGCGGTAATTTGAGCTATTCCAACCCAGGGTTGTGTACAGTGAACATAAAACTAATGGGGCAGCAAGAGAAATGAATGTTTGCAACACAGTGTACACACACACACAAAAAACACCCTGAAAAAAAATCTGATCTTTTATAGTGCTCTCCATTTTATTTTAGGGCTAAAATTGCAATTTATTTTATATACTGAATTTCTTGCCTATTTTTAATTCCTAACGTGTTCCCAGAATACCAATAACTGGGCTCAACAGATACAGCCCGAATGACTCAGCTTATCCCAGACACATAAAGGGAGCTTTTCAAACTCTGCAGCATCTAGGCCATTACCACACCTGATGAAAGGTTGTTTCCAAGAGGGTCCTTGCTTCCATAAAGCATGTTACATCTTGAATTGGTCATGATTTTTGGAGTAGCACCACCTGGTGAGGGGCTGGGAAGTGCACTAAACATCCTGGTTCTCCTGTCTTACTTAAGAAAACAACTTTATTACCTCAGGGAGATTTCTCCCCAAAAGATGTGCTTATCTAGCTTTTCCAGATCCCCTTGATATGACTTTATAATGGCCAGTTCTTAACTCTGGCACAGTGAGAGCACTGCTTTTTCTAAGCATCTACACTGGATCAAGGTGACTAGTACATTAATGGCATCAATTTGTTTTAAATGTTGGTTAAGAAACCAACTGCTTGAAGTAATACAATCATCCACACAAATCTTTGGGCCTGGTACTCATCTTCCCAAAATAAACACTCTTCAAAGGTTCTTTAGCCAGCCAAAAATAGATTGTGTGACATCTTCCCTTCACAAGAAACTGAAAGATCTGTTTGCAATGTCTGTCATAACTGAAAAGAATGGAAATATATTGCAAAATTTGGTCTCCATCTCGTTCTGCTTCTGCAGTATCACTCCCTGCTCCCTCACCTCTCTAACTGGCTTAAGTAGAAAGGGAAAACAGATGCAGCTGAATAATGGAAGAACTTGGTATCGCAAGGGCTACTTTTTTTCACCCTGGTCTTGGAGAAACAAGGGTCTCCTCAACCACTAGTTCAATATTCATCACTCTGACAAACCAACTAAAGCCTCCCCATCCAGGGACAGCTTGGATCTTAGATAGTTGTCAAAGAACATTGACCATTACTGACATTTCTAGACCTCAGAAATACTGTCATGGTCTAAAGGAGACAGCACAGTGTCGCAGGCTCAGAAAATGGTACCACGGGTTCATGCTGCAACACAGGTACCTGTTCTCTGTGTACTTGATAACCCTTGTTACTTTGACGTCCACCAACACGCGATATTTTAGACTGAATTTATGAATACTGTGAATTAGTCACTTTCTCAGGATTAGTTAGAAGACAAGACAGGCAGGCCCCATCTTCAAATACTAAAACTTTTTATATATATTTGATTTGAAAATGGATAACCATTCTCTTCAAGCATGTTGGTATGAAATAAATATCACAGGGAAAAAGGGCTGGGATCTAGGAAACTGCTTCCAAACAACCCTTTTTCATAAGCACTGACAATGAACACATGAAGCAATCTCAGAAGTACTTTAAAAGATGATGGCAATAGATAATAATGCCATTAACATGAAAAAATACATTGGGGTTCTTTTGAGCTATTTTAGGGGAGAACAGGTGTTAATAATGAAGTGGTCATAACAGACTATCAAGTCAATACGCTGAAAAGAAGGTGGCTGTGGTCCTTCCTCCCCCCTCTAAATTTAAGAAGCAAATTAGAGATTCATTTACTGAAGTTCCTAGTTGCCCCCACGATGATTGCAACAGTAGAGTCAACAGGTGTCCTTATGTACATCTACAAGTGCGCAGAGCCATTTCCCAGTAAAACATTTCCCTCTCTATCCATAGGAATCTCAGAGGGTATATTAAGGCCGAGAAAACACACAGCTTCTTAGAAACTGCAGAAGCATAACCTGGGGAGCTGAAACAACATTTACAGCCACAACTGCTGCGATAGCTTACTTGACCATTCAGCAAGGGCAGGCAAAGTAAAAGACAGAAAAAGAAAGGAGTATTTGGTGCTACAAATCCTCTTACCGTGCTCTGGGCCTTTCAGCGCAAGCCGCGTCTGGTGGTGAGGAAGGATCTCAAGTTTCACGTTATCCGCTGCATTAGCCAAAAATTGTGTTGCTTCTGCCAGTGTACAGTACTCCATGCTGGTGCCATCAATGGACAGAATGTGGTCTCCTACATGTAACGCACCACATCTACATAAAAGGGGAAAAAAACTCGGTATGATCAGGTATGCTCTTTGCTTGGAAAATGAGTTTTACTGCCTTCAAACTGGTCATGACAACTATGAGCGTGTTCTTTTTTTTTCGAGAGAGATTTGTGTTTTGTAGGCTTTGTCACTGGTCAGACTTTATATCTTTTAGTACAAACCTTAAAAACAATTCAGTTAATACAGTATATGCCAAGACATCACTCACAGAACTGGAATGGGGTATCTGACTGTAAAAATATGTGTGAATGGCAGCAGAATAAAATGAGAAGAGCTTAAGGAGACTCAAATAACTTAGTCACATATCCCTCACACAAGCACCCAGTTCATCATTTTTTGAGCTATAGTTCCAACATTTATTAGTACAAAAGCTGTAAATGATGATGAAATTATGCAGTAGTCAAACAAATAATGAAACCAGGGCTAGCATGGTGACTTCAGGAGTGGGGTGGGGGAAAGGGGCTATCTGCTAAATCTCGCTGCACTCAAAAGACTGGCTACTGGATGAGTTGAGAAATGCAAACACAGCAGTCAGCATCCCGACGTACCAGTCAAGTAGACAGCTCCTTTAATTGGTTACCCCCTGTGAAATGGGAAAAAACAGAGGGAGAAAATTAAAGCATCCTGCACCATTGAACTGGAGAACACCCCTGGATCAATGGCCGTCACTCTCAAAATTTCTACTGTAGGGAAAAGCCCACAGAGGAGCTGTAGACTCACTGCTACAAGTGGGTGCTACCAAAAGCACCGTTGTCAAAGAGGAGTTAACAAGGTAGGGTGACTGGGGACATGCAGGAGGAATTTGCTGCTGAAACGTAATATTTAAGGATTTTTTAGATAGAGATATGTATATAGAAATATACTGTATATGTATAAACACATACACACACACACACGCACCCCAGAAAGGATCCCACAGCTCTGTTAACAGAGGCTTAGACCATTGCGGAAAACTATCTATCGTTTTAAAAATGGTTTAAATGGTTTTATTTAAAGGTTTAAATGAAGTGGAAAAAATTACTGCAAAATAACTCCAAGATACAGAAGCCAGTCTTCCTAATGCCTCAGTCTTATTCTAAAATATCAATAAAAATATCCAGATATAAGGAGTTCCATTTCACTGTGCCACAAGAATGAGTGATATATTCTAAAAGAACACTTCAAGGTTGTGAAGCCTTGAAATTTACTTCTCTTGATAGCTGTTCCATATTGTATGTTTACTTTAAGAATTCCAGGGGGTTATTTACTTTATTTTAAATACTAATCTTTGCTGCAGCATTACATTTAATCCTCAGAGCAGAGCTCTCAACTTCTGTGTTGCATAGTGCAAGCAGACAGTCACATTTTACATGGGGGCTGGCTTATGTCATTGAATACCACGTGAATGAGCTACAGTAAATGCTGCCCTGGAAGTCTTAAACTCAGCAGTATGGAACAACAACCTGACAAAGTGCTAATTTTAAGACCTAACAACCTTGAGAGCATCTGGTTTTGTGAAATTCATCAAAAAATGGAAGGGTTTCTTTAAAACCAAACCAAAGTAGAAATAAAATGGACGTATGGACATGTAGTGCCAGCTCTCTGTCACACTCACCTGTCTGCAATACTTGCAGATTTGATTTTGTCTATGACAATGACCTGTTTGTTGCAGCACATCGAGGTAGTTAGTGCAACCCCAAGAGCAGCACCGGGAGTTTTGGCAACTTCAACCAGCAGTGGCCCAGATGCTGTTGCTACTGAATCTGTTAAAATCAGACAACAAAAGATTAGTGTTATACCCATGTGATCCTTATGCCATTTTCATATTTTTCTCCACATAAAATCTCCATGGCTATAATATTTCTCTAACCAGACAACAAGCCACTTAAAGAAATTCTGGAATAGCATCAACTTAGGTGTCAATAAAATAAAAGCAAACGGAGGTTTGTGAATCTGGGATGCCGGAAAGCTTCTGAGTGTTGTGGAATCAGAGATGCACCAGGTTAGGGAACTAGGATGTGTTAGTGAGTCACTCTATTGCACAATTAATCTCAAAATCACCCAGAATTTCAAACAGGCATGCTGAAGAAATAGAATTAATAAAAAAGTAGAAAATTATCTGAAAAAAATTATGAACTGAAGAGGTTAGAGAAGGATGCTAAATTGATTTCCAGAAAAGAAGGGGAAGGTCTGTTCACAACAGCTGTAATAATTAAATTAAGAAGGTGAAGCAAGGGTCTACCAGAAATTGCTCACAAAAAGAAAGGACAATTTAGGTGAAAATGGAGAAAATGCAGGAGGCATGACAGCTAGAAATAGTAGGAGTTAAAGCAAAATGCATGTGAGGAGGGTCAGAAGATTCTTGTAGTATCCTGTCACTGGATAAAGTACTGCCTTGCAACAGGGCACAGACAGTAAACGATCAACACTGAAACAAGAAAGCAGAAAAGCAGGAAGCAGCAATAGTCATGACTGATGACTGTGGTGAGGAACCATGCCCAAGAGAGACAAGTGCTAGACAGAACAAAGTAAAAAACACAGCAGGCTGCTTCCTAAATGCCAAAACAAAGCAGGCAGTGATAAGGGTGAAGTACATTTTGGAGACCACCTGAGAACTCCTACTAACCGATAACTATTGCTCAACCACTGATCTCAGCGGAGAAAGATACAGTAAGGACATAAAAACACTGAGACAAAGAAAGTGATATCAGAAGCCTATGGAGGTGCTTAGAGTCAGAATAACTCAAAAATGAATAACCAAAGACTTATGCTGAAGCAAAGTTACCAAATGTCCTGAGATTCATATTCACAGAGTACTGGAGCCTGCTGGAAGAACACTAGGAGAATGTTTGAGATGTCTCTCAGATGTTCCTGAGATTGAAGCTGTAAAAGAACTGCAGCTGGGCTTCAAAGTATGGAAGAGAAGATAGTTATCAAGATACTCCATTCAGTCTTAAATCTAGAAAATTAGTCCAAACCGTAATTCTGACACAGAAGAGAAAGACTGTGAAACAGTGTATTATTGTATAAAACTAACAAGCTGTATGATGGTACAAGAAATTGAATGACAGCTTGATTAACTAACACTCAGCTAAGGTGCTATTCCTAGCTAGAGAGTAATGTAGGTAAAGTGAATGTAGAAATAAAGTGAAAAAAAGTTGCTTTTATGGAATAACATACAATACCAGTAAAGCATCAGTTAATTATTATAGAACTCCTTTTTTCCCCACAACTTGAAATAATTTTTATATTCTTGTTGCCTTTTTTACAGTTAGAAACCTGAGGATTTGAAAGTGCCCATTAAATCTAAGTGATTCATTTTTGCACCCAACTGGGACTGACTTTTTAAAAGCTGAACTTCCACAGGTGCTACCGAAACAAGCTGCTCCATAAACCTGAACAAAACTTTAAATTGTGATCCAACAGAAGACAGTCCACCCAGCAGCATTCCTACCTGGAGCTTCAGGCACTAAATAGCTTTAACGCTGGAAGAACTGCCCTCACCAGCTACCTCTCTCTCTCTAGTAACTAAAGATGGAGGTTATGGCAATCGAACCCCTATCTTAGATGCCTTGGCTAAGGGTCTAAGTAAGGCAGGATTCATCCAGTGACTTGCATAGAGCCAAATAAGCACATGCAGCAGAGGAGAATTTACGAATTCCCGATTCCCATTCCTGGGCTGAGAAACAATTATTTTCTTCTTGAATATTCCAGTGGTTTCTGGAGCTCCAAACAAGCTCGTACTTACAAACATATGGGAAGAAGGCTCAAACAACGTTTGTCACCAGCACTGTGACAAAGGTCTGAACTCATGTCGATACAGAAAATGGCAAAGCTCAACTTGTTATTGGCCTATCACAAGTTCTTTCTGTAACAATTGCCTCGAGGAGAGGAGAAGAAACTAAATGCAAGTATCTGTTGAGAATGAGTAAAACTTTCAAGATGCTGCTCTGGAGTTACTTGAGAAATGCACGATCAGTTTATGCCCTAGTGTTATTTCCCAGGTGCCTGTCGAAATGCACAGGGAAGGCAAACCGAGGCAGCCAGGATGAATAAGTAAGATAACTACATTAGAGAAACCAGAAGAGAAGAAATGGAGTGTGTCTAACTGTGGAAAATAAACACAAGGAAGAGAAATCGGAAGGCAATAATCAAGCACACATTCCCTGACAGAGAAGGATTAGTTTATCAAGTTGAAGTAAAGCATGGATATGAAAAATGAATCATACAGGTATAAATAATTCATGTGTGAAGATGTTTCAGTCATTAAGATATTTACACCGTGACTGAAGCACTTACATGCGATGCTGATTTATTGGCTATGTAATTATATAAGATATACTGATGAATGTTTGCGTGAAAAACGCTCTAGATTTTTGATTTTGTTAATCATTTTTCTCACTTTTGAGCACTGCATCTCAATCAGTACAAGAGGCTTGATTAAAAACTCCCAGAGGAAGAAGCATTGCTTTCCGCATGCTAATGCATTTCTTCAGCTAGATAGCAGCTTACCTTTTTTATTTGACAGCTTAAATCACTGGCAACAAAGGTTTTTATTCTGAATATACCTTTATGGTATGTAAATATACTATACAATGTATAAAAAAGTTTTTGATAAAATAAGCAGTGTTACCACCCTTGCTCACCTCAAAAGATAATCACAAATGATTTTGAAATCGGAAAAAAAAATAACTTAGCCCAACAAAGTGATCCCCTGACAGGCGTTTCTTTATGTCCTCTCAAATGTATGTATCTGCTAATCCTTACCTATCCTCACGGCTTATCGAATCCAGTTTAACAACTGGTGAGTGGTGGAGAATAGGAAACCTCTTTAGGATTCCCACAGTGGGGAAGCCAAAAAGTGAGCCGCTTGTATTAGGCAGCAGAGGATCTACATGTGGAACTGTATCATGACACCACCCAAACCACGACATACCTATAAATGCACTAAAAAAGGAAAAGCTTCAGTCACAGCTTGCAATCAGTAATGACACTAAATCCACAGAAAGCCATACTATTAGTTTATGATGCCTTTTCTTTTTTTTTTTTTTCCTTTCCAAAGCCTTCATGCACTTAAAGCTGGGAAGTGCTGTTATACTGTGAGCTTGTTCCTGTAGGAACACTGAGCTCTGTTGCTACTATCTGTGCTCTGCAGCTTCCCACTTCTCTAACTGGAAGGTTTTGGGTGCTTGCAATACAAGATACAAACAATTTTTTTGAGCAGCTTAAACGAGCCAGACAAGGAAGCAGGATGTCAAAACAGATTTTGACCTTAAGAGCCAGCTCAACCAATTGAAACACACAGCTCCACAAGACTGCTATTGATCTGGCCTGGATGCTGCTGTATCTTCTAGCAATGATGTGAGTGACAAACAAGTGGATACCTAACTACCTCATCAAGCTTCTTCCCTATTAGGTGTCCACAGGCTAACAATTTTTTCACCCTAAAATTGTATATAGCAGGTCCATGTAGTCTTCTCTGTTGTTTTGTTGTGATTCTCTGACTGAAAACAGTGGAAAAAAAAAAAAAAAGGCAAGTCTGCACTGGTTCAGATCAGTAAATAAATACATAGCTCCTCCAGCCTTGCAGTTCTCCCAATGCAAAGTTTTAATGCTTTTGTAGCAATGCATTCACAGATGTAAATGTGTCTCACTCCTGTCAAAATAGAAGCCAGTATTTCACAGACGTATTTTTTCAAAAAAAGTGTACTCTCCTACTCCTCACACCTATCTTTGTTCCCTTGTTCCCTTCATACAAAATCTTTGCAGCCCACAGAGAAAAAGTAGAGCAATCTCTTCCTCAGGTAGGAGCTTTCTTTTGTCCATTCAGTTCTTGTCAGTACACCAAATTCTTTACCTTCTCTCTCGTTTTCTGTAATCCCAATTTTTATGCTCAGTACCTGTGTATCTCATGCTCAGGCTAGTCAAGAAAGCATAATGTTAATTAGAATAATGGGACACCCAGATTATATTTTCAGAGCAGTAACCCCCATTAAGCTCAGGTCATATGACACCTGGATATCTTTTCCTAACCCTCCTAAAAGGAAAAACCTCTTCTAGCCCTGAAGCACAATTTCCAGTACCACCATCCAAAGACTGGACAGCTGGGCAAATCACAGAGGTGTATTTTAGTGAAGTTAATGAAGACTTCTTGTACTTAAGGAAAAGATCTGAAATCTCTGACACTCCCTCCTTTAAAAGCAAAGCACTGTAATGTTTACAGCAAATTAGTTTGAAGAAACCGTTTGAATCCACCCATGACTCCCAAATGCCTTACACTTTATTCTTGCTTTCCTCCACTCTCTGTGCTCTTTTTTTCATTCACAAAAATCAATTATTCTTTTCCAGCAGGCGCTCAGCAATCATACATGCTACTGCTCTGATGTATATAGGGTAGTCATTGATTGTTCCCTGTTGAGTGAACTTTCACGGAAGGACCCTCACAAGTCCTCAAATGCAGAAGTGCACGGCCATTTCCTTGAACTTGCTTTCTTTAACAAAAGCACAGCAGAAGGTGGGGGGCTGTGTGTATTTATGTATGTGAGACAGTGTTACAGAGAAGGTCCAATACAAAACATTCTATGGCAGTTGTTTATTCCTCTAGAAAGGTTGAGGCAACCAACATGTCACTGTCAGCATTCAATGCACAAGTGGACGATAGTTTGAAATTGTGGTGAGTCTGGTGTCTACGGCACAGAAGGGGACGATAGCAGTCCCAGCTCCTGCTGCCAGACCTTGGCCTTTGTTTGCCATACTTCAGTTGCAACAGGGTATTTTACAGAGTAACTGATGGTGGGGAATGCCAAGCAGGCATAGCTGTGTCCGTCCCTTCAGAATCGGTGCGTTAGCGCTTAGGACCTCCATTTTCTGTACTAGGTAGCAGGATCTGAAACATCAAAACCATTTTTTTTCCCCCAGAAATAGCTCAAGATTTCAGGTGACAGACATACCATACATTTTCTACCAGGAGATTTGCCTATTTGCCATTAAAAGGTAGATAGCTGAAACGGAAAAATCAGTCTTGATACATTTCTTACAGGGCACTTAAAATCCATGGCCAGTTGAACAAAGCTGAACCCATGTAACCAACCAAAACAACAGGCAGAACTTCTAGCAGACTGAACAAATTTTGTTTCTAAGACCTGTGGCTTTAGCAGCCACACTCTCCATACAGACCATTTTCCAGTGCCCTTTACAGCACTTCTCAGCTGACAGTGGAACAACAGAAAAGCACTCAGGGATTCTGAGTGCATTCACATCCACTTTTCTTCATTAACCACCAGATTATTCATTACTGTCAAACAGTATCTTAAACTGCACTTAATGAATCCTGTCATCATCCATATGGTTTGCTCATTGTATTCTTAAGGACTTTTTTTTTTTTTTAAATGAACACCTCCCCAGAAAGAACATACTTTGTGTCCGTTAAAACACTCTTTCTGTAAGACTAAGAAACTTAAAGTTGTTCCAACTCCTCACTGTCCAGTGGCAAGATCTTATCCCGATCTGTGATAACGAGACTCATAATACTTTATCGTACCGTGGCCTTACTGTTTTCCTTCTCAGGTTTCCCTGAGACTGCCCTAGCGATAGGTGGTCGACCTCCTGCAGTTGTCTGCCTTTTCCATGGTCTCCAGCAGAACAAAAGCCAAACCCAAAAATGGCTAGTTACCTTACTGTGCAAAAGAAAGATTTGCTGGGAGTGGGGAAGCTTTTCTCCACCTTTCTCCCTCTTCTGTGCACCTCTCCACTAGCACCTTCACTATTCTTTCTCCAGGTTTGTAGTTCACCAGGTCACAGATGCAGAGAGATAAAAAAGCTCACTTTTGGCACCGTTTTTCAGCCAAATCCAAAAATATTCCTTAGGCTATCTTGCTAATATTTTTCATTTCCTTTGCAGTGGCTTTTTCATTCACTCATATTTAACACCAACTAGACAATTAGCTAAGTCTCCCTTACACACACAGAGCTGACTGATGTTTATTTAAATACTAAATTTTTGGGGGCGCGAGGCTGTGTTTTTATGTAATACCCTTTCCTTGTACTCCAAAGATAATTTGATCTCAACAAATCCCTAATCTCCATTTTGCAAAAAAGGGAATATTAATTACATATTTTAAAAGATGATCTAATTAAGAAATTGAGATTGGGATCATGAGTCAATAGTTTCAAGAAGGAAAGTAGCAGTTAGGAAGAGAGGCAGGAATAAGACTTCTACAGCACCTTACAGCATCTTAAAGGGCACAGGAACAACATTCAAGATGCCCTACAGCTGGGTAGCACCATTATCACTCATTCAGAGTAATACGATTTGATTCCTCATATTTTTGTGACTGTAAAGGTCACAAGTAAGCCACATACATGTCACTGATGCACAGTACTGGCCCTGGTTTTCTGTTCTACTAATATTGCATAATGTTTGCACCCTGGCTTTGTTCATGCTTCATTTAGCAGAGTAACCTTTTTTCATCTGAGATCCTATGGGAAAGCTAGAATCAATGCCAGCTAGCAAGCTCTGATAATGATGTCTGAAAAGCTAAAAGTCATTGACAGTGCTTCTAATTCTCCCCTGAGAGCTAGAATACAAAAAATATTAATAAGCTTAATGACATGTGAGACTTTACTCTAAATATATTTTGGAACGGAGTAAGCTGGCATTATATATTACAAGCAGTATTTGGGCAGAGAGGGTGGTAGCTTCTTTAATAATAAAACAACTATTTAAAAATTAAATATTGCTCTTGTTCAAAGGGTCAGTGGCAATCTCCAAGGCCCAACTTAGAACGTACCATAAAATATGTGTGCTTCTAGTGTTCCCTTGATTATGGAGTATCTGTGTGTTTCAGGCAGGCTGTAGAGTGAGCAACAGCTGTTCTAATTTTACTCGGCTCAGCCAGAATTAGAGGGGCAAAAACAGTATTAAAAAAAAGGATAAAATAATGTCTTTTTCCTTATTGCCAGTAACAGCATAGCACTGGGGCTGCTGGGCTACTAATTGAAAGAAAGCTCACAGAGTCCACAGAAAAACATGAAATTGCTGCTAAGGAAAAAAGCCACCAATGTCAGTTTACACACTTCCACCTTTAGAATAACCAGATTCAAAAATGGAAAATAGGAATAATTTCACGAGAATGCCAGCAGAATGAGTGATAGTGAATCCAGAGGGACCTCTCAGCCTCAGAATGGAAAACGGAGACATTATTCTCTAGACGAATGTGCCGCCTATCTCCTCCCCTATACACAAGCAATTTCATATTCTAGTCAACTGGCTGGCACGGTCTTTCCATTTATCTCTCTTGCCCAATTCCTGCAGTTCTTTCATATGCCTCTAATTCAGCCAAGTTCTTCAAATCAAAAGGTTAAGAGCTGCCTTCACCTAATTTCATACTTTGCAGCCTTAGCCCCATCATCCTCCTCAGCTCAGAAACGCCTGCTAACCAGCTGAAGAACCGTCCTCGCCTTCAGAGTGTTCACACCAGTGTGGTGTGATGTCTGATGTACTCAAAATCCCCTTGTGGACTTCCTCAGACTTCCTCTCATGTTCAGATTGCAAAAGCCTGCCTAAAACCCTTTCACTTAGAAAACTTTCCCCAATTCTCAGACAATCATTCCTCCTACTAATTCAGCTGCAAGCTCAGACATCTTTCTTTTTTACCAGGTCCCTTCTCTGCTCAAAAGCTGTATTAAATCCCCACCTCTTTATTAATCTGTACCTTTCCTTTTGTGTGCTCTGTTAATTTAAAACCCGATTTCTCTGTTGCTGAATTTACAACAGAGAGGGGACATGGTGGATGGAGCCTGTACAGAAGATCCTGAATCTACCTCTTTGAATTTAGTCTGAATAAATTTTAAACAAGCCCAGGCTCTGCAATTTCTTTCCTTTGTTACCTGAAAAATAAATACCACATAGAAAATTCAGATGGCACTTAAAGAACTACTGAAAACTCCAATCTCTACCCCTGATGGCAGCACATTGGTTTCAGCATTTGGGAGTCTATCAATACAACTTTATGCTTAGTTAGGCAATGCGGGCCTCAAACACCACCTTTCTGTTGAAGTGTGGCTCCTGAAAACCACCCTGAAAAACTCGAGAGCATTAGATTGATTGCAAAATGTTTGCAGAAGTCAGCAGTGATGGAATTCTGCCTGCATTTCCATCCAGGAATGGAACTCACAAATAATTCCTTTTAAAAATCATCTTTCAAAATAAAAAAGCCCCCCCCCCATGCAAATAATACATCAAGTCCTCTGCCAAGACCCTGCAATACAAAATACTATTTTTTCTATTGCACAAAGCATGGATAAAATCACAGAACCACTGAATCATAGAATGATTTGGGTTGGAAGGGACCTTTAAAGATCATCTAGTCCAACGTCCCAGCCATGGGCAGGGACATCTTTCACTAGAGCAGGTTGCTCCAAGCTCCATCCAACCTGACCTTCAACACTTCCAATGATGAGGCATCCACAACTTGTCTGGGCAACCTGATAGATAGATACATATGTAAAAGGAGCTTCCCGTACTTATTTTTTCTTGCAAGTAGGACAGGAAATAAAATACACCAGAACTTTGATTTCCTCAGAACACCCCAGCTCTTGCATGATTCTGTACCTGACTAATCATAACAAATAGAACAAATACGGACAACACAATCTGCATCTCTGCCTGCAAACTAACACACAGCTGGTATGCCAAATTCTACATCTGCTAGCCTCAAAAGTATGCCAAAAGTAAGTACACACTACTATAGATAATATAAAGTGCTGCAGTACCCATAAATTATGTCTATTTGCCATAATGACTCTAAGTTTCCATCTGACAGGAACAGTAATAATTGAGTGGGACTGTACTATCTTCAAAAGCCTACAAAGCACAAAGCCCCTCAACCGCCAGCACTTGACAGATGGAAACAAACACTGCAAACACCTAAACTTTGTGTCGAGCCACCAGTTCCCATCTGCCCAGGGCTCTACCAGGATAATGACGTCTCAGATAATCCCAAAAGCCTGAGAGCAAAGGTATGCCCTGGACAGTCTGGACATCTTCAGCTGACATGCACACAGAGCAGGTAGGGCAAGTAAGGACATGGCAATGCTGCAGTAGTAAGATACCTGAGCTGTCCCCATCTCCCCATCACTCCAGTGGGAGCTGAAGCCCTGGAAGCAGCAGAGCCACACAAGCAAGGTGCCGTGCCCGAGACAGCCACTTCTGCTTCTCACCAGAGGGCTGACCCAAGTGGCTGGGTTTTTTGGCATATTCGAGGTACATGACTAGACCTTGCTCAAAGGTTCTCTGTACTGAGCCATACTGCCTCATACATTCATGATTATGTATTATTTGTATGCATTAGTGACCTCTGCACACAAGCCAAGAGTAGTCTCTGGTGTGGAGTCTTCTGGCAGAAATCACTTTGGGTGTGCTTCTGCTAACATGGAAATCAACAGACTTGGTTTGGTTGAACAGGCAGGAGGTTTCAGACTAGTCTAAAATGCACCTATGCAGAGCATATTAGTTGAGTATAAACCAGAAAAAAAGGAAAAATTGAAGTAAACTCTATATTGTTGTCCATAACAGATAATACAAATTTCTGATGCTACAAGTTTGTACTAGCACTACCATTTTTTTCCCCAAAACTTTTGATCTCTTTTCAATAATCTGTGCTCTAGCACAGATGTCTTATAAATAATTGGTGCATTGGCACAGCCACAGTATAAAATGCTACCATGGCTGAGATCTGACCTTGATATTTAGGCACTGAGGAGCAGAGTGAGAGTTTTGCAGCTCTCTGGGGTTGTGCAGGATATTTTGCCATTCAATGCCAACTACTCATGAAATGAAACTTTGGTAGAATGAGTCAGGAAACAAGTTCATTAACTGCCCTCTCTCTCCAGTTTGGTATTGCCTGAACAGCAGTTCAGCAAAAACATTTCAAAGAAATCGAGAAACTAATTTAGGTAAATTGCCCTCAAATCCAACACAGAAGCCATAGTTTTGAACATTTGATCCCACATTGCAAAAATAATCCAGGATGGTTTATCTATTGCCTAACTATTTCCAGCTTTTCCCTTCCCAGTGCTTGTTCCAAGCGATACAGAAACAGGACTATGGGGAGTATTCACACATTTAAAGTAAAATAAGGTCTCAGTATTGCCTGTTCTCTGCAGCATGCGCTTCCAGCAACAATTCCCCACATTTCTTCTCCTAAAATCCCAAGCAAGCAATAACCTCTAGAAACCCAAGCACCCCATAACTGACAGTGTCCCAGCAATGAGAAGTGCACTCTTGCATCTGCTTCCGCAGCAGGCAGCCTGCCAGCTCGCTGCCAGGGTCACCCTTGGCAAGGTTCCTCTGCAGCTCCTCTTTTGCGCTGGACAAGCCATTTACCTCCTGCCAAAGCAGCTCCTGCTGCCAAGCCTGGAGGGACTCCAGGTCCTCTCGTGCCCCCTGTCTGATGACTTTTTTCTTTTTGAAGAAGTTCCAGTGCTCAGAAGGTACACAGATTTGTAATTCAGTAATTTGGTCATCACTGACTTTGCGTAAAGGAGAAATTGTGGAAAGCCTTTTACGGGTGTGCTTCTTTTTCTTTTTTCTATGAGTGAAAATACACCCAAATTTACCTACACTGTAAAGCCCTTGAAAAATTAGAGGTCATGGTGCTCAGGAGAAGACTACTCCATTCAACATTGCTGAGCTGACCGTAACAGAAAGACTGTGCTTATGCAAACTGTAAAAACCCAAATGAATTAGGAGTTGATTAAAATCAGCACATCATCAATATAAATCATTATAAAAACACATGCATATTAAAAAAAAAAGCTCACAAGTACGTGTTTACAAACAGAATGACATTAAAAGGAAAATATTACGGTCACCATGTGGGCACAAAGCACTTCAAACTTAATGAACCCCAGAATGAATATTGCCTGAATGAACTTATTTTTTCCTCTCCTCTTTAATTAAATAATCACATATTCTTCTTTCTTCAAGAGCCTCATGTGGAAGGTAGACAGTGACTATTTAATGAGTAGCAACACTTTTCCCTTTTTTTTCCATGCTCATGCCTTAATTACTAAACAGTATTCTCATCCTTCTCTAAGCACATGTGGTGGGAGAGAGCTACTGTATGGTGCAGCCTCTGGATATTCATTACAACACACGTTTATTAACGATCTTATCTTACAACCACCCTTTAGAGAAAAAGCATGGCATTTTCCCCACTGTGTAGATAAACAAATGAGGATCAAAGACATGAAGGTTGAAAGCATCCATTATACCGGAGAGGCCGACCTGAGACACCTACGCTGGGATTCACTGCACTAAAATGCAGGCATATGTAGAGGAGACCCGAGATAGCTACACCTGAACTGGAGGCTTAAACTCCCTCTACAACCATCAGAGAAAACTGGCATTTTTAAATGTGTTTCACCTGCCCTACTTTAGTAATCTCCATCAAGATGAGACAAACTAGTCTATAGAACATTTGCCTTGCTTGACTGTTTTCCAGATCACTCGGTACTACACAGCAGGTGACTGAAGAAGGAAAAACATATGCAATCACTCCAATTAAAATCTATATCATAAGACATATGCTCCAAGGCACCTGAGTAAGGCTGTGTCTTTAATTCTTGCACTTCCCATCCCTGAAGAGCTGAATTGAAAGGAACTTTACAATGACAAGAAAAAACATTCCCCGATATACACAAAATCTTTTGGAAAAGTTGTCACCAAACATGGCTTCTCCTGAGCACACTGAACTATATCCCTTCAAAGACTTCCAAATATAGCTATATCCGGTGGATTTTCACTGGGATAAGCAGAAGAGACTTTCCTGAAAAGGGCTTTCTCTCCCTCAACCAATACCTACTGAATTGCATGTCCGTGTTCCAGTGCTTCAAAAAGACACATCTTCACAAAGAAAAGATTCTCCGACTTTCTCATCACAGGCAAAATGATTTCTCTTAACTCTTTCCTGAAAATGGCAGAACAATTTTGCCTGAAAATGCTCTCACACCCCTCCCGCCTCCCCAAAAATCCAGGCTTGGGCAGTTACTGGGGGAAAGGCGGCCACAAGAGAAACCTTAGCGTAAACTGCTGAAGTTTTCACTGTTCTGAAAATCATGGGTTTAACTGTGAGGCAGTTCACAAAAATCTCAAAAAAGCCATTCCTCCTACAAAGGGGGATCATAAAGAACCACAGAAAGGACACATCCTTCCTTCTTTTCTTTTCCTTTGCAGCAGTTTTCTAGTTTGAACATAGCAGCTGATACTTCTCCCACATTCCCAATCCAACTAAAGGATGGCAGAATGCAGTGAGACAGACCAGCAGCACCAATGTCTTGCCATGATTTACAACATCAAATGCTAACATTTGAAATCTGGTCTGTTATGTGAAAGCCAAAAAGTAACTCAAACGAAATGCATGGTGGCTGCTCATCTAAGAGCTTTTCTAGCATGCTTGAGGGTGAAGACTTTTGCTGTGATCTAGATCCAAACTGGGATGACCTATAAAACTTACCACAAAATTGGTAATTTCATGCATGCATGCTGTTTTCCCATGCTAATGCTGAAGTACCAGAAGATAAATATTTTAGCAAAGGAGCAAAGAGAAAATGGGCCTGGCATGTCTAAGGTTGGATTCAATGATCTTAAGGGTCTTTTCCAATCTAAATGGTTCTATGCTTCTATATTCCCTTTTCATTAGTAGACAGGAGAGGACTGAATAGTAACTGGGTGCAATTAAACAGTGTAAACAGAGTTATTTTTAAATAACGTGTGTCAGAGTTAGGTCCTTGTAATACAGGTCTTTCCTACACTTCAGACTTGAGTTGGCTGTAAAATCCTGAAAGTAGATGTTTTTACACTGACAATGAAATACAACATTGATTTGGTGCAAACAGTGCTTAAACTAGGAGACTTTTGTGCTGGCAGAAGGCATTTTTGTTGGTATAAACTGGGTGTCCATTTGGTGAGAACTGAGGAGCGGGGCAAAGAAGCACAGCTCTGCTGTTTATTTCCCTGTGAGCAAAGCTCTTCAAACGTAGGACAAGAGCCACATTTGTCTCCTTTGGCTCCTACTTTAAATCCCAGCTGGTATCAGTAAGAGTCTTCCTACTGAGTCAAACAGGCTTGGACCAGGCCTTGGCTAACTTCATGAAAGGCACCTGATGGCTGATATAAAGGATCAATAGTTCTTGTTCTCATCCTAAATGCTTCAGATGACAGCACACTGCTGTGGCTAGGGATTAGATGCAGCTTCATGTGCATGCAAAAACTACTAAAATCCATGGAATCATCTAGCAGAGCATATTCAACAACCAAGATAAAACTATATATTTAACTAAAAATGCAATTCCAGGGTATTTAGTATCTAGATTGAGCATTTATTTTAAAATGAGGAAGTTAAATGTGAATAACAACAACTAGTTATAAATTGATGGTGGCTTCCTTGAGCTAAATAATGGCAGGAAGAATTGTTTTAGATTTTCTTTGCAGCTATGGGGGATGTTGTGCCAAAATCCTATTAGTGACAGAGGGGAAATGACAGGCTCAGTGTGTCTGCAGTCCAGGTTTTCTTTTTTTTTTTTTTCTATTTAAGCTGCTTGAAGCCTTTAGATTTCAATTAAGAATTCAGGCAAGATGACCTGAACCAGCAATAGCTTTTGGAAATGAAAAATAAAGGATAAAGAAAAACCCAACCAGGAGTTTTTAAAGAAAGCGTTGAGAGACTTCCTAAGTAACATGAAACAAGTCCCAAAGCTCTGCCTCAAGGTGTACATATTATCATCTTTTCATGTATATAATCCTCTGTATATAGCTAGAAAAAATGTGAAACTAACCCTGTAATTCAGAGGCAATATGGGTTATAGATGCTTGTGCATAATACAATAGGAAACCTTACCCTAGAAAGCCCTTTCTTTCTCATTAGCATCCCCATCTCTGTTCCCCCATAGTCTGTCTCTTTTCTCCCCAGAGCCTCATTGCCTCTGATGCCCTACAGTCAATTTTGTCTGTTGGCAAAGCCCTACTTTACTTCCAATTTCATGCAGGTAACCTGAGGGTCACCACATTTGACTCAGTTCCAAGAAAGAGTGCTTTTATACTGGTGTGGATTCTGCATGTAAAAATGCAATTCTATCAGCCAGGGAAGAAATGTCTGGAGGCACGTAAGAGGAAGGAAGAAACCTCAGGTTGCCACAGCTTTACCTGTAACCTTGGGAAGCTGTCATATCCTTCATTACTCATCTCTTCAGGAGGGCTCGGTGTTCTTTTTTTGGCTGCAGTGAGCCATGACTTTTCTGCTAGTGTCAGAATTGCAATTAAAGATGAAACTGGTGAACGGTCTAGAGAAGTACTCTTCATAAAATCACTGCCACTCTTTTCTCCTCCTCCAAGAAGAAAATAGGTAAGATTTAACTGAAATCTGGAGTCAGGTGCTTGCCTTTGGTTTCTTTCAAATGCACGTTCAGTTATCATGGAAACATACTTTTGTTAGTGTCCTCCAGCATCTACACTGAAATAGCAAAATGACCAATCAATAATAGCTGTCAGAATATTCTGGCCAGTTTCCTTACAAATTAAAATCATGAGACTCACAGGAGGTCAAAGACCACTTACATGAGTCACTAATGAATTGATTAAAGATAAGAAAAATCCAATGATTTTTTGGCTAAACACAGGCTAACACACAGAGCAATTTTTATCAATACTGTTTCCCCAAAACACTTTGATAAATATTGAGTTCATAGGCTATGAAATGATCTCTTTAAATGAACAAAGCACAGTAATAATGCATTTAGGAAAAAGATGCAAAGACAGATTATTATGGGTGTTTAAAATTACTGTAGGGGAATGTGGTTTGAATAGCAAATGCACAGAGAACCTAACATGTCACTCATCGTACAGCTGAGCAACACCATTGGAAATATAATTCTATGTAACAAGGTCATGTTGTAAGATGTGGCACTGGTGCAATTATCTTTGAGTAACCATGTTGATTTCAAGATAAACTCATTCAGCTTAGATGTTGATTTTTTTCCCTAACTAAATTTCTCACCTAGGGCCTTAGTACTGTTCTTCTCTGAGCAGTACACATCTCCCATGTGCTGAATACTACATGGTGCAATCTCACAGGATCTGCTTCAAATCTCATTCACACTGGTTTTGCACTAGAATGCCATTAATTAAGACAGTCCATATTTAGGCACAATACCTAAAAATATTCATAATTTAAAATCCATCTTTTTTCAACATGAATGTTCTGTAAAATGATGAAGGAACCACAAACCACAGTGTAAAGGGATGAAAATCTGCCCTATTGCATCCCATTTTTACCTCTTAGTTTATACCCAGTACAGGTGTTCCGGGAAACGATTTGCGGGGTTCTTGGATTTTCTCCCCTTGGCCTAACCTATCAGGCATGGTCAGCGTTATACTGATGAAAAAAAAGTCAAGAGGATGGAGTTGTTCAGTTCTGGATTTTTTTAAACCTCCCTCAGGGAAAGTTTGAGAAGACATTTAGTATTTTCATCTCCCTGGAACGGAGGCAGGAACGGAGCCTTTGCTCCTGCTGCTATTTCCTTAGAGGTGGGCCCTTTTAGAGACAGCTTCTGGGGTTACAACCCAAGTTCTCTCTGATACAAAGAAAAACAAATCTGTTCCTTAGTCTCTCAGATGACTGCAATGCCACTAAACCAAATCCAGGGCTGAATTTCTTTAATTGGATTTTTTCTGATTACAGAGTTTCTTGTGCATTGAATTGCATGGCACACGCAGAAGACCCTTTAATCTCCAAGAAGCTTAATTATCATCCTCTTTGTAAAACTTTCACACCTGCATTCTGAATTTAAGTACTTCCGTTACCTGCTCCATTTTTTTCTTCAGACCAGCATAAATCAGGATACTTTATTATCCTTGTTAGTCTGCCATTGACCAGGACATTAAGTAAAAGATAAGGCCATTTACTGAAAGATAACTTAACTAACTTCCTGCTGACCAGTGGTATGAGTATGTAGTAGAGATGGAAATTCTCTTTCATGCTGCATTTCATGGCACATCTGGATAACCCTCACGCAAAGTGGAAAGATCTGATCAATCCTTTTTCCCCAACTTTTACTAAATAAATATGAGGGTTATTTGCCCCTTCCCTCCGCTTGCTTGGAGCCTGGATGGTGGATAAGAGAGATTATTACAGCAATCTCCTCTTTCCATCATTTGTTTTTAAATACTTACTAAAAGAAGCACAATAGCATATTTTTAATAGGCAGAGACTGCTTCCATTTGAGGATGCAAACCCTTGAATCAGCATCTAAAAATTTACATTACATGCTTTTTGAGGAGATAGGAGGATAGATTAGGAAGGCTCTACTTTAATGAATACCCATCATGAAATACATTGATATTTCAGACTGATTTTTTTGAATAGTACACTATGTAGACTAACTGTATAAGTACAGGTTTCACCTTCCTGACAAGTCTTTGAAGACAAATTTGTCCATTACTCTTAGTACCCAGTAAGTAAAACATAGAATATTTTCATATACAAAGTGGAACTTGAAAGATAATACACCCTCTCCCCACCTTTTCTAGTTCTTTATGGCAATTAAATTGTATTTTTAGCTTTCTGTTACAGGGCCATCTCATTTCACCTTTACAGTTTTTTCTTCTATACAAAGCAATGTTTATTAACATGCTTTTAATGAGGCCATGGTTTCAAAAGCACTAGAGAGAAATGTTAATTGGACCTGATAGAGTAATTTATAACTTACATGGTTCAGCTAAACTCCACTTATTTCTCTTTAGGAATGATCAAGGAGTTTGTAAAGAAAGAAATATCTGTAAGATTTATGAAATCCTTGTAAAACTCCTCCTTTCTGTAATCATCTACTAGCAATATGGCTATCAAGCTGTAACACAAATCATAACCGGGCATAGAAAAGAAAGTAAAAAAAATTCTATAGGATAAAAATATTTGGGAATCATAGATTTTTCTCATTATAACTTCTTGATTTTAATTGCTTACAACTTAGGACTTGGCCACAGTTCAAACATTTGGTGTGATTTTTTCTTATGATGGTTACCTCTCTCAGGCTGATTTTTTTTCTCCCTTTAGTTATTTCAGCTGAAACAGGTCAGCTGTGTCTGAAAGTATCATTAGGGAAAACCATACTGTTTTGCCCCCACACAGAAAATTCTGTAGGCTTTATATTGAAAATTCATGTTCTCTATGTGTCTTCATTACCCTACAGATCTGGCACAGAGAATCAAGAGAAGAGCGAGAAGGAAGGGAGAGTAGGACTTCTTGGGCAAAAAGAGGAGGAACTGAGGTGAGGTGATTGATCTGTAAAGAAGCTGCAGTACAAGAAACTTGGGAATGGTTTGCTAAGACACAGGGACAGGAGAAAGGGCTAAAGGAGTACATGCATGAAAACTGCAAAAGGCTTTTACGAAGGGAAATCAGCAATGTGGGAGAAACGTGTTGGAAAATTACCTGAGACTTACTTGGCAAAAGACAGAAGAAAAAACTGAGCTGTAAGGAGAGGGATTAGCATGTTGGGGATTTAGGACCTTCTAGAAAAGACGACTCAAACTAGGTCAGTAACGAAAAGGAAAATCAAGCAGCTGCTGGGAAAAAAGACAGTAATGCAGCTAGGAATCAGGACAAGAACAAACAACAGAGGAAAAAGCATCACACTTGCATGAGACAGGAAGGAACACGGGATCCTGAACCTTTACAATTCTCTGCTGTCAGCAAACATCTTAGAAACCCACTGGTCACTCAAGTCTTTTCTGGTCCCCAGAAAGCATGCGCATACTCTGCTGGACAGCTAGCCTGACAACCCAGCTAACAGGGAGCAGACTGGTGAGCTTAATGGTTCTCACTCTTTTGAGGAGCTATTTGGGTACAGACATCATGTCAGATATAAAGTTTTTCCCACAGAGAAGCCTAGGTAACAATACATAAAAATCTGTCATCACTGTTAGGGATGTAAGCTCACACAGATACTGGGAAATGACAAATTGACAGTTGCAACACAGTGATGCCATTCATTAGGTAGAGAAATGCTATTTTCTTAAAAGACCCCAATCCACACCTCTTTCACTACTCAGCAGCCCTCATGAGGAAACTAGTGTCCTGTCCATAAGACAAAGCACCCAAAGTTCTGAGGGAGCTAGCAGTGCATGAGCTGGGTGGCAGGAGTGTAAGGCGTAAAGAAGGAACTGCAAGAAAGAGAAGAAGATCGTGTAACATGGAGGAAACACCCAAATGCTGCTTTGAAGAACCAGATTCTCTTTCTGTCACAATTTCTGTAAAGGCTGAAAAGGACCTTTAAACTGTATTGGTCACTAATTGCAAGCATTTTCTTGTATTGCTATGAGCAGTAAGTAGCAGTATCTCTTGATCACACAAAGTACTGATGAATCAAGGGGCGGGTTTTGAATCTGCCAGCCCAAAATGCTGGATTTTTTAAAAATACCAGCAAGTTTCCATGCTACTCCTTTATCTCAAGAGGTGTTAAAAAGGTATTTATCTTCCTTTTAAACCAGGTAAATAGAGTAGACTAAAGCAGGTAAGCAAGCAGGTAAGCAAGCAGGAACTGATGTCTGACTGATATCAATCCTCTCACACGCTCATGTTGAGTAGCAGCATGAGAGATGAAGGGTTAAAAGGAATAGCCCTCATTCACTATTGTAAAAAAGAAGTCTAGAAACCCAGAAAACTCAATAGCAGAAAAAAATCACAAGCCTCAGAGTTCTCTGAAGGGAAAAGCCTCTTTTGGTGCCAACAATAAGTCATATCCCATCTTTCGCTAGATGAAATCCTAACAAGCTCGCACTACGGAGAGAACTGAGTTGTTGTACACATCCCCGCCTGACTGTCAGTTCACACTAATGTCCCTGATGCAGGCATCTGGCACTGACAGCAGAAAGCACAAATAGCATGTTTGATAAACAAGGAACTTGCACAGTAAGATGAGAGACTAAACTGCTATAGCGTGTAGATTTAAATAGCTGCTTAGTTTGTGCAGCGTGAACGTGAATCGTGCATTGGCCTCCAGGAGAGACAAAAGACCCCACGTGTTTTACCTAGTGACACATCTGCCAGTGGATATTTCTGGAACTGTTAGAGAGAGATAGGTCTATGTCACCTTCTGCCTTAAGAAACAATGTATTTGGAATGATCTTGGGACACTGAGGTTTCCTCCTTGAGACCTGCATAGTGCCTGAAGGACTTAAACTGTGGCAGGATTAGGGCCTCAGGAAAAAACACAGTAGGAAATTAATATCTTTGCATTCAGACAAGGATCTGGGCAGTGCCTTCGATAAGCCTGTGGTCACATACCAAAGAGAGAAAGAAAAGTCAAAATGAATAGCTGCATAAAAAGGTCATTATCTCTCCCATGGGACTTGTGACTGTATTGCATGCACACATAGCTGAACAGAGGCTGAGCAGGCAATCTCAATCCTGACATTTCCCAACTGGCCCCCTCAACTTTTTGACTTCAAACATTATCTTCTAGCATAATTTGTGTATGTGTTTGTATAGCAGCATTTAAAGTAGAGTAATACTTCAACTAATACAGCTATCGTGACCTTTGCTTTGCACATGAATTTTCATTCAGTCTGTCTCTGAAGCAACATAAGACAGGAAGCGTTCTTTAAAGGTTTAAGTAACTAATTCATATTTAGAATTTCAAGGGATCTAGGTCTGTTGCTCTGTGACAGCCAGGAGACCTGCAGCTACAGTCAAATGCTACAGTTCACTACCTATCTGTTCTGTCAAAGACTAAGGAAATGTTAATTTTAAATTTATAAAGAAACAGAAAGAAAAAGGTAGTCTGGAATCCTACAGGCTTCCTGACTTCCCTTTAACTTTCAAGGTCTTGCAACATTTATAAAGTTTATAAGGGTCTTGAGTCTCTCCTTGAAGTCTCTGGAGCTCTTGTTCCTTGGTCTTGTAAAACTCTTAAACTCTTAAAGGTCTCCACAGCTCTGGATACACTTGAGTGATACTGCTTTATGAAACTTAAGGGGCAGCCCATAAGTTCTTTTTTCTCTTGTATTTCTTGTCTTGCACAAATTACTGAAAGTCTACACTGGATCACAGATTACTTCACCTGATGTTTAAATTATGCAAGCTTTCTTTCCCTAGTGTTCTTCTAGTCATGCAAAATTACTGAAGGGTGAGGCAGATTTCTTTAAATGTACTCTCATAAAATTGTTATGGCCTTTTCTTTTGCTTTGGTTTTTTAGGGGATTTTTTTTTGGTTTTTTGGTTTTTTTTTGAATGGGTGAATTTAGAGGGGAAAAAGGCTTAGACAGTGTTTGTTAAACTATTGTCAGATTTAGTAGCAAATGATTGCATAATTTGCTTTCTAGAAAGTCGTATCAGTGGTAAAACACCGAGTTCAGAAAATGGAGGGTGCTGCTCTAGCTAAAGTTGCCTAGTTCTATGTCAGGGTAACTCTGGCAGCTTGAGACCAAAAAGTAAGCGGATGGTATCTGTTTTTCAGAGAACAATTACAGGGTGCCACATTCCAGCAAATCTATTCTGGCTCAAGTAAGTGCCAGAATTGTTACAGAAGCCAGAGGAACATATGGAATTTGAATGTGCAATATGTTCCTTCATTCCTGAAGACCACAGAGTGGTTTGAGCTAAGAAACACCCAGTGAAGGGATGAGAGAGAAAGAAGTTGTGTCTCTCATGTGCGAATAGCTAACAAAAGCTTACTTTGGTGCCAAAGTCCTGGCAATAGCTAATAGTTTTGTGTAACTACAGTATGCTTGATTCAAAGATTACCCCAGCAAGAACAGCCAAGATGTAAAAAGCAGATTGCTCTAAAGCTGAGCAGCAGCAATTTTTGCACGAGAGTTACATAAAAATGTTACGGGCCAGAATTTAAACTTAAGATAGTCTTTACCTTTGAACTCTTCTGAATGCTCCTTTCCAGAGTAAATAGGGAAGATTACCCAGGCAGATGCAACCCCAATTACAGAGAAAACAGAGAACCCAGTAGCATCATGGCAGATTTTAGAAAACCTGAAGGGAAACTGCACCTGATCCGCTTCCAACTAAATGTAGTAATAAACTTTTATTTCTTGTTTTAGACAGGGGTGGTGTGAATCGCTGTTTGTGGTTTGTTACTAGCATTGCATTCTAGTTCTCATTCTCACTCTAACTGAGGATGCTTTCAAGCTAGTGAGAAGCTCGTTAGGAAACTTCACCCAGACCACTGCCAAACATTCTTCAGTCTTCCCAGACTAAGTTTATAGCTTGGAATTAATATTTGCTGTTTGGTTGCCACAGGAAAAGATTCAGGCTGCAAAATTATTTTGGCGGTGGTGGCAAGTCACTGCTAGCCACCACGCTGCCTCTACTCCTTCCCCTCCACAACACGAGGGGCACAGGTATAGTCACAGAGAACTGCAATATTCAGACCTCTCCCACCACTGGATGAAAATAGGGGATCCACATGACCACAAAGGCTGGACCTCCTCAGATGTAAGGATTACAAAGAGAAGTGATAAAGCCCACAAAGTTTATGTTACTTCTACACAGTTTTGTGTAGGGCAAGTCACCATATCCATCTCCTCTGTAAACAGTGAAGTGCAGCATTATTAAAGCCTCCAAAATTAAAAAATGCAGGTAGTTTCCTCTAAAATCAACAAGGAATATAATCAACCACATTGCTTTGTGATTGGAGGAGGTGTTTTGAAAAACAGAAAGACTTGGAAGACTGCTACCTCCATAACTTCAAATTTAACTTTTATCAGGTTATAAAATATTTTTTCAGAAACTATTTTTTCCTATTTTCTTCTTGCATTATCTTGATACTTCCAAACTCCTACTATTTCAAAGTCTCTTTGAAACTATATAACAGTACACTCCACACACCGACCTGGAAAACACTTTCAGCAGGAAAAAGAAAACCACAACAAAACGACGACTCAAGAAGCTAACAACATCTCTTCCAAGAAGCTGAATTGACAAGTTTATTTCCTAGGACCCAGCTGAGCAGGATATTTCAGGATGTATTTCAGCAAGCACAAATGTAACCCCAGAGAGTTCAATGGGACTAGAAACATCTCCTACATTATATACACACTTAATTACCCTGCACAGAACCCCTTGATGCTTTTTTTACTCCAGTTTGTCTAGGTTCCAGAAACAATAAAATGTACTAGCTTCCCAGGTGACCCCTTGAAGACTTCAGGCGAAGAAACTAAACTTTGAGAAATATAGCACCTTTGAAACAGCTTATGCTTACAGGAGTATAAAAAGTCAGTTACACACTACAGGACTGTAACTGAAAAATATTTTGGGATTATTTTCCTCATCTAGTGTAACCTTTTCAAATCAAGTTCCAATTTCATGCTATCAAGATATACTTTACGGCTCGTTCTGGTTGCATGGAATGCTACTTTACAGAATATAACCATCTGCTAACAGAAGAGAAGATATTAAAGCATGTACTGGTACAATTATATCTCTAGGAATAAGATATTCTACTGAAAGTTTATACCATAAGGATCCTATAGATTGCATCAGATTTTTATATAACTTGGATTGTTGCCCCCTCTCAGCAGGCTAAACTACTAAACAAGCAACAGTTATTGATAATCCACCTTACCCAATGCTCTTCCTCTTGCTTTAGCCTATTTTCATATTCACATAAACCCTGAGGTGGGACTGCAAACAGCTTGTCTTGTGAGTAACATAAGAGCTGGGGAACAAAGTAACATTTCTTTTAATTCTTAAATTTCTTTTCATGGCTTGTGTTCTCCCTTTTATGTCACTCCCAATTTTGACTTCACTGCTCTTGAGCAGAAGTAAGTAAAGATTCAAATCAGCACTGTTTTTCTGGGCCAGGAATCAATGGATTATAATGAGTGATTTTCAGCTTTTGCACCATGGTCATAACATAACTGCAAAAAGCAAAGAAGGCTTCCCAACAAAATTCTTCACACTATTGCCAGAAAACTATGCAGCGCATGCAATTCGGAAAAAATCAAAACCTATCAGGGGCTAGGTAAAATCTACAAAATGATAATGTATTAGTAAGAGAGCCTACTGGATCCCTCCTTATCTCTTCTTGCAGACACTGCAGGACCACCATCCCATATATTTCTCTGTGTTTGATTCCCTTTTCCTCTCTTCTTTCTGACTCCACAAGCCTCAGGTTCTTCTGCCTCCTTAAGTTTCCAAAGGACAACACATTAATTGCCATGAAGGCAGGAACAACAAATCCAGATCTGTTACTGAGAAGAAAAGGGAGACAGCAGAGTTTATTCAGAGAGAGAATGATATGAAGAGACCAACCGGTAGGTACTGCCTGTACAGCTATAAGCCTGCAATTTCCAACTAAGACCTGTACCTTCCTGCACTGAGCTCTACCCCGGTAACACTGAAAAGCACAGGTTCCTGCCTTGAACAATCTGCAATTTAGAGCACCACAGAGCTTCTCATCATGTGGTCTTGTCCTCACACAAACCTACAAAGATTTCTAAAAGATCCACAGTGAAATTGAGGGTGATGCTCTGCCTAGGGTATAAAGGAGAATGGGGACGGGAGTTTTCTCTGAAATGACAGCCTCGCTGGGAACTGAGTCTGTCTAAAGCCAGGTGGGTTTTGTTCAAGGAGATCTTGCTCTTAGAGAAAGTGGAGCATAAAGAATCTGACTTTAACTGTGATGATACATAGGGTTTGGTCATCCATCATCTTCCAAAGAAAAAGAAGAAATAAATGAAAACACCTAAATTCTTGTTCTCTTCAGGTTACAAGATCACCTGCATTTCCATTTTCCACATGGGAGGTTCCTACCCAGATGCCGAGCTGTCTCCACCTTTCTGGACATGAACCTTGCATGACTGTCCAGCAGACCTGCCAGACACCACGCAAACCTGTCACTCCATTCTTGATAGTTAAGTAAACATATATATATATATTATAATTAAAAAAACAAAATAAATCTCTGTCTCAGAGAAGAACAAAGAGGGCTCTTGCAGAATAAACAAATATCTGACATAATTCTTCTAAGTATTAATCTTTTCCAAGGCTTTGAAGTTTGACAGTGCTATTTCACAAATTCCCATGAGGTTGGTTTACTGCTAGGCTAGAAATCCGACTGTGGAACTGAGGAGGAAAGGAACAGAAAGATCCTCAAACAGAAAAGAAATATTTTAGTCTGACTGGTGAGTGTTTCTATTTCTTGCTGCCATGAATTTTCTGTATCTTGCAAAAATGGAGGGGATATGACAATTTCCAAAACAAATGGAAATAACTCAATCCCAAATCTTTTGTGAAAAATCATCCGCTGTCCTAACTTTCCAAAAAATCTCCCATATCTTCAGTGAGTTCAATCAAAGTTTGTATGAAGTGTAGGCTCATTTTTCAAGCCATGATTTGCCACCTCTGCATTTCTTAACAAATTTTCTCTTCCCTGTTCATTTCTAGGTAGCAGTTTTGTGACTTTTTAACAATATCTTGGCCATCCAGCAGCACTGGCAAAAGGCAAAAGAATTTCTGTTAGAGCAAGTAAACCCTTCTTTCATGTGACATAGAAATGCTTACACTTCATTAACCTTTATTATAAACTAGTCACTGGAAAAGTTACTTTGCTAGAATCCACACTATGGTTTCACTCTACAAACCACGAAATGTCAGAATGCTAAATTACAGTAAAATACTGCTCACCTCCTTATGAACCCAAGATTAATGATACGGTGCAGAAGGGAATAGCAGTGCTAGAAGGAGCGTAACAGGTCACCATCACTTCTAAAATAGCTCATCAAGAACAGGCAGCAAAGCATCATGGATGGTTCCAAAAATAAAGCCCCTCTTCTCAACCTACCCATCACTGAGACATCATATTCAACCAGCAGAGTAGCCTCCTGTCCGCATTGTTTGAGAATACTCATGGCTTCAGCGTGTGTTGTACCGAGCAGTCGGATCCCATCAACACTCAGCAGCCTGTCCCCGGGTTTGATTGTGCCCTCTCTGAAGGGAGATTAAAGGAATGATCTTCATTAATAGAAGGTAAATTGATTTGGAGATAATGCCATTTTTATGCAGAGCGATTCTCCTGCACCCTCTCTGACATCCATCCCTCTTGCCTTAACACTTAACATTTACTTTGACGGCGAGAACGTTCAGAGGGCGCAGTGGAAAGGAAATTGCTTTAATTGGAAAGTCAGCGAATGGAAAGCTTAACACATAGCTAAATAATCAAGTCATGTTAAATTGCAGCTAAGTATAGCTTCTGCTTCAACATATGCTTTCTCTCTTCCTTGTCCACACAACTCCTCTTTCATTCATATAAATCCACCTCCTGCTCGGATATTTTCTTAAAAATAAATACGAGGTGCAAACACGTGGGTGCAGAAATGGATTGCAAAATATGAATGTCCATTTACCGACTTTCTTCAAAAATATCCCTTACTTGCATAATTCCACTTTTCTTTTTTTCCTACCTAAAAATAATTTGGCTATAAATGTACACTGTCTCCCAGGCCCATTTCATAATGTATTCAAAATTATAATAGAAAATTAAATACTAACATTGTCATCTCAAGAACTGGGGAAAAAAACAAGGACAAAGGGCATGGGGGTGGGAAGAAAGGGAGGGACAAAAGACAAAGGCTCTCTTGAAACGTTTGCTTCTCAATTAATGTTTTCAAGGTCCAAAATGTCAGTGTAGTCTACAGAAAATCAGTCTGCTTAAAAGAAATTGCCCTTTGAGTTTCTTTAATGGTTTAAGGACACAAACACCATTTTTGAAAATATAACTCATACGCATAAATAAAATGAATATTCTTTCTTCATATAGATACAATATGTTCATTGGGCCAAAACATAAATCTGTACCTAGAAGCTGTCCAGGTGGTTATTTATGTACCTACATGCACATATGTACAAACACCTTAAAAGAATAATACACCACCACCGAAACACATGACAGGATTTTTCCGAGGTGCAAGATAAAACGATTGTGGTGCTAGAGTATAAAAAGCATAGTTAAGAGCTACACTAGTTGTCTGAAGGCTGCAAAACGCATGCTTTGACCTACTGCAGGCATTAATTCTAACTATTTTAGGTTGATTTTTGAAAGTGTTTAATGGGAAAATCTTGAAACATGGAATATACTAAATTAAAGCTCACACATACCATGATGTGCCAAGCCTCTGTGGTTGCCAATTGCTGTTATTATTATTACAATTAATGCATAAAACCATGAATTTCAAAGGAACGGGTTGGAATAGATCCACCTCATTCCAAATCCTAACTTCTGTCCCAAATAATTCCATTTCTCCATTTCTCTTTCACATGAGCTCCAGAGAAAGATGAATTGTACCTGTCAGCAGGCCCTCCAGGTCTAACACATGTTATTACAACAGGACGAGATTTATTTCTGTCATCGTGTGCTCCACCTAGAAAGGGAAAAGTGAGAGAAAACACACCTTCATTTTATGCTTTTAATGAATGCTCATTTCCAAAAGGCAAGCCTAAATCTTGCAGCATGCAGACTTACAGATGGGATAAAAAGATCAAAAAACGGCAAAGCCATTAATATGAACCTCCACTGAATATTATCTTAAATAAAATCGACCTACTGTATGGTATAGAGAACTCTTTATAAAATATTCCTACAGAGTGATTCTTAATAAATGTATGTTCTTTTCTTAGAACCTGTACTCTGCAAATCTGATCTCAGTGTGAAAACTTGCTGTTCTGCAGTCTTTGCTGCACAGAGATAAACATCCGTACTTCATGTATATTCAGAGTAATGAGTAATCACTAAGGAATTTATATATTAAACTAAAAAAAAAAATTTACATGAAGAAACTAATAATTCATCATTGGGGTATATTATATAGCAGCTGCATGTTTTCTTCTGTTTTCTAATACTTTCTTAAAAATAAAGTGATAATACTTTGTTGTACTATTCAGATTATCAGCATGACTAATCAAATTTTGTACCTCATTTATACAAATACTGTAAGTGAATCTTTCTTAAGAACTACAATTTTCCTACAGATTTCAGTGGTAGCAGAATCTGGTCTTATGTCAAACAAAGTTTGCCATGTTCTTGACATAGTTGTTTAATTATTGTTCTTCCATAAACAAAAATTAGAGTGCTTCATAAAAGCAGTACATGAATGTACGGAAAAAGTAATACATAAATCACAGAGATTTATACAAATTTTAAGCCATAAATCTTGAAATTATTTCCTAGTTCCATAAAACTTAGAGCTTTTTTTGGTGATTTAGAAAATACAGTTCAAATTTAATAACTCACCTCTTATTACAAACCCAAAAGTGTTCCCCTCTTTATGTAAAGTAACTTCCACAGTTCTAAAGATGAGACCTGATCCTTGTACAGCTAAAAGAAAAAAAATAAAAGAAAAAAATCCAAACCTTAATTATTATTATTTTTCTAATTCTACACAGAGATTTGCACCTTTTCCAGTTCAAGCTAGCTATTGTGTTTCTGGTCATACAATTGGACAGACTCCATCACAGAACAGTCAGGTTAAAGACCTATAATTAAATACAACTCATCCTCTTTTTGAGAGGATTTTTGGCCAGATATTTTGCAAATTGCCAACTATTTGGATAAAGAGCCATAGATGTATATAACAGATGAGCCTTAGTGTTTAAATTGTTGCATAATTTTGTTTTTCTTATAGCTGCAGACGAAAACCAGAACAGATGGAAACCCACAGTGAAACACAAAAAAGGACAAATGAAATTCTTAAAACTACCTAAGGAGTCTGTTGTTCAGCCATGAAAACTTGTATTTGTACTGTACGACTCAAGACAGTTGAGATTTTTAGGGTGCATCCCTCATCTCAGGTTGCTAGATTAAGATGAAAAAAGTATTTTGTATCATAAAGATTTGTTATTTTTTTCCATTTTCAAAATGTAACATGCTCCCTCATCATTGGTAAATGAGTAAAAAAAATCTCTGAGTTCTAGTCGAGTCAGTATTTTCTCTGTAAGCACTAGAGAAGTGGTGTACAGCTGGGTTAGGAGGTGAGAAGCCTAATGAACAGACCGACACATTTGGATGTGATAATCCACTTCACAAAATTTGAAACCACCACTGTTAAGAGACCAGTGGGCAGTTTACTATTAGATTCTACAGGAAAAACGTTGGCAGGGTGTAAAAACTCTGTTTTCTAAAGGGAAAAGGATGCTGGGCAAAATCACCCTCACTTCCCAGCTTCCAGTAAGACAATGCCAACAGCACAACACACATAAAGATTAAAAAAACCCACCCTTCTATAAAATAAATGTTCTGTGAGCAGCAGAACTAATGAAAACTTATGTCCTTTAATGCTCCTGCCTGCAATAATCAGAGTTTCTCCATCCCTCGTTAGGATACCTGAGGAGGTAATGGACACCACAGGCTGCACAGCAGGGGAGGTGTGTGCTGCCGGCCACGGAAGGCCCTAGGAAGAAGTGGGTGCCCCCTCAAGTTCTATCTCTCTGAGGACTCCCCTGCTTGCAGACTTGCTCAAGTGTCTACTTCCATGAAACGTACTGTAACGTACTTTTTTTTTTGGAGTCTTTCAATCTCTATTATAAAAGTTACTGCAGGGAACCAGAAGAACCACACAGTGAAATCATGTAAATCTCATTTCCTTAGGAGAACAGGTGAAAAGACAAAGCTCCAAAGCATTGCTCTGTATTGCAGTAATTCCTGCTACAGCTTGAAGATCAGAACCATGTTACTCAAGTCCATGCGGTTGTTTCCTTTTCAGCTAGAAACGTTTTACTGACTGAAAAGGATTGAATTATGGGGAGAAGACGACAACTCTTGCCTTCATTCCTGTCAAGAGAAAGTAGCCCTGCATGTAGCTCAAGCTCAGCCCATGCTTCCTAATCCACTTGGTGTGGCCTATAACCTCCACTGGGGACAGGAGAAACTTTCAGTTGAGCGGCGAGGAATGGCACGCAGCGTCTTTCCACTTGGGTAACAACCATCTGGGTGGCTGTCCTTCCACCTCAGCCGGGGAGGGGAAGGAAGTCCTTAACCTTTAGCAACAACAAAAGGCAGATGCAAGGAAGGTGTAGCTCAAGTTCCAGTTTAAAATGTTGAGGTGGCTCGTGTTGAAAACAGCAGCTGGATGCTCCTGCTGTGAACGTTGCCAGACGGGGAAGGAAGCACTAGGGAGAGTGGGATTACTAGTGCTCAGCCAGATTTAATCCATCATTATTAAAGTTCTGACGTTTCCCCACGCTGAAACCATGACTGTCCTCTCTCTAAGGGGGTAACTACGAGGACAACAGTAGAATTTCATTATGTGTGGGGCAGGGAAGAAGGTGCCAGGACTTCACCATGTGACCTACTGGAAAACTTCTACATGTAATGATGGCACTGTCTCCAGCTTGCTCACTTTAAGTTAATGGGAACAACTAGACTGCTAAGTATCTCCAACTTAATTAGCTATGATTGTATGAAGAGGTCAGAAATTCCAAGGACTTAGAGAAAAAGTTATGATTGCTACTGTAATTTAGCATGTAGGTTTCAGTGGACAGGAGTGGCACATATGCCAAATGCGGGTGAAACAGAAGCCCACTCGAACAAGAGCAAAACAAATAATGCTCATAAAAACTACTACAATTCCAGCAAAATAATTCTGAACTCAGCTGACTTCATTAATTCAAATACCATTTTTTTGAACATGAAGTTCCCTTACCACAAGTGAACACTAATCAACAGAGAACATTCAAAACATATTAAGGTAGTTGTCAGAAGATCATAAGAACAACCAAATATGTAATTAGACTACCCCTCCAGCTGCTAGAAAGCAGTGGGGAGTTCATCTGTTTCTGAGCACCAAAAAAAGTGATTTTTTGGCTTCTATTGCGAGCAAAGTCTTTATTTAAGGAGACAAGAGCTTCCTAGTTGGCTCCGCAGATTTTTCTGGCCAAACACCAGGAAATCACATTTTCTCCCCTCCAGTGAGAGGCATAAAGGAGCACACACTCTTTTAAAGGTGTGACTGGTGCAGCCCCCTCAGTGCTAGACAGCCACCTGCCACTCCTTCACTTTAGGTCCCAGGTTTCCAACTTGCCATTTCTCTAGCTTTCACTTCATACCTGATAGCCTCAATTCCCACTGATTTTCTCCTACAGACACACAGTCACCGGCACAAGCACAGAAAGAAAGAGCAAAGGAAACACTCAGTAGCACTCTGTGACTTTGATGTCAGCATAAACCTGTATTTTGAAGACAATCCTGCTCAGCAAGAGGCCCTTGTTTGTCACACAGTTCTTGCAGGTTTATGTATCCCCATGGCCTACCCCCGCTGGGTCTTCTGCTCTAGAAATGAGATGTTGCCTAAAAGTGATGTCAGAAAAGACTGGAAAAGTCCCAAATGTTCTCTATCTGGGAGAGGAGGAGGGTGCTGCAAGTGGAGAGAAGGAAGGAAAAGGCAGAGGCAGAACTCACAGATATTCATTGGTCTCAACTCGGAAGATCTTCCAGTTAGAAGAAAGATTCTCCTGACCTGGAATCTTCCTAATCTCACTCACAGTACTGAAAACGGTAAACAAACAAACAAAATAGTGGACAACTCTGCTCTGTTGTTGTTGGGATTTATGCTCCTACAACATGTGAGCATCTCTGAGAGCATCCTCCTGTACTGCCAGTACTTTTGTACTGGTGCTACACTCTGCGATAAGCCAGAGGAAAAAATTATAAGAAAACAACCACTACCAAAAATGACGATCACCAACCATGCCCATCTCACTGCTGACAGCATGTCTGCTATTCTGCATACCTTTCAGCTTGCTCTGCTATTACTTACAGATGGGAGGCAGCTCATACTCCACTTCTAAAACAACCCTCTCGCCAACGTTCTTGAGCAGGCTGATGATCTCATCATGGCGAAATTTGGTCAGGTTGATTCCATTCACAGATTTGATGTAGTCCCCCACATCCAGCTGGTCACTCCTAGGAAAAAGTACATAGTCCTTTTGTTAAAGACAGGTCTGCTGGACCAAATTAAATCCTTTAAATTACTACTGAGTGATGGTAAGAAATATTTTTCCATTCACCTACTTTAAAGCAAGTTGATCTTTGAAACAGAAAGTGGCATTTTAAGATCTTAATCTAGTCTGTCTTATTAAAAATTAAAAGAACGTTGTTGCATTATTAATTTTGGATGTACAAAACCAGCTGTACAATAAAGGAGTCAGATGATTTGACTGCTTTGGGCATAGGATCCGGGAAATTGTCTTCTTCATGTCCCCGTCTTTCTCTCTTTCTTTGGGAAGCATCCAAACCTAGTTTTTTTAGACAATAGCTGCCTCCACAGCTACAGGAGACAGGACACAGCTCAAAAACAGATGTTCTGCTCAGTTACTTGGAATGATTTAGCTTAACCCTTATCTTTTGACTTGTTTCACTCATGAATAACAGCTTTTTTGTTTCTACTGTAGTAGTAAGGAAGGTAGCTATGACTTCAGACTCTTAGTCGTAAAACCAGCAGATTAACAGTTTTTTTAAGAAATTAAATTATGCTAGTACTACAGTTAGTTTTTCCATTTTATTCCCATCCCTCAGTATATTATGCTTTCTCTCTCAATTTTTTTGTTCAAGGACAAAAAGTAGAAAATAAAAGGTATACAATTTAGAAGAAACTTCATTAGTCTTACGACAACTTCCAAATATCTCAATGGTATTTCCAGTTTTTGCCAAAGTAGCCTTGAGGGAAGAGGGGGACCAGCTGTTGCCATTTCCCTCTGAGCTTATCCAGTCTGATGGGCTGCCATTATAGATGCATCTAGTCACATATTTGTTAGTGACCTTTCTGATGCGGTACATATTTCTGAAGAAATCACATCTTATAATGCATTTTATGGCTTGAGATGTGGTTACCTAGCAGCGATTCCTCCTTGACGAAGGTTAGATACTCTTGGTTTCCCATCCTTGTCGATTCCACCCGATACTGTAAGCCCTAGGGTGGTGCCTTCTTTTTTCATTAATTCAACTATTGTTGAGCCCTTGAATTCCTCTGTTGAAAGAAAATTACTGGCATTATTAAAATTTAAGTGATAACACAGATGTTGCCTTTCTAAAATGTCATCTACCTCCCAAGAAAACCATTGTGTACGTTAATATGAAATAACGTGTACATCTGGAGATTCTTTATGTTACAATTCGCAAGTTCTGTCCGCAAGGCTCTGCATATAGATAAATCTGAGACATGTGCTCTGTAAAAGGTTATTAAAAACTACACCAATGTGCTACTATACTATACAGAGCCAATAAATACAAAGTCTGGCAACACTTACAAGCAAAGGTAGTTGCTTCACATTTTTAAAAAGCTATCTTTTCTCATTTTCTGCTTTCTCCCTCTGACCTCTATGTTTTATAAAGTACTTCAACTGATTAACTAAATAGAAGGGTAAAAGACACAATGATATAACAGTACTAGAAAATTTCAGGTTGAGGCTCACTTTGAGGCCACTAGTAGATGCCAGAGTTAATCAAAACAATTGAACATAACAAGAACCCAGATAGAGATTAAATATATCAGATCTTAACAGTTTTATTCCTTATTCTTAAACAAATATATCTCCAATGCAACTCTGAAATCTCTACAGAATAGGTATAAAGTAAGCGAAAGGCTTTCATAGTCATAAGTTTATATAAAATTTCCTTCACATGCTGCCTGAGACACGCTCTCCTGCAGTTTGCCCATTTAGCATTCTTGGAAAATGCCTAGCTAATCCCATGGACCTCGACAAATGCAGGTCACCTGCAATGGAAAGCCTCGAGCTCTTGAAAAGAGATGTCCCTATTGCAAATTGATGTCCCTATTGATGGACAAGGCAATCTACATATGCCCAGTTCCAGCAAAGCTGCAACTGTTTAGAAAGCCATGAAGCAATCATATATCATGTCCAGTGTTTCCAGTCAGAGAAGACCCATTAAAATCACCAGCTGCCCAGACATTCTGGAAAAATACATTAAGTCCTAAAGATCCACCTGGAAAATGATGAAATCCTGGAAGGATCATCCATCTCTCTAGTCCTTTTCAGCATCAATGTGCAGCTTTTAGGTGAACTGGTCAGATACAAACATCATATATGCACCGTTAACAAGCAGTATGTCTGCACTGCACTAGTAATCTTGCTGTGGCAGCATGAGATTTAAAGATAAAAAGCCACCCAAAAGCCAAGCAAGTTCCTTGTATACATTCATACGTTCACCAATAAGGTCTAGAATAAGCACTATACAAACAGCAACAAGGCTCTATCAATACCCTTCCATATGACTGAGAAGATGACCTAATACATCTTCATCTCAAGCTGCCCTGACTGAGAATTGCCAAACCTGAGCAATACAGAGATAATGGTGGCAGGCAGAGGAAAGCATTCAGAAGAGCCCCCAGCCCTTGTGGAGTATCCTGTAAACCTTGGTAGTACTTCTAATAGGGTTAACTGCTGAATCTTTTGCAGACGTAGCATCATCCTATGCAATTCTCCTGCTCATTTTAAGGTGGCTGACAGGCTCTTTCCCTCATAGCTGATGATGACCTCACTTCAGTTATTCACATTTTAATGATTATACAGCATGATGTAAGTGTTTGGGCAAGAATTCTCCTATGCTTATAAAGCTTCCACTAAGACAAAATTCTGCAGTGCATTCAGTCAGCAGCATGGGCTGTCAGAAGCAGACAGCAGCATAGCTACCCAGTGCATTCTCCAACTTGGCTGACACCAAACCATCATTTGGGAGCTATTGAGCTTCCACAATGTTTGCTCACATCTGGCCTTTTTGACAGTTCAGAAAGCACAGATGTGATTACCTGCATCTGAACATGTAGACATGTTGCATAGCTGTAGGAGACGCTATGGACCAAAGTGCTGCTTTCAGTTTTATAAAAACCTGCAAGTATTCATAATTATTACAAGAGTTAGTCATGGTACTTACTGCAACCAAAAATACTGTACATTTGCACCCATCATGCAACTTCAGGTCCTTTGCCAGTGTGTTTAGGGTTTACTTGATCATGAGATCTGGAGTAAAAAGGAAAATTCCCCTCTCTCCTCCACCTCCCAAACTGAATCCTTCCTTTGAACTTCTCAGTAGTACAATCTGGTTGTCAGGAGCATTTAAGATTTTTAATATTTTTTTTTAACATATTCTTTGCCAGAATGTGCATGCAGGCCATCAACAATGCACTGCACATGCCTAATCTTTTGCCATAACATAATACAGCCATGTGTTTTGATCTTTTATATAGGTTCTAAGTTTGCAATGCAATGCTGGGAAATACTCTGCTGCCTGAAGTGACATTTGGAACAGATGATCCATGCAGTGTTTTAAGCTAGCTAATGATGACACAGTTCCCTGCAACTACTGGCATGGAAAGCAATGACCAGGCTTGTTCCTTCTCACCATCTATTCTGACAAGTTTCTGCGTACCTCTGCCAACAGAACAGGGACCTCCAAACACTCTTCCTTGGTAGGCAGGAGGGAAAGGTGCACCAACACTGTAAGGGGTTGGTGGTGGGAAATGCTCATTGCTAACTGACAGATAAGGTCACCTAGGAGTATGCAATAGCTTCATTAGGTTTGCCCCTCTGAAAGGTTTTATAGATTTTGTTGTACATAATCATAGCAGGAAGAAATTAAACTACCTAAGCTGGATTTGCTTATAAGAGACTGTTATCCTTGGGAGGGCTCTGAACCAGGTCCATTTGATACCCCAGTCTCTCTGGTTTTCATCTTTGCTTTCTTAAGTCGCACAGGATTACTGTTCTTATAATATTACATATTACATGTTTACTTATCTGCATTGCTTTGACTTTATTATTACAGACTAATCCCACTGGAGTATTATTGAAATTCCCCATATCAGAACAACCCTGGGACTTCATTTCCAATCCAACAAGCAACTGCATCTGTACATGCTATTCCCCAACTAATGCAAGGTCAGTCTCTATTCTCTAGTTAACACAAAGCTATGTTGCTTTTTGTGGGTTAAAAATCAAACTATTTCATGTATCACCTCACTCATAATTCATTACTTATGCCAACCAGCAAACTCCTAATTAGTTAGAAGTCTCTGGGGTCTGTTCTTTCCTACAGGTACTCCCACATTGCTAATAACATTAGCATAGCCAGCATCAGAAGGGAAGGCAAAGAAGTTATTTCCAGATTTCTTATAATTTATGAGTAAAACAGGAATCGAATTTACAAGTCTTTTCCTTAGTGGTAAACTGAATATAGAACATGAGCTTAAGAAATGTCTTCTTACTCCATAACAGTTTATGAAGTATCAAATATCAGAACACCACTCCTGCAGACAGCTCTGTGATACAAACCAAATGAATTATTCTAAAATTAAACCGTGTAGAGAAAAGATGGTTCCAAGTCTATAAAAAGCCCAAATCAATACCATTTTACACTTCAGTTGGAGGAAATGCACTTGAGAACTTCTTCCCCTCCTACCATTAACAGCTCGGGTAGTACTCAGTGAAACACAGCTCACACTGGGTCCTACCTTCCCTCGGCCTGGGGAGGGTTTCGGGACAGCCCTGGGACTTCCATCGCTTTCTGCTGCTGTTGGGGTGACCCTGGGCACACGCCTGTCCACGCTGCACCAGTCGCCCTACAGCTTTGGGGCATCCACCTACCTCCGGTACGGGGCTCAGGAATCCTGCTGAATCCTGGAGACGGGCTGGGCAAAGGGAGTGCAAACATGCACACTTGTACACACACACACACTTGTACACACATGCAGACATAAGATGGAAAAGAAAGGTTCTGCTCCAAAGAGCTTCGTCTACATCTCCAATCCTGTTAAGGTGGACCACATATAGCAACTGCACTCAAAAGAAAACATTATGCTGCTGAGGTTTTCTTAATTTCTTAATGTTTCTCTTAGGTTCACGGCTGCAAAACTGTAATTGTGTGTGTGCCTGACTTGCAGCAGGGTCAGTTGGTCGACCAAGACTATGATCTACCCTGCAACCTAGAAGCCTACAGAGGTACTCAACATAGCACAAGAAAACTTCAAAGATAAGACGGTGCTCCAATACAAGACTGGGTAAATCTTACTGTGAGAACATGAATAAATAGAACAACTCACAGGTAAGTAAAACCCAAGAAACACCGTGTCAAATTAATTTTTCTTCAAGGAGAACAGTATCATGACAAAGCTTCTAGAATTTTATACATGATCAAGCTTTTTGCAATTTCCTACCTTTTGATGTATGTAAATAACATGTTTTAATGTATAAAAAGAATGGAAAATAAATTGACTGAATAATTGACAGAAATGACATTTCTGAACCTGGAATATATTCCCTTCTTCAAAAAGAAAATTAAATACTAGACTACAGAAGTGATTTTTTTCACAGAACAACATTTGAAAGCTGAGAGAACTCTTAACCAAAAGTTTGATCATCTATTTTCTATATTCATACAATTTTATACCTTAATTTACATATTAAAGTAAAACTGAAAAAGATTTGCCTTCATTACAGAGTGTTTTTTCCATCCCTTCTGTGAAAATTTAATTTTAAAATCCAAGAAAATGCCTAAAATCTACACAATCAGGTGAAGTGCTTGTATCCTCCACCTAGTGAATGAGTTTGCTCAGTGCAGCCAGGACAGGGCATAAATGGAACTTCACCTAAAAGTGAAAAAATATTTGCTGTTATTGATTGTTTCCTACCAAAAGACATACATAATCAATAAGTAAGTAATTGGTAAGTCTGTTGAAAATACAGTCAATGCTGTCCTTGTATGGATTTTCCTTGTATGTCAGCAGAAATTCTGCAGAGGAAACATTTTGCTTTACATCCCAGTAGGCATATCACGGCTTAGTAAGAAATCACATAAAGATAAAGTCAATTCTTAAGAAAGAGATAGCAGTTTGTTATATTGGGGACATTGCATCTACTCAACGTTTCAGGTCTTGCGGGTAGGTGTATTTCTCTCAGTGTGGCAAGAGGGATGTCAAGAGATGATGAACGCTCCATTCTTTGTTGCCCCTTTCCTGACTGGCTGTCACTAACTCCTAAAACACCTAAATTTTTATTAAAAACAAGCGAACAAAACCATATCGGTGAAGAGAATCTGAAAACATGATACTGACCTTAACCTACTCTGCGCCATCTCCTCCTGCTGATGGAAGGACAACCCCCAAACCAGTCCCGGTTCAGAACCCAGCAACCCACAGAAGACAAATGGGTATGAGGTGCATCAGAGCACATCTACGAGGCACAACACATGGCAGTTGATGTAACCAACAGGACCGTAAATTTAAAACAACGCCAATGCAGGCTGCCTTGGGTTGTTGGCTGGGTTAACCTGAGTTGGGTAGCTTGGATAAATGTTGTACAGATAAAATGTTGTATCTTTTTCAGTGAAAGCAAGGGAGATGGGTAAGGCTCAGGCACTGGCAAAAAACTCCTTAAAATAGACTCAACTTATACCAACAGCTATTTTTGTTGTGTACAGGGCATTAGACAATTCTTTTTTCTTTTTTTTTTTTTTTTCAGCTGTGAGATCATCTTCAGGATGACTTTGCCACTGCAGAAACATTATCTAAAAACCAAATACCTTCCACCAGCACTTATAAACTGGAAAAACTCTGACTGTTGCCTGGCCTAGGCACAACATAGAAAAGGAGATAATGACATTTTATAATCAAACGTGGGCCACCATATACAGGATGTGATCACATAACTCACTGAAAACAGCAGGCCTGCAGGTCACGGCAGCAGAGCTCACATCTGGGTTCATTAGTTTCCCACCTAACAAGAGCTTAGTTCTTCTGCTATTTGGTTTTTGATATGTTTATCATATTCTAAGGCACAGAAATGGATACCTTGGCAGCCAACTCTCTCTAAATGAAAACTGAGGCACACAACAGGGGTGGTCTTCAGTATAGCATCAAACATAAGTGTTACACTTGAAATTCTGTTTATAACTAAAACATTAGATGTTAATATAAATATCCCAAACCCGTAATCAAATAACCACCAACGGAAAGCCAGTAACAGACAAAAAGTGCCTCTTCATTCATGACAAGAACCTTCTGCAATTTCTTAGCAGATAAGAATTGGAAGAAACACCTGATATATGGCATAGTTATTGATGCACACCACAGTAACTTCTGCAATTGCATTTCAGGAGTGAATTGGTTAGTAGGACTGTACGAATAACACCCTTTCTACAAAAACAATGTCTCTTTTTGAGGGGGATAGCGGAAAAACTCACAATCAGCTGTTGGAGAACAGCGTTTCATTTTTTACAGTGACCAGAGTTAAACCATGATTACCTTCCAAAGGCTGAATATTTCCATCCCACAGCCTGCAGTGCAATTGTAACTGCCGTTCTAACAAACTGTCCCAGCGCTTCTCCGGCAGCAGCACAGCCTCGCTACCAATGGCTACCAATGTTCAAGAGCCACCATCCTGCTTGTGTCTGAATCCACTCCTCACAGACAGGAGTGGCAGAAAACATTTGCCAGAAAATGCAAAAAAATGGCATGGCATGGTGTAAAAAAAGTTTTCACAGAGATGCAGCTTCACACAGCAATGGCACAGCAAGCTTACAAGGGATGGTACCATACGAGGATGCAAAAAAGCCTGCTTTGAACTCAGAGGGAAAAGCAGCCCATGGATGCAGTTGTGTAAGAAGCAGAGAGGTTTCTCCAGGCTGACAGCAGCAGATATGCAGGCTAAGATGGGAGATGGATGGCCACGCGGCTTCTCCAAGCAAGATAAGTGCTGATGAGGGAATAACAAGTTGTTTGGTCCTCTGGATAGTCCTGCTCACCAAAATTCCATAATAAAATACAGTTTTCAAATATGGTTTTTTGAGTTTGCTTTTGTTCACAATCAGGTTGCACAATAATGCCAGAAAACAAAAAAATCAAGAATACATGTTGATACTCAAAATACTCCCAAACATTGCAAGTGCTAGCAGCCTAAAATTATTCCTGATGTTACTATGACAAATACTGTGCATTCAAGACACCAACTTGAATTATCTCAATACAGATGACGGCACCTGATTCTTCTAAGAGCTGGCACTACTAGCAATTTTTGTCAGTGACCACATCTGAATTCTTCTCTCTGTAGTTTGTTTTTCACCCTATATCAAGGTCTGAAAGTAGTCAGCCACACACAGTCAGAACAACAACATGCCATTCCCTTTCTACGTTTTCCTGAGATGGCTAGTGACAAGGCTTGTGGAGGAATAAAATGAATGCAACTAGCAAGGAGATATGTGAAAACTATTTTTTTTTTAATTCCATCTAGTTTTGGACTGTATGGGAGAACCCAAAGGCAGGGGAGGGTAAAACCACAGCCACTGAAAAAAATGTTTAAAACTGCCACGTCATTTGGAAGGTTCTTATTTTTAAGGTATCTTTCTGTTATTTTTTGCCCATATGCTTCCTGTTTTCTTAGTTTGTGCAGAGGTGGAACATAATACAATGCAGAACATCTGTGCAGAAGGGAACTGAAAACATACAAGTTTTATAATCCCCTATTATAGGTAAAGAATCAAATTACGAGCTTGAATTCCAGTAAGCATATTGAAGAACAATCAACATATTTTAATTAAAATAGATTTAGAAAGTAAGACATATTTCAAGTGTAAGTGTCAAAAATAATAGAATTACTATTCAAAATCCCTGAGCAAATCTTGGCAGATAAATTCAATTAGAGGAAAAATCATTAATAAAATTATAAAACATTAAAACATCTGGCATCAGTAAATATGAATACTTTAATATATTACTGTAAGAAGATGCATATTTAGTGGAATCACAACAACAAAACTTCTTTTTTGCATTATTACATACAAAAAAGATATTTTTATCCCTGATGCAACACCTTGCAACAGGGCTGGAATAAAGATGCAGTGTGAACTACAAACTTGCTCAATGATTTAGCCTAGTTAAAGCACGTTTATTCCTTGAGCTAGCTGTAAAGTTCTAGTGTTTTCATTGGTGGCTTTCTTTGGGAGAGTATCTACACTACCCGTCAATTACTACCTGCAGGCTTGAAGATCTGCAATGATCCTTCTTTATCTTTGGATAAGGATCTGTTCCACCTTGAAGGCACTTGCTAGGTATCAGTAAGTTCAAGCATTTTTCTGCTTCCACATCATCTGTGGTGGCAGTCAAATCCCTGAACATGTGTCGGGCCCAAAGCAGCTCACTAAACTGTCAATGTGGAGCTTTCTGAAGCAAGGACACTGGAGAGCAGGGCAAAACAAGCACAATGATGAACAAGATGATGGTCTCAACCTTCACAATCTCTTCAACAGACATTACAGGGTTTTTCAGAGCTCAATCCTGTTTGCTTCCAAACAATGTTGTTTTTTTTTGCTTGGGTGGGAAATGGGTACTAGAAGGTACTGTTGAGCTAAAGCTAACACCCATAGTAATCTCAGATTTGTATTTCCCACATGAAACAAGTGTCTCCTTTTCAAAATTTTGCTTCATGCAATAAGCAACCAAGTCTTAAACTCAAGAATGGCTTGTGGATCAGCAATCCTACCCTGAGCACCTCTGCATGTTTCTGTTAAACGCTACTGATGAAGAAAGGACAGAGCTCCATGACAAAATGAGTCTTCTCTAGATTTCTGTCTGAATTGGGTGAAGGCTTCAGTAACCCTCCTCCCTTGCTAGTGGAAATCCTGCTGCGCAGAGCAGCACAGAGCTTTGACACTGATGTGGTATTTTGATTTATAAAACTTCTTCTCATCATTCTGATGGATTAACTTCCAACTTCCTCTCCTTCTCCTTTATTGAGAAATTAGCACCAAGAGAACTCTTGCTAATTAGCATTTACTTGTCATTATGAGGCGACATTATTCACAAAAGTGCGCCCTGATTGTTTCAGTTTCCCTGCTTTCTACAGTTTCCAAAATGGATCAGGCAGGACTGATTACAGGACTGATTGCATTTGTGAATTTCAAGGCAGGAAGGAACCACTGAGAACAATTCTCTCCCCAATCTCCCGAGTGACGCAAGCACAGAAACATGATACAGCCATATCTGCAGCTACAGATTTCCTTTTAGAAAGGTATCCAACGTGGCTTTGAAAGCATCATGTGATGGAAAATCTGCTACATGCACAGGTAATGTCTATCCGAACTGGTAGTAGACAAGCCTTCAATCCCAAGATCTCATTATACTACTGCCATTACATTCAGAATCTCTCTGCAGATACAGAACTGTAACCTCTGATCAAATCACCTCTTAATCTTCTTCCCATTTTATATTAAGAGCTGCCTGAATTGCTTAGGTTTTTTGCCATTTAAGACATGCTTTGCAGCTCCTTCCAATGTTTCAGCATCCTGTGACTATCAGGTAAGTTTTAGCAATAGTGCCATTAGATCCCATTTCTCCATTCAAGTTGTCATTTATCTTTACGAAACGCACTTTGAGTTGCCTGGCATGGTCTACAGTTGCTACGTAATTTAACATTTTAGTTAATACAAAACTTCAGTTGTCCTTTTATGACGTGGAGCTGGGATCACAAGTATCATTGCAAAATTGAAGCAGTGAGGATCAGAAAAGAAAGCAGTAACAGCATCAACTCCTTTTTAGACAAACTGTTGTGCAGGTACTTAAATAATGGTGAATTTTCAACGATATATTATGATGACTGAAATTCAGAGGAAAGGACGAGTAAAACTTTTCCTCGTACTTGGATTAAGAAGCAGGTATTTTAAGTTTTTAGGGGTCATATACCTTTTTGTTTGTAGAACATATGAAGTCAAATGACACTCCTCC
>JAOXNO010000001.1:37241843-37271411 GCA_028565335.1 Limnodromus scolopaceus
GACAAAAGGGCTTATAAAAGTCTCTGTGTGGAAGATTAGACAATCCTTGGAAAAATGAGAAATATATGAAAAAAAAGAATGAGAATAAATGAGAAAAATGGAAAACGAGAGTGAATACTTCCTACAGACTTTACCTTTTATACTTTGTGCTGAGCAATCACTGATGACTTTATGGTTTGCTTACTCTTTACCTTTGTGGAAAACCACAACCTAGAAATACTCACTTCCGGAAGATCATAGTTCAAAAATAGTCTGAAAGAATGCATAGCTATGAATGTTTTAAAAAGTGATCTGATAATGACCCATTCTTTTTCTATACTTCTGTCTGATATAAAACTAAAGTTACAAGGATGGCTTAGGGGGGAATTTAATATGCAGTAACACCTGACAAGTAGGATGCACTGCATTTTTTTTATTTGGTGTTTATAGTAGAAAAAAAAATGCCTCTGACAAAAGAACCATTAACTTACTCAACATTAAGGATGAAGAAAAAATATAGTTAAAGCAGAAGGAAAAGCAGGGTTAAAGAACTACAAAATAAGCTAATGGCTTATATTAAAATTTGCCAAATCACAGGAATAGCGATGACTTTAGCTGTCAATAGGCATTTAAAACCCACAAGGATTTACTATTCCTGTAAAAGAGGTTTGCCAACAGGGACCCCCAAAAAAAGGAAAAAAAAGAAAAGGAATAATTCAGGTATTTCTCGGCTTGCTAACCTGCGCTCTGCAACTCTCTAATCAATCTCTGTACTTTTTCCCTAAGGTTTAATGTATGCACAATGAACTAAAGGCAAAGAGGAATGAAGACAGATGCATTCATTTGCATGAACTAACTTAGATAGTTGAGCTTGCTGAACACTCACTGCAGTGAAACAGTAAAATGCACAGCCGCAAGAATATACCTATGTGATTTCTTCTGTCATCTAAATTGCCAGCATATGCCACAGAATTAGCACAGAAACTGAAACGGCATCATATTAGTACCTAGTAATATTGCACGCATTACCCTGTGAGGCACCAGGAACATTTTACATCTTCAGGTCAACTTAAAGAAGCTGTACACCAGTCTCCGCGAAAATCTGAATGTGACATCAATGTAAGAGGCTTGTATTTTCCTGGGGCAGTCTCGTTATTGTATGCTGCAGGAAAAAAAGACTCTCCTCTGTCAAACTCCAGAATGTGATGCGTGTTTCACAGGAAATTTTTTTGGCTTTTCTTTCAACATTTCCTCTTATCCTCCAGAACTTCAGGTGAAAAGGAACAAAGATGATTACACTTGCCTGCTCCTTGAAAAAATATTCAGCCATGCTAGCTGTGTATTCTGGTTCACGTCTATTTCAAACACACATCTAGTTCGTTGTGTCTGTTGCAATGACTTTCTCTTCTTTCGGTGACCAAGAAGTTAAGAAGAAGACTTACGAATGTTTCTATGAATTGAAGAAATAGCTAAAATCTTCAAATAGGCTGAAACAGATAACGATTCAGCTAAATAGTACTTCCTGGAGGCTTCAATGACCATTTCAAACAAAATGCAGTGTACAGAATCTCAACAAGGATGCAAACAGGGGAAGCTGCTAATGCAACTCAAAGTGTGCCTGTTGAAAAAACTTATTTTAAAGTAAGATTGTCTGTGCAAAAGAGCTGTCACTTTAATGAAGGCTGTTCTTAAACAGAAGGGAACTGCCCGCTTGTGAGCACTTCTTCAGGTTGCTGACTCCATGCAAACAACTCACAAGATGTGACTGTCCCTGTTTCTCTCCTCCTCTGCTTCTAAAGGATATGCTGCCAGATTTTTTAATGAAATATTTAAATTTTACATAATTTTAAGTTTACAAAATCACTTAAGGAACCTACCAGGCCTCTGAATACAGATGGCTTAGCACAGAGATATTCTATTATCATTTATAGTACAATTTCCTAACCAGAACTAGAGGAAAAATTACCAGAAAATTGTATTTTCACATTTTATATGGTATATAAAGTTTTGAATGGAAAACTTCTGGAAGTTACATAAATAAGTGCATTCTGAAACTTTTTCCTTCTCCAGATACACCAACATGTGGTGTTTGTGAAATAAAATAAACTTCTGCTCCCTGTGACCTGTATCTTTTTGCTTCACTGCTGCTTACACGGGGCTGCTCCCAGCTGTACACTGTGCCAGAAGCCCGGAAAGGCTGGGGACCCCATGTCAGAGCAGTTCACGAGCAGTTCAGTTATCCATCATTGGATTTATGAACTGCCCCAGCTTTAATAAATCAATGCTTTTCAGCTGAAGTCTGCACCATTGTGAATTTTCCATCTAGATCAGGCACTGAGCATCTGCAATTGCCATTCATTTCACTTGAAAAGACTGGTGCTCAAATCTTCTTTTTCCTTGTATTACTATACTGTTAAATTGCTTTGAAAAATTGTGATAGGCTTACTCACATGACTTAAGCAATCACAACGGCATAAATCATACACTGCTTTCCCTTCCCAAATATGATATTAAATGTGTCAACCTAAACTAGTTGGAATCCTTAACTCCCATTTTCAGCCCAAAGCACCATAATTTAGACTTTAGAAATTAAAAAAACCCTATTCACACCCTTTTTGTTTTTCTTTGTCAGATTAACACTTTGATAGTTACAACAAACTATTCCATTTCCTCCTTTTTAACCCATCAGTTCCTGACAAATAATCTGACCAGAGATCTAATTACAGACTCAAATTTTGCAGCTATAAATTCCGAAATCTTGGAGGATGTCACTCCATTCCTTAATTTGTACCAGATACTCAGATTTAACAGCTTGTTTTATCCTAACTTACAGCCTATCCTATAGTTTGGTGTACATATAAAGGATACCATATGCCAAACATGCAGCCATGTTTAGCATTTCTGCCATTTTTATAACATCAGTTACCTTAGTGCTGTTAATGCATATCATACTAGTCTGAATGTATCTTACGGAGCTAAGATTTACACCAGCAAAGAACATCTGGCATGACAGGATTTGTTGTTACTCGTAAGTGTGCAACAAACAATTCCTTAAAACGGCCAGAAAGATCAGCATCATCTGTATGCATAATCTGGGATTTCCTAAGAAGAGCGGGAGAGGCTGCTGATGGTACCTAGTACTGTACAGAGCTATTTATCTAAACTGGAGAATCCAGAATAATCAGCAACTGCAAATGTTTCTAGACAGGATCTATCTTAATTCCCAGATTTAGCTTATTCTGAAGGTCACCTCTTCCAAGATTTTTTTGACTGGAAATAGATGGGAAAAGTGATTTCTGCCTGAAGAAAACTATCTAATGAACACATTTGCCCTACCTTTGTAGAACATGGTCAACTATTGTATGGAGTTCTCTTCTAAGCTCACTCTGAATAAATGTCTTGATTAAGCCTCCAACGCCCTTTTTCTGCTAAGGGCAGATTTAGGATGAAGTCATAATGGGGGAAAAAAGAAGCAAAAAAAAAATTGCCAAGCAAAAGAGACAGCACTTCTGGCTGATGTCATTTTGATCACCCTGAAACTTTGCTTTTAGAAATATTGCAAAATTCATGCTTCCAATCTTCCCAGCTTCACCAGCAATATTTTCCAGGAAACACATAGTTTATACATCTTACAGAATGCCTGTAGTAAGAGTCTTTGCTCTGGACTTTCTTTCCCTTTTTGGTTTAGCAAAGTCTGGAGCAGGTTGTCTTCAGATCATAATAGGACTGCACATTCATCATGTTTTTCCCTAGTGAATACCCAGTTATGACAGACATAGAGATGCCAGCCTAATGTGAACTGCTACCACCTGATAAGAATATTTGGTATGGGTTTGAGTTTATAATGTTTAATTCTAAATCATACATGCATTAGAAAAATGCAAGATAATGCTCTGATATCTTCTGATCCCTGTGGATTGACTACTGGTCAATGATACTTTTACAGAGTAGTGGATATATTGAAATGTACATTGAATCAGCATATAACATTTTCTAGACTCTACTCTAACTTTGTACATAGAGAAAATTGGGATCATAAAATGTATCCACAACTTGTCAAAAATACTCTGAGACTCCCAGCATGCTTAACTCAGAACACGAAAAGCACATCTTACCTGGTTGGCTAGCACTTAAGCTAGACTGACTGACTTAAACAGCTTGTCTATTATTTTCTGTGATGTGGGATTAAGTAAGTTGAGCTCCATGATTTTTATTATGTTCCTATCCACTATATGCTCTCTATTGCACCATTACCTTTTGTTAGTGGCTAAGGAATAAAGCTCTTGGATTGTAATGGTCTCATTAGACTTAGATACCATCCTTATCATAAAATCACAGAAATTCTTTACTAGGCATCTGGTTTTGTAGCTACAAGTTTGTAATGGCTTTCAAATACACTTGCTAAATTTTCAATTCCAGAACTAATGACCTATCTTTAACCCAGAAGTCAACCTGAAAACTTTTCAGAAGAGCGTGTGTTTTCACTTCCCTGTGAATATGTTCCATGCAAGCTATTTAGAAATTATTATTAATTTTAATTGGACTGCAGTGTTAGTTATTCTTGATATACTTGGTCTATTTTGCTGCAGTCTTGGTCTAATGGCTTGATTTCCCTATACAACCTCTATCAGTTTTTACTTCTCATTTTCATTTACAGAAGCAATATTTCGGGGATCAATATTCACACTGTGTTACCAGGTACGATCACTCATGGTTTGTCAGTAATATCTAAAATTCAGCTGCAGCACGTGTCCCTCATTTTTCTATGACATTGGGTTTTTACTACCACAGAGGTCAACGCTCATTTTCTGTATCATTTATCTGACAAGTATTTGGGGTCACAATGTCATCTAATAGGGGAAGAAGGCCTTGGCAGGATCTTGTCTCAGAGTTAAGTATTAAGCTGGGCTCGTTTTGCTTCACTGATAAAATCAGTGAAGACTGGCACTTGTTCCTGCTTGGATTGATATTCACACTGTCCTTCCTCCAATATTTTCTGTGAACGAGAGCACTGAAATCTCTTGATTTTGGTCTCGATAATATTTTAACCTATTAAAATACTCCTTGTTATGCTTTTTGTACTCGTTCCAGTTTGTTAGTAAACAACACTTCACTGAAGAGCCTTCTTTATGTGTTTATTCACACAACATTAGTGGATTACCACGACCACACAGATAAAAAGTGAGAACGGTATCTGCAATTTGGACAAGGACAATAAATAAAAAAGATAAGCATCTGCATTCTACTAGCCTGTATATCACCTACACAGTTAATAAAGTCTCTCACTATATTAATGTAAAAGGTATGAATGAATGTACGCACGTATATATATAAAAAAACAGGTGCCCAATAAATAAATCATGAAATTAATGCGGACAGAAAAGGATTTGGGAATCCTGGCAGGTGATCAAAAAATCTCACTGGCCAGAATAATTAATGCAAACCGTCAACATATAAAGAAGACAGTTTTACACAGCAATACTTAGTACACCTTTGTATTTCGAGTAGTGACTGTCACTAGGATGCTTTAGCTCATTCTTGTGACAGGATTCAACAAGTTTTATTATTAACCAAAGAGAGAGCAGGAGAGTCACAAAAGACCTTTCAGAATAAATAAACATGCCTGGGAGCAAAAGACCCCAGAAGCACAATTTGTTTACTTTTAAAAAGGGAGAATTAAGCGGTGATTTCATAATGAAGTACCTATAAAGGATTAAGTGAGTTTTGATGAAACAACTCTTTATCACAAATGAGATGAAGTCGAAATCACACATACTCAAGCTAGAAATAAAAGCAGTGAGGCTAACTAACCACAAAAGGCTGCGATGGATTTTGTATCACTGGCAACCTTAAAAAGATTGAATGTCCCTCTAAAATATAATTCAAATACTAGTTGAAATATAAGTAAATTCAGGGAAGTTGTATGTTTAGTTTAGATGGTCACCAAGGTCTCTTCTGGCCCATGTACTACACATAAATTCACAATAAATCCAATAAAATCTGAAAGGATGAGCACTTTGTTCTTACCACAAACAAAACACTAGTTTGTAATGATGCTATAATTAACTCGTGGTATTACAGCTCCCACACAAAACAGACATGCCTAACTCTTTTATTCTACACTATGAGGCACAAATTTGTATCTCTCTCTGCCCCACATACCAGGGATGGGATGAGGAAGACACAAAAACACCAAAATCTCTTTCCTTCTTTTGATTCTAAGAAGCAAAAATGCTATTAAACAAACAACTAAAGAAACAACTCTTTCTCCATCCACATGAAACACTTGAAACCACTTCAATTTGGTAAAATGGGCATATAATCTTGTGACAAAAAAAAATAATTACCTTTTGATGTAAAACTCAAGTTTTATAGTGACAGTTAGTAGCTTGGACCCATTAATAGAGTTAAAGAAGAAGCAAGCTATTATCCAGATCTGGGATAACATATTTTGGTGTGACGGTGCTGTTATCTTGGTAGATGATATATTATTTCCTTGCCATTTTCACTCCCTGAATTTATAATCACTGCAGAAACTGAATGGGAGATTAAAAAAAACCCCAAACAAACAGATGGAAAGCATGTTTTAACTCCTTTAAAGAGGTATTGGAAAAAATGGAAAATACATTAGGAACATCATTTAAAAAATCAAGTTATTTATCTATAACTGTAAAATAAAAAGAATTTATCAACTACAAAAAGATCCATCCAAAGAGGTAAATGATAAAAAATTATCTTCAACTTCTCAGATTAGCATGTTACTCAGACCTTAAAGGTACACACCTGGATTTCTTCTGCTAGTCATCTTCTTCTGCTTCTGCCTAAAACACTGTGGGACATAGTACTTTTGAAAGACAGCAATGTCCTGCTAGGTCAGACTAACACTCCATCTAGTCTGGCTCCACATTGGAAAGCAAGAAAATGAGGTCCTGTTCAGGGAGAGAATGAGAATCTGCCTACTTTGTCCTGTCTAGTCCTGCCACAGTTCCCCAACATGCAGTATTGTCACATTAGAGGGTATAATGCTCCTCAGTCTTTGTAATATTTACATATGAATCTCTTGCCAATTTTTTCAGTCCCTTCCGAATCCACTGATTCAATCTGCATCTGTGGGTTTACTGCTTACTCTTCCTCTACAGTGATGCCAGATGCAGGAGGATTGCCTTGATTGAATGATGCAGAAATCAGTTTTTCTGTTGAATCCATGTTTTTGCTCCAATTCTGGACTGATAATAGTTTAGATAAGAATGTCGAAACGGATTTTAACCTAGGAGAAAAAGATATTGCTCGCATTTTTTTTTAATAGATTCCCTCACTTCTGAACAGACTGGGGAACCTGAGCATTCCTCATGGATCTTCTCATGAAATACTCGTTTTTCTGATACCACCCTCCTTCCATGCCCATGAAAACCCAGCCGTGCTATTCTGTGGAAAAGCAGTGGTTTCCAGTATCTAGCTTTAGCTTCTCAGTTACCTAAAAGAACAAAGAACCTCTGGTGTCTGTAATGGGCTGTTCTACTCCACAAGGGTCAGTCAAATTACAGTTTCACAAGATAAGAGTTTTACAACTTCTTGTGGACAGCAGAGATTATTGGCATTGATTAAGTCTTGTGTTCAGCTGGGAGCGGACGGTGATCAGTTACACAATCACAGAGTTACAGATCTTGCCGTGCTTGTCACCTCTTACCATGAACTTTAACAAGCGTTTGGCTTTCCTCCCTCTTTCCAAACTCTCACAGCCTCTCCAGTTTCTCTTTCAGGGACTCTCCATACCTCCCTTTCAAGCCCAGTCTTGACTACCTTTGGCTTTTCCTAGTTCCTCTCTTCTCAAGTGTCCTCTACAGCCTGTTCCCTCTTCTAACTGAAGCCTTTAGAGGAGAATAAATTTTTCAACAGACATCACCAGCACTTTGATTAAAATGAATGAAACCAACCATCACAAGGATGTTTTCCCATTGTGGAGTTCGGAGAGCACGCCAAAGTCATGCAGGAAACCAACCCAGAGATGGGACCTCCAACCTCGGGAGATGCACTGATGCTTCCCAGCCTATTCTCGGGTCTCAGGAGCCATTAAGAAACCCTGTGGTGTCACAGTGACAGCAAGGCAGGTGCTAGGGACTTGTGCTTTGAACTAACAAATGGCCAATGGAGTACATGCACATGTACACACTGCAAGCACTAAATAACTGATAGGTTTTTAATGATGCATTAGATACTATACAGGGTTTCATCCTTATCATACTATACATAAATAAACTGATTTTGTTGGGAAAAACTGCAGCTGGAATAATTTAACACATTTTATTTTGAAGGACTGAAGTTTGATAAAATTGTATGCAAATAAATCCAAACACCCATAAATGAAGGTGACTGCTACCATCAGCAATAAATCCTGCTATTGGCTGTGCCCATATTCAACTTTTATATAGAAGTGAAAATAGTTTAAAGATATTTAACTTTTCAGACCTCATATCAGTTGAATATTTGAAAAAGCGCAGCATTCCTCATGTACAGTATTGCCTTCAAAGCATTTTCCTCCTCATTTATGGTGAAAGGAATAAAATTAGATTGTTCTCTACCCTAATCCCTTTCAGTATTGAAAAGCACCAGCATGGTAGCAGATCTGTAAAGGAAATGTATAAATAAATCATCAGCAATCTTGTTTAGGTAAAAACTCAGTGGGGTTTTTTCATTTTCTACAAGACCCAAGTATCTTTTGGGTTTATCTGTGTATGAAACATGTTTACATGAGTGACATACGCGAAACCATTCCACCAAAGTTATTTTGGTGGAAAGGGAGGGAGGACAAGGAAGAAAACTTACTTCTTTCAGTACTAAATATGTGAAAGCAAATTCAGGAATTTCCAATGTCGATGGGAAAGAAAAGACATGTAGCTCTGCAGATGCTTCACAGACCATTTGATAAACCTCCAGCAGGTTAAACAAACACACAGGGAACACTGTAAATGATACGGCAACTGCAGCCTCTCATCAAACATGAAAATCAGCAAATGACTTTGCAGATATAATAAACACCTCAAGTGCAGAAAAGCTTACTAGCCTGTGATCTGCATTTCACAGGTCAAAACACTTGCTTCTGCTAGGAAATCATCCAAGATAGTTACCATAATAACTGTGACTGCAGAGGTTATTGCTAATGGATCCCAAAATGTTAAAAATCTCTTTAGTGACAAATCCGAGCAGTCTGTTCTGATTTTAGAAACTACACTGTAAAAGTAAGTGTCTATGAGACAAATGAAAAATTGAGGGGAAAAAAGTGCTTTTGTAGATGCACGCTTTAACTTCCTAATCCAGCCTTTACTGAGATACATATATTATTTTCAGGTTTTACTTCTGCAATGAATTCTTTTTTTCCACAATGAGAACTATGAAAAAGGTAGAGGATGATTTCGTGACAGGTTTCCTGGGGCAAATCATGCTCTTAATCTGCAAAACCAGTTAGCCAGGGAAGACTATTTAATATTGTGGTAGGGGATGAAGGAATGGGTAAGACAGCACTGCATCCATGAAACTGGAGTGCTTAAAAATTCAGAGGGAAGCTGAAGTCAGAGGCAAGGCAGGTTTCTTTCGATGAGGCTGGAAAAGGTGGCTGAGGTGTGCACAAATTAAGCGACATGGCTCGAGAAGTTGGCTGCCCTGCAGTAAGTGATGCAAAGAGGGCTGCTGAAGTTAGCAGCACTCCATCATAAAACAACGGGATCGTTTTCATCTTCTGCTGTTTTACTTGACATGGGAGTCTGAAGGAATTGGACCAAGTTAACTGCAAGCACAAACCCAGCTATTTTTGAACACGCTGTCTTGCCAAGGCCATATTAATCCCTGAGGAAAACAAAACTGGCTCTGGATGTGTTTGCACATAGGTAAACATCTACCCACTGGGGAAGGACCGTCCGTCTGTCACATTTGTCAGTCACTGTGAACCTGGCGCAGATGTTAACAGCTGAGCTACAATAAGAATAATCTGGGAGCCATCCTCCCTCCTTAGCAGTGTCATTTAATAAAACTTGTATCTTTGGATCACATTTGAAATCTTTAACCCTTTTTTTTTAATCCATGTGGATTTTTTTTCAATTCCTCCTATCTCTCTGTATTAGTTTCTATATTTCTCCCTTATTTCTGGGATTATCTTGTAAAAGAAAAATAATACACTCTATCTATTCTAGTGTTATACTACGCCGTACAGACCTTTTCCTCATTTAAATTGTAGCACAGCACACACAAATGCTAAATTCAGCTAATGCAATTTTCTATTGGCAACTAAGCACATCCTAACTGGACCACATGCTCTGTCTCGTAAATGTAATCTATACTGGATCCTGGAATTTTATATATATATATATATATATATATATAAACTTTCAATTATTTTCTTATTTCTTCACAATCTTTTCTTGTTTTCCTATAGCAATATATTTTTGTTTTCAGGATTAAACAGACATATAGATATGTTACAAAACCCCCAAAATCATAGTGAGGAAAACAGAGTGGTCTTTAAAATTCTTCCGCTTCCAGCTGACCTACATTCAAGTTCATTAGTTGTGGGCAGTAGCCAAACCCCTCAGGAAAGCCACATTTGGTGTAGCCTGAGACAGAATATGAACATTTGCGGCACAGCAGGCTGTGGGTCAGGGAAAGGGGAAAAAAGTCTACTTCTGTGGTTTTTTAAAACAGCTAAATAGCACCTGTACGTGTTTAGAGCCAAGGATTAGAAGAAAACTTCCTTAATGCTTTCTACTGACAAATACATTGTGTATTTAAACACTTCAGAGCCTGAAAATTCCCAGGACATTAATTATTGTTTTATTACAATAATTTAGTATTTCATGACTTCTCCTAGGAGTATTTTGTGTCCTAAGCAATTACTGAGGACACTACATCATACAGTAATTATTTCTTTAGTATCAGCTCTGTAAATATTATCCTTGCAAGGTATTTTAAGGTTCTTGGATTTGCGCGTGCTCCCTTCTAACTCAGTAGTTAAAAATTCAGCCTACCCTAAAATTATATTTGTTTAACATTTCATTTTTGCATTTAAATTCTGTTACCAAACTTCCCCAAAAACGAGGCTACAAAACCGCTAATATCAGCAATCTCAGAGCTTGAGCCGCTGCAGAGGATGCACTCGGGGCTGTACATTCACTCTGTGTTTTCCCTCCAGTTTGATGGCTAGCCCTGTTTTTGAGATCAAACACTGTGCTGAAATAGGAAACTGGTATTATAGAATGCTTCAAAGAATCAGGTAGTGTGGAAAGCAAGTGCAGTATTCATGGATGCACAAAGGAACCGAAAAATCTGGTCACTTTAATTTCAGACTTCAAAGTCTTGACAATTTTCCTTCAGAGTAGAGTGACCTATTTTAATAACTGACCTGTTAGTACCTCCCTGCAACTGCATACAGAACTTGCAAATAACAAATAATAATAGAAAAAAAATTGGTTAGAGAGAAAAACAGGCTCCCCATAGTGGAGAAAATGTCAAAGGAATGATTTATAACATATGGGTTTGATCTATTCTGCTCTTCTCCATAAGGGTTGCCATGCACTCCCACCATAAACACAGACAATCTGCCTGTTCAGCAGATGAGGTATCACTGTGGAGTAGAAGGTGGCCGGATCGAGACTTGGGAAGGTGTAACGGCTCCTGTGTATCCCTGGGGCCGGCAGGAGCACAAGGGTTATGCGGGAGGTGACACAACACTGGATCAAAGACAACACGATGAGGGACAAGACTTCAAGGACCTTTTGCTAGGTGTGTTGAGCAGGGCAGAAGGAAGACAGCTGTGTTTTTCTTCTGTCCCAGAGAAAAGGAATTTTCCTGTGTTTGAGGAAATATTCCTACCACATCTCTCCTCGTTATTTGGCGCTGGTTCTTTGAACAAGAATTTACTGTAGGAGAGAGACAGCTACATGACTGCAATACTCCTGGCTAAACTAAATCTCTCAGTTCACAGATGATTCAAATAGCTGTCCCAGACTACAGTTTGCATTATAGTTGTTTGAGCCCTTTACCACTTCAGGCAAGAAAACTTCACATTTCTAGAAGTCTCCCATAGAGCAGATGTCTGAGTCAGTATATGCAAGAAGAAAAAGTACAGATTTTTTTTTATTTAATGTCAAATAGACTGGATACAAATTAGGTTTTCCTCCAAAAAACAGAATTTCCTCCCAACCAATACTATTTGCAGAATTTAACTAATGATTTCAACCAACAAAAATTGAACACTGAGAATCTGAACCACTTTTTAAATAACAGTAACTTTTAAGACTCAATAAAAAGCAGGTACAGAATTGGACTAAAACCAAAATGAAATATTTGTTTCAGATTTTACAAAATATTTTAATCAGCCTCAAATTTACGGTGTCTTTTTTAATTTGTTTCACGGAAGAATTATTTTTATGCTTATGTCAGGTCATCTCCTTCCCCTCCATCCCCCCAGTTTTCAGTGAGTCAAGTGAAAATAGACAAATAAATAAATGAAGTGAACAATTGGCACAGCATTAGTGTTGACAGGTTCCTCCATGTTGTTAGAACAGGTACGAGGGCAGTGGGTTTTGTCTGAAAAGCATGGGAGCATCTATTAAACCTGTCCATATTCAGGACAGCACTGTGAACATGCTTATCTTAGAGCATATGTTAAAGACTCCTTGATTTCAAAGTGCCTCTTTAACAGTGTCATAATCTCTTGACATTGTACCAGTACTGTTGGAATATTTGATGCCCTTTTTAAAGCTCCCACAGGAATGAACAAGCAACCCCAGGAACGACACCTCTGATTTAAGTGCTATTTCCCTGATGCTTCCCCTTGGCCAGGCACCACTTCAGACCCTTGGGAAGCCAGGAGGAAACCTCAGCCCAGGAACTCAATGGGAACTATGGCCATCTAAGCCTAGGGACTCAAGCGGTTAGCTAACAAGTGAGTATCAAATACTTTAAATGTCAGGCATTTTTAACTGCATCTGTGATTCTGAGGGAAGGGTCTTACCTGTGAATTCTGAAACGCGCTGCTTTAATTTATGTGCCTAAGCACTAGTCCGACAGGGATAGTTTCCTGAATGAGGCACAGTACACACCCCCGTGGCTTCTGTAACCTACTACATGGGCAGAGTAGCAATCAGGTTTCTCTACATACTGGTCAACACTCTAAATTTAAAGGTTCGGGGGAGAAAATCTGTTTGTTTCTCACTTTGCAGGCTGCTTGTCACGCTGGTGTTACCTCAAGCCTCGCTTTTACATTAAGAAATTCAGACTGTAAAGCTAAATAATGTATCAAACAATCATGTATTTATAACTATAACTAAACACCTACACATCTGCAAAATTAAGTCAAAGTTTCAAACTGCAATTATATTAATGCATGTAATTTGAATTAACTATAATTTCAGCAGTTTGGTAAAGCCCCTTGAAAGGATCTGTAGCTTGTTGATTTTTTGCCATGTGAAGACATGATAAATATGACATGTAGTCTCATCACATGAATAATGCATTCTGCATCTTAAGCAAGCAAATTCTGCTCCAGAGAGATGCTTAATCCATTCCCTGCTTCTGGGGATGAAAGGAATTAAAGTCACTGCACTGATTTCACAGTATGCGCTCGTTTGACTTTAATTATAAAATGATTATTTCAACAATTTTTTCCTGTAAAATAAACCAAGCCTGAGCTCTATGTAACCTCTATAGAATTACAGTACTTCTCTGTGCACTCAGTCTTTGCTCGTCAATACTGCACTTTCAATACAGTTTCACATGGAAGGATAAACACAACCTCTTGGGGTTTACAGTCGGTATAGTAGTTTCAGGTCTCACAGCAACAAAAGCTCCCCTTTTTTTGATATCTGGCCAAAGGAAGGAGCACTGAAATCCTTTAAAGTGAATTCAAATGTCATGATAAGGCACAGGGAGATGACATGATCCCACATTATGCTGGAAGATTTACATCATGCAACCTAGATATGTATTTTCACCAGTATTCTTTCCACAGACTGTTCAAACCTGTGTAAAGGTCAGTATAAGATTATGTACCTTGCTAACCCCGCAAATTTTTCTCTTGGCTGATTCAATGGCCAAAACATTTCTTGGGAACAGGACATCTGCTGTCCATGTCTCGGGAATGACAGAGCATCAAGTGGATTAGACAGCTATACTGTCAAAGGCACTGCCATGCTTCAAGCTTGAAAAAACAGCACTTCAGGAATGTGATGTCTTATCAGGCATACCATCTGCAGGGAATAGAAACGAATGCTTTCCATACAGTGTATGCTCTCCATGTAAGGATGACTGACAGTAACTCCAGCAGACACCTCTCCATCCAGGTCCAAAAGAATTTACCACGTTCATTGCATCACACCTTTCAATTCAAAAGCTATTTGGAACTGACCTACATACTGTCAGAAACATGATCCTGCCCCCAAGCAAGAGCAGCTCAAGACTCAAACTAGTTAATCCTCCTAGTTAATATTACCAGTACTCACCCTATTGCCAAGCTGGCTAGCTGGGATGCATCTGCATTTGTGTCAAGACTAATCCATAATGTGGATAAACTGTTCACAGACAAGATGCTATTTAGACAATAGATGCTATTTTACAAGGTGCCAGCTTACATAAGAAACATGGGGTCAAATTTTCTCAGCATCCAATTGATATAAATGTTTACAGGTTATTTTCAGAAACTTCAGTCAACTCGTAAACATTCAAGTTACTTGTCAAAATAGTACTTAGTTTTACAAAGGTATGTATGTATCTAAACTCACAACATCCACTGCGCTAGCATGTGAATTTGTCAGGGCATGAGAAAGTTTTGATTACTATTTTTTAAATATCCAACCAGCTCAATCTCATTTATCCTTTGGGGCCCGCATGGTCTAGAGATGCAACAATGCATCAAGATAAATGTCTTCACTGTATTAAGAGCTGAAGAACATACACAACCTTAGATCATTTTTTTCAGAACACCTGAAATAAACAGAGCACATCTCTCACCAAACACTTGCCAGTATTATCTCTCTGAACAAACTGTGACTCATTCAGAGCACACAGGAAAGATTTGTCTGCGATGCTCTCAGAAACTCCAGAATATACAGTAACTTTAAAAAAAATAATAAAAAAAAATTATCATTAGTCATGATGACTATTCAATGCTTGAAATTCTTAATCTTATCAAATGCTCTAAAAGTTGCACCAGTTCAACTTCCATCAAACCGGCTCTTTAAAGAACACAACTGAGAATCATCAGGAGTTCTCAAAATGTTATGCGAAACCATGAACTTTAGTCTGTATTTGGACCTTAGCACACGTGTTTTATAAATACAGTAGCCACATCATAAATGACACCTGCTAAATTCACAGTGAAATAAATTAAAAAGATTTGGGAAAAAAAAAAAAAAGTAGATACTTAATAAGTTAAGTATTAGTGACCTACAAGCTAAAGCATTACCAGAAGGGGTACCCATACAGAGGTCTTAATTCACTCTGTAGAACAATGAATCCTGATTTGGATTGACTTGAAGGAAAAAAAAAAATCTGGTTGGTGTCCATATAACTAAAGAGTTCCTCATAACAATAACTGCATACTGGACACTGTAGCTGTGTCATTTCACAATGTTTATGATCTTCATGATTCTACCACAAAAATAACAATCTTAAATTACCAGGATGTTTTCAACAGACAAAAATGTTCCTTATGAGCAAGAGTAAATCATCCAGCTTGTTCTTTCTCTCACACATATATAAACATGTACACAAAGCATCCACAAAACAGGTACTTTGGCCCTTGAGAAACACTAATTGTTGGGATGAGATCTGAGCCTGACTCTGGTAAATGACTGAGATCCTTCCCCTGCATCCATAACCTCCCCATGGGATGTGTGACTTTCTTCAGTAATAAGGCCATGGAGTGCAGAGAATATTAACATTAGTCATTAGAAGGTGGGTGACATGACCTTACAGTTTCTGCTTTCTATTGTAATACATCTTCCCTTCAAGTCAGAGGTGACTGTGCTTGAGGTGAGAATGGCAACATCAGTTATTCCGCCTGTGCACAACCTTTGTCAGTGTTCATTTGTTTTCATTAAAAGACCTCTAAATTTTTACTTGAGGTGAAAAGCCCTTTAGAATGCTGCATAACATATATATGAAACTTGCTTTTCATGGACATATTTTGCAGATTTGTTTGAACTAATTAAAAGAGACACAAGCTCGAAGATCACATTTTAACCATTGATCTAGTGGTCCAGCTTTGTGCGATGCGATGACAGAAAAGACAAGGATGACATACGTGTGGCAGAAAATGACGTGAAGATGAGAACTCTGATAGAGTGTTGCTCTGCTAGATTTCTGAGCCTGCCTATCAGCAGTGGAAAATATGAGCCAATTGCCCTACACCACCAAAATCAGATATTGAAGAACAGATTTCATGTGGCCTGAAATTACAAGCCTCTGATGGAAAGGTTGTTGTGATCAATGTCTGAAGTCTGCTGCAAAAGATAGACACGGGGATGTTCTTCATAGCAAAAGCCCAAGGTAACCTAACTGTGGAAGCTCGTTACAGCTCCCATGGAACCTGTCTTATAAAGTTGTGTGGTAGTAACGGTAGTTCATTTGCTTTTTATAACTAATTGAATTTTGTTTAGTATTACCTTGCTGTTCACAAACAAGCTGGTGTTATAAAAAGCAAAGCAAGTCTTACCTGGAATACTCTGTCTCCTCACAGACAGTGCTCCATCAGGTGCCTTTGCCTGGTTTGCAGACTTTGTGTAAGGACTTTCATCTAAATGGAAACAAGCAACACTTCCAGTTACTGTTAAGTATAATGTTAAAAACAACATAATTTTTACCCAAATACTGTGTGAACTAGCAACGGAGAGCACAAGAGCTGCTGTGAGCTGGATGGGTATTTCTGAATGCTGACTCAATGCTCAATGTCATGTTTAGACTCAGTGACAAAAGTTCTGAACAGCAGAGCTGAAAAGGATGGGGTAAAACTCATATTGGAGATAATGCTTAGTTGATGACAGGCCTGATATACAAAGGCCTTTCGGTTTTAAAAAAATCATAGAATCTTCCCTTTTTCTCATTTTAAGAAGCTTCACATGTCAAAGACTAAAGTGCGAGAGGTACCATCCCTGCTCAGGAGTGAAAGGTTTCCAGAAGCTTTTGAATATTCCGGCTGCAAAGATGTGTTCCTTTTCCTTTGGGACCTGCCAGTGGGCGATTCCTTTTCTGTCATAACGATTGATTGGGGAAAACATCAGAAAACTGTTGGCAAATAGGGCAGGCACATTTATTCCTAAAGAACGGCACTGTGACAGTCTGTGTCTAAATAGGAGGCTACATGGAACACCTACTGATCAACCTCAGCGCATAAGAGACCACTAATGGTGGGATGAGCAGATGAGTCATCAATTAAAGGCAGCAGTAGGCAGAAAGTGAGTCACTTCTACATCCCTCTTAAGAGCAGAACGACGGTAGGGAAAAGATCAATTATATTGTAGCTTTAGAAAGGACAAGCTATAAGCTCAAGAAAGAAATCTGAATAAAAGAGAAGAAATAATAATATGCATTTTATTACTTCAATCAAAAGAAAGGAATCAGAAGAAATTAGGCTTTTGTCTTGTTTGTCCTTTAATTGAGTGCTCAAACACTTTGAAGTATTATCAAATCCTTCTATTTGCATATTTTCCTTCAGGTTGCAAAGGACTGATGCGTTTACAGCATGCGCATGAATACATGCTTAAATACAGATCAATGACCAAAGGAATCAAAGACTATGTTATCTGGTATAGCATCCTTAGAACAAGTATAGAACCATACAGTCATTTTCTGGAGAATCACTTTTTCTTTTCAGATGACACTCTTGACATTAAAAGCCTTCTTTTCTGATTGAACTATTTATGTCTTGCAAAGTCTCAAACTCATTTAGAAACTTGCATCAAAGCCAGCAGTCCATTTTCATATGTGAGATAAGTGCTTGGTCAGCATTAGATAGTTTAAAAACCAGGTCTCAGAAAGAAGCGACTGGAAGAGCTGGTTGGCTTTTAAAACCAGAACTTCTGCAATGAACTCTGCTACTGTTAGGTGGATGCAGTAACAAAAAACTTAAACAAATAGGCAAAACCAAAAAAGGTAAAGTATTGTTGTACAGCCATGCACCTTGATGAAAACGCAGCAAGTAATGAAGAACACATATTGGTAAAATACCTAACAGCCAACATAATCGTTTTTTCTACAGCAAAATGAACTCCCATTGCTTCAGGACTACATTGTTATAAGGAGAAAGATAACAGACTTAACTATACTGTATGCTGGTACAAGCTCCAATAGAACTGTCAGCTACAAGAAGTACAAAAGCATGAAAAAATATTAACATAGATCCAGCTACAATCTAGGAAAAAGGCAGATATGTAAAGCTTTATTCTTCCATTTGAGGAAAGTGGAAAAGCTAATATTACTGCATATGCAGAATATACATCCCTTCATTAAAGAAAAAAAAATTAAAATAAGAATGAACTGGAACTTCTGAAGGAATTAGGATTATCTTTTTTGTTTCACAGAAGAGGCACTACTGAGCTCGACCTCACCAAACAGCCTTGCTAACTCATATCAATACAAAAAAAATGGAGCTCATCAATATCATGTAGCTTACATGTCCCATCCATTATTACTTATGTACAAGCGCTGAATGTGACAGCACAGTGTGACACATGCATTTTTCTATTAAAAAGTAGGCAGGAAACAGAATACAGTTTCTCAGGAACCAATGGATTGTGATGACTTTCAGGCCCTATTTGAATGTGTGCCCTACCTATGAAAAAAATCTATCAATTTACAGAGCGAAACAGTCCTCTCCTAGTCAGACTTATTACATATGAATTCTTCTCATCAGATTTGAGAGAAGGCAAAAAAAGACAGAAGAATTTCCACAACCAGACCTTTTTCACTGAATCTTTGTCACTGAGCAAATGAGTAAATCAGCTACAGACTCTCGCTGGAATAGGATTTTCCCGATATTGCACCGCGGTGGGAATACCTGTGGTTATCCTGAGTTCGGAATAAAGGACAAGCCTGCAAATCTTTCCAGTTAATGGCACCAATGAGAGAAGGGGAGTGCACGTTCGACTTACCAGGGAGCCTGAGCAATAAGTCTAGTATTTTCTGTATAACAACTAGCAGATACTAAAGGTAACGGAGACTGCAGAGGTGAGTAAGGTAGTATCATAATTTAAGCATATTAACATTGAAGACTTTGCAGGTATTTATATAGTGTAGGTACTGCAGGCATGCAGTTGAGTTACATTTCTTCATCTGTCTACCCACTTTCACAGCAAAAAAGAGGCCCAAAAAGTTGCTTCATAAACTTTTGAACCCCTATTAATGCAAAATATGCCCAATTATTATTGGGAAAGAACAATGAGTCACTGTATCATCGGCAGATTGGGAAGCTGCTCCCAGGACAGAAAGAAATTCTCTTTCAGTGCCCATTTAACAGTAAAATCACACTGCAACGTAACTAGAAATCAGTGTAAAGGATTCCCAGAAGCAAAGGAAAACAAATATAACCAACTGGCAAAAGAATGCTAGCAGCCTTATTGAGATGCTTATTTGAGACAGAAAAGTAACATAAAGAGCAGAGAGATGCAGAAATTGATGCCATCCTAAAGACAAGTGTAACTAAAGAGACAAGGAAGCCCTAATAGCCCTAAAATGTCAGACACCACGCATGCTGTCAAAAGGGAAAAATCTGCTCATATGTATTAGCAAAGTTATATGTGTGGCCTCACGAATTTAATATCAAATTATAATTTATTGATGTCCCCATCCACTCTATAGTTAGCAGGAAGGGTCTTAAAACATGCAAAAATGTTTCATGATAGCACTACCTAGGGACATTTGTCTGAGTGTTTTGTATTACCAGCTACCCCCTCTACAGCACAGACAGACTTTGTGGAGATGAAACTCAACCCAGCCAAGTCAACGCTCTGAAAAAGCAAAGGACCAAACAGGTATGAAGCATTCCCCCACAACAGGAGACAGTAACTCAAAGTTAGGTAAATCTGTGATGCCACACATACAAAGCAAAGGGTGAAACAGGCTAGACTCAGAAGCATAATCATAGAATCACAGAATGGTTCAGGTTGGAAGAGACCTTAAAGATCATCAAGTTCCAACCCCTCTGCCATGGGCAGGGACACCTCCCACTAGACCAGGCTGCTCATCCAGCCTGGCCTTGAACACCTCCAGGAATAGGGCATCTACAACTTCTCTGGGCAACCTGTTCCAGTGTCTCACCTCCCTCAGAATGAAAAATTTCTTCCTAATATCTAATCTAAATCTACCCTCTTCCAGTTTGAAGGCATTACCCCTTGTCCTTTCACTACATACCTTTGTAAAAGTCCCTCTCCATCTTTCTTGCAGGCCCCTTTCAGATACTGGAAGGCCTCCCTGGAGCTTGCTCTTCTCCAGGCTGAACAATCCCAACTCTCTCAGCCTGTCTTCATAGGAGAGGTGCTCCAACCCTCTGATCATCTTCATGGCCTAGCGAGATAAATCTCACCTAGCTACACCCCTAATACTAATATAATCCAATGACCAGCAGGGAGCAAGCCACAGTCTGTAAAGAAGTCACAGGCCAAACTGCGTCATCCCTGAGCATGGAGACGCCTTCACTTGGAGCAGGCAGCTGCAAACCCTGCCGCTGGGGACACCAGCTCCTGCCCGCCCCTGGAGGAACCACACTGCACGTGGCCATGTTCACTACAGCAGGATGAGCGTAGCTATGCAGATATACTCTCAGAGCTGCATTAATTACATCACTGGTTCTTTTTTCTAAATTTCTTCTAATTCTGGCTAAGAGACTAGACAGCCCACGGTAAACAACTTCTATCAAGTAGGGTGACTGCTATGCCAGCAGATCTCTTCACTCAGTGACTGTGGGAAACAAACCCTCTTATGCTGTTAACAGGTGGGGGTCATCTTCTCCTCCAAAATCATACTTGCATATTGTTTGCTGTTGCCAATGTGCAACAGTGAACAAGACACCCATTATGTCAATTCATCTTCTTCCTGGCAGAACACAGTGATAATCTCAGAGGTGACACCTTGCAGATTACTGAGATTCTTAACCAGCAAAGCAAAATGATATTTCTATTTTCTCCTTTTACTTGTTCTCGTGGAAGAGCCCAACACATCAGTAACAGTAGCTCATATATCATCCTTTCAAAGCTCTGCACACAATTCTTCTAATTAAAGACTACAAAGATAACGATCAAGCGGATAGGCAAGTAGTCCTACTGCTTACAACTATTAATGTAAGGCTTATTGCCTTTAGTTATTGACTGTCAGGCAGATAAACAGCTTTTTGCGCTTTCCTGCCCATTTTTAACCTGCTGGCTTCTCTATCCTGCAACTGAATGACTCATTCTTTGAGTTAGGGACCATACTGTGACCCATTTATAACGTTCTGTGTTGCTCTTACTATACAGGGGGGTTCTCTGACCAAGACTAAGAGCTCCGTACACTGCAACAAACCAACAGTAATGTAACCCTACAAAGATTATACACTGGACAATGTGTAACGATCTATATAAAATGCTTGGTACTGTGCTAGCAAAATGACCATATGAAATATTTATGTATTTGCTGTATTTAGTTTAATATCCTTTGAAGGATACCAACTGGGGACACATAAGAGGAAATAAAAGGGAAGAGATTTCCTCAACAGTCAAGGCCAGGCATCCAACGTATGGGGTGGTTTATTGCCACTGAACCATTTGCGTGTCTCCCAAGATAGCTGTGAAAGCTATTGATACAAGGATGTTGCAAAGCCTAAAAGCACTCCCTCCTTCCAGTCTTCATAACCACTTAGAGGATGTTTCCTTCACTGCTGCTGCCCCATGTCCAGGTGATAACTACTGAATGCAGTACATGTCTCCAAATCCTGTGCAGCATCAGGTGGCCTCAGAAGGCGATTGCACACAACTGTGTCCTGTCCGATACGAAGGGGAAGCCTCTTCCCCACTCCACTGGGAACAGCTACTGAACAACTCAGCAGCTGCAGCTTTGGCCCTCCTGCACGTAGAGGAAATGTGAAGACCCTTCACTGTTGTATCTTGTCTCTCCCACACAACAGCTCATTCCCAGCTCTACATCACCCCTTGTACCTGCTTCTCTTCTGCAAAGTCTGCATTCCTCTGGGACAGGGGAAATAAAGTGGCACCAAAATTGCAAGTGAGGAATTTCAAACACAGGGGAATTTTTTAGTATCAAGAAGCTTGGAAGCTATATTAAATTTTTTCAACAGTACATGTGAAAACATTATGAGGGAGAACATGAGAGTTTCCATATTTCAGTTTTTCATTCTTCAACAGCTTACTTATGTCTCACAACAGGATAAGCCATTCTTTGGCCATGGAAGAACTTAATTTAAACCTTTTTAGAGTTTGACCATGTCACTCCTAAGTAGACTTCAGAACCCAAGCAAGTGAAATCTGAGGTGTTCCTCAAATGTTCCCCTCTGTGAAGTATCTCCAACTACTGTAAGTCCCAAGGCTCCACAAGGAAGCACGTTACATCTTCATCTGGCTACACCTCCAGTTGTCTCAGTGTACTGGAGGAGTAAGATCAACCGCATGTGTTGTTGCTTACACCATTTGGGATAGCACACACTTCAGACTAGTAAAAAATCACATACCTGTACAGAGAAAGAGGATGGCAACACAACAAGTTGTCAAGAGGATGATGACAGCTGAGAGAAGAACGTCCCCAGGATTAGTTTCTCAAAAATTAAAAGCACCATGACCACAGTTATTACTACAGTTATTACTTCAGGCATTCCTAGATCTATAATAGCCCATTCACAGAAATTTGACACTCCTTAACTTTGTAATGAAGAATATTTTTCACTAAAAGCAACAGTTTTTCATGAATCCTGCCAGTACAGCACAAAATACCATAGGTTCTCATACTTCCTATATCTCAAATTTATCCTGAATTTTATCTTTCAATGGCAAAAAGCAGCATTATCTAAAAGCATCAATTTTGGCACAGTATCATACCAGTGACAGTTGGTAAATTCTGAGCTACAGCTACAGCTACATTCTCTGTTATCCCCATGGCTTGCAGCCAGAGGCTTTCACAGATGAAAATAAACGTGTATCCACTGATGTTTGTGGTTTACAGAAGGTCTGAGGTTTAGAAAGGCTTACAAAGAGCCTCAGCAGAACCTTCAGGACCACCCCTGCAGCAAGTTACTGTGTTCTAAACTCAGACCTTTCTGTTAAAGAGCTTCCATTCTGTAAGAAAGCTGAAATAATTACCGGACCAGGGACTCGAACCCCAGTCGCACATTCATAGATGGGTATCCAAACTCCCAGCTACAATCATTAAGCGTTGCTTGCTTGCTTGCTCTGATCAATGTTTTAGGTATCTCATACAAAGTAAAACAGATTAAAGATATCTCCTCTACAATCAATTCCAAGCCCTGCACCAGATCAGGCAGAAGAGGGAATCTGAACTCAAGATCCCCTGTGTACCGCTGCGAGCAGCCCAGCCACTACAAATTCATCTAGAAAAATGCTCCTGATCACACGCAAGCTCATCTTCTCAATTCCAGTTCTTTTGTTTCTGGTAAAAAATGTATAAACATTTTCTCTGAACTGTTGCAAATTCTGGAAAATACAATTTTCAGGTTGATCTACAGCAAAGGGAAGGGAAAAAAATACTGAGAAGGGAGTTGAAGCTTGGTTATCACACTGCCCTACAGCTTTCAGCTGAGAGGACTTCTGCTAGAGACAGTAGACAAATCCTTCTCCCTGAACTTACAAGACCAAATAATTCTGAAGGAGAACTGACTAAGTAACTCTGAATATTTATGCAATAACCCGACCAATGTAACCAGCAGCAGACACAATCAATAGATAGATACCAACACAACTTAACTGAATCCATAGCAGCTATGACAGCTGTAAATGAATCACAGCAAGAATACTACTATCTGGATATGTTTTTTAAATAACTAAAGCTTATAAAGGTAAATGGAAGTTCTAAAACTCTGACAAGCTTTACAACTGAGTTATTGAATATATATGAATCAATAAACAAGACTGAAATTTGCTGGGAAGCACTGAATAGTGGGAATTTTACTTTGGCTATTGATGAGAGATTTGTCACAAATGTTTTTAGCCTGGTGTAACTTTTCTCTTTAGTAACTGTTATTGACAACAATAACGAAAAAATACCTCAGAGAATGTATTTTTCCTGCAAAAGGAGGATGTTTTTAAAGTATCTGCTTTTAAAGAATGCAAAAGTCTAGAGAAAAATTAACATTCTGGAACATTCATGGTTACTACAATGTCACCACAGCTGTGTCAGATCATAATGGACTATAAACAGTTGAAAAAAGAGACAAAATTGGCAAAATTCTTTCAGCAGATGTATAATGTACAGATTTTGAATGTATATGCTTCATGAAACAACAAAATGTCAACAATTTGTTTTGTCCATATGCTAACCCTTTCAGACTTGTTATGGGAGCTCCAACCATGAAAGAAAGCATTAATTTCTCCTACTGGTGCAGAGAAGTAACAATTTTTTGAGTTCCCTTTAGAGCTATGGCTTCAATCACTTCCAATGAGACTTCATTTTTGAAACGGCAATGCTGCTCTTCAAAGTAGTGCACAGAAGTATCTATAATTTCTAAGAGCTGCATGTAAAGTAGTCATTAATGAACTAGGCTCCAAGTAGGACAAATATGAATGTATTTAATCTTAATCCTTTCTTATCAAACTCTGTGCTCAGTGGTCTCCAGCAGTCTTTATTAAGAAAACATAGGGTTTTAAATGCTTCCATAAGTAACATTTGTTGGTGTGTGTGACATGGAAAAATTATGAGAAGGAAGAGTTAGAATAGCTCCTCTGGTAATTTGGTTTCCCACATTTAGCAGACGTGTCCTCTGGTTTTCTTAGAAATTTAATTTTAACAGTTATAACACCCAATGAATAACGGTGTTGTCTCTCTAAAGCGAAAATTTATTCAATTTTATTATACTTTATGTAAATTTAATTCTCTTTTTTCTGAATTATATAGTTACTTATTACAGTAGCAGCTCAGTTTTAATCTAGAAGCAAGAGAAGTAGGGTACTGTAATTATGTATAATGGTGAACCCATTGCCTATTGATATTTACAATTTCTCAGCAAGCTTGACCATTTGAAAAATAATTTGAATATCCTCCAAGTTTGCTTGTCCAAAGTTAATTTCCTAAGCCTGTGCTTAGGCACCTGAATGGAAATGCTGGGTTTCCTATATGGCTAAGTATGCTGATCTCCTCCCAAAGCTATTTTGCTCAGGAAAAGGGTGTTCCAAGACCATCTAAAGCATGCAGGATCTGCAGAAAGCTAAAAACATGTCTCAAGAGATATTAGCATATGGTGAAATTCACTTCAGTGGATTATCTAATAAAGAAGTAATCCTATTTAAATAATACTTTAACCACAAACTACTTCAAATCTGATAAATATATCTTTTTGTTTATATAGCATCAAGCATTTGTTAAGGGACTGAACTTGAATGCCATAAACCACAATCATTACTGAATTGTTACAAAATTTTAGGATTCAAAGCGAGTTTCCCTCTGTTGTCTTGAGCTTATGTTCACTGTTTCTGGAAATAATACAGGCACTGTGTAAATAAAATGTGTGAGGCTTAACCAGAGCAGCTAGAAACTGAAGCAGCTGGGGCAGTGAAAAAGCTCAACGGAACTGAGGATGTAAACTATTTTCCTCTATGAGACAGTTTGGGATTTTTCTGTATATGTAACTTCTGCAGAAAACCTTATTCTAGAGGATGAGGCTATAAACCTTTCCATTTAAAAGGAAATTCCTATGTGATAGTGATCTCACTGACAGGAAACATTTCCAGATATTCAACCTACAGTTTTTGTTCTGAACAATCATGGTTTGTTAAAAGTTGCGTCTTGGTCCACAGGAAGGCTTTGTTGTCCTCCCTGCATGTGTGTTTAGGAACATCACATCGCTCTGATATACTGCTACATGCTGGCATTGCGTGAAGGGGCCATACATATACTTTTTGGAAAAGAAAAAAAAACCAAAACTGTTTTCTTTATGAATTTCTAATAATTACAAGAGTCAATTCCATTGTTTAACATTGGTAAATGCTAAATCAGCATCCCTCGAGAATATTTGAGCCAAACTTGACTCAGGAACAAGAGGAACACTAATGTCAAGAAGATGATAAAAGAAAGGCTCCTGGAGGAGGGAGTTAAGCACATGAGTGAGACCTGAGCCAAAGCAGCAGCTGAGGGCCAGAAAACCAGGCGACATTAATGCCACACCTCATGGAAAAACACTTTTATAAATAGATATTTACTTTAAAAATACATCAATGACCTTAATATTACCTTCTATTCTCTACCCTTGCTTCAGCTACCCCTGCCAGATGGGATTTTGCTGGGCTGGGAAGGCAGCAATAGCTGAATAGGGAAAAAGGGGCCAAGCCATATCCTGTAGCTCCTGGATGATGCTCTCAAGCTAAGCCACCACACACCACAGCCCTGGACTGCCAGGGCTGCCCACCACTGTGCCTCCTCAGGACAAAAGGCAATTGGCTTCCCAGAGGGCAGCATTTCACTGTATATTAACAAAAGATGACATGTGGTATGATCTGCTATTATATTTGTAGTTAAAATGCAACAGGAGAAATACATACTGGTATCTTGAGCTGTGCATATCCTGCCTGGCACCTCCACTATACCAACCGATATTAATAGGAACTTACTTGTGCATCAGCTGTTCCTGTGCTTTCTCAGCCCAACCTTGGTGGAGGTTTTCCCTGCAGTCTGACTGCTTGAAAATTAAAAAGTAGAAGTGATGTTTGAAACTGCTATTAGATTCTTTTAAAGCTTCCTGATTTTTCCACTGGGGAAATAAAATGATGTATTCCCCCTTCTCATCACTGCATCACTGTGTGTATATATATATATATATATATATCTGTGAATAATGATCTTCTGGGAGTACTTGCGAGGAAGACACCTACCCCCTTCTACCTATGGAGACCATGACACAACACAGATCAGGCACACCCACCCAGGCTGCTGGCATTACAGTTGACAGGGATGGAGGGAAAAGAAGATGTCAATGAGGAACTTCTCTACTGCATGCCAGGGAAAGCAGAAGCTAGTTGCGTGTGTGCTGGGGAAGGCATTGATAAAGGTTAATAGCTGAGACAGTGAGACTGTCACTCAAGCTGCATAAAAAGTAAGTAAAATATGTTAAACTGTTCAGAAAACCTGAGTTTGTTCAGGAAAAATAAGAATAAGTAAAGTCATGACACTACCTTCAAAGACAAGAAGTTAGGAATGGTAATTTTTTCATGAGGTTAGTTATCCCACCTCCATACCAGTGCTGTGCTAATGCTATTTGCAGTAAATTATATCACGTATTTTTCAGCCTACTCGTGTCTCTAACTGTCTCTATTGATGACATCTCCATCGCTTTCCTTTGGGGACTGCTCCACAGGATGCATCAGATCTCACAGCTGGAAAATAGCTTCCTTCATCAGTCTACAGTTTTCTTTCCTTGCTTTAACTGTCATTCTAGTACACCTAATAACATTCTTCCCCTTTTCAGAAGATCTCAGAAAAAATAACTCTCGTGCACTGTTCATTCCAGAAAGCACACGAATTACCATGTTTTCTGCTTTAGGCTAGGATTCTACCAGTTCTTCTTACTGGGCATGACTTACCAAAATGACTGGCTGATCTTGTCACTGAATCACGGTGTGCATGCTGACTGGGACAGCCATTTGTTAAAGAATCCATCTGTTTTTTTTAAACCAAAAATTTGCACAAATGTACCTTTAAGAGCATTAAAACATTAATGTAACATTAAGAGCAAAGCATACTTTTGCATCTTATGTTCTATAAATTTACAGCGTTATAGTTATCCTTTTTAATCCCATTAACAAGCTTTATTTGATTCATAAAATAATTCTAACACTGCCACTAGGAGCTGCATAAACATTATACCAGCACCGTCTTATTTATATTGGCACGCCAGTGGGATTGCCCCATTTATTTACAGTCCAAATGACACACGTTAGTCCAAATTGGCACGGCTCAGGCTTGGTGAAAAACTGGTCTTTCAGAATGCACTTCTTTCAGGAGTCAGGCTATAAACCTGGCACCTTCCTCGTGCCCTTGTGAAATACTCTCCTACTTTCAGCCCCTAGCCTGGGAGAGTTTACTCCATATATCCACAAAGACTGTGCAATAACTTTGACTAAGCTCAGTTGTCAGCAAAACTTCCCTGGTTTTGGAAGCTGTGACAAGTTTGAATACAGTGCAGAGTAAGAGTCTTTTAAAATAAAGTGCTGTGTGCTTTAGGAGTGGGAACAAAGCATAGTAACAAAAGAGATGTCAAGTTGACAAAACAATATATACATATTTGTTTTACTTAAAGCTCATACAAAGCCTAGGCCACCTTCTGTGCTCCAGACAGCATCTATCCAGGCACGCAGTTCTTTACAGCAAGCCTTTCAACCTGTCAAATACTCTATTTGCCAGTGCCTCCTGAGTCCTATTTAATCTCAAATCTTATTTAGGGCAGGCAGTTCATTGACTTCAGTATTCCTCAAATTCCGCAAAAAGTGGTGATTATTAGAACTGCTTGTGCATATCTTTGCCTACATGCAAATGTATGAATCAGCATTTTGTAATCCAATGGAAAATGCAACAATAAGGAAACAGATACAGATGGATGTTCGACATATGTGAAAAATACCCCCATAACCTTCAAGAAGGCAGGCAAATAATTTTTAACCTTTCCATGCACCAATACCCCAAGCTTTTTAACCAGGACTCCTTCTCCTTTAGGAATTCACAGTTGCACATTTACAACTTCTTTGAAGCTCCTAGAAACAAAGACAGCATCAACCTATTGCCTACCACAACTGCAGGAAGAATAAACATGGATGTTGTTTTTTCATAGTGTGCAAACTCTGCTTAAACTTTTTGTCTGAACACTACATTGACAGTAAGATAATTATTAAATCTTTCTCAGTATTACCAGTGTATTGCCAGCACTTTCAGATCCATCATAATACTCTATGTGTGTGTGCATGCACACGTTTAGTTTTAATGACGGGTTTATTTGATTCATAAAATAATTTCAAAACAGACAGCAGAAAGCAATTAAAAATAACAGGAAATCTCACACATTAAAAATAGCTTGAAGCACCCTGACACCGTACTACATACTGTGTTTCTGTCTGCAGAAACATAGAATCATAGAGCTGTCTATGTTGGAAGGGACCTTTATGATCACCTAGTCCAATCATCAGCCTAACTCTGATAAAAAAACCCCATCACTAAACCATGTCACTAAGCACTATTTCAACCCGTCTTCTGAATATCTCCAGGGATGGTGACTCCACCACTTCCCTGGGCAGCCTATTCCAATGCTTAGTAACCCTTTTTGGTGTAAAAATTTTTCCTAATATCCAACCTGAACCTCCCCTGGCGCAACTTGAGGCCATTTCCTCTTGTCCTATCGCCTGTGAC
>JAOXNO010000001.1:37276387-37306538 GCA_028565335.1 Limnodromus scolopaceus
GTTACAGGCCTCCAGCTTGAACCTGCTCCATTAATCATTACCCTTTGGGTCCTGTCACACAGCCAGTTCTCAATCCATTTCATTTTTTTTAATGTGTGCAGCCACATAAGCCCATGCGAGAGACCAGGCTTATGGCTTACTGGGACTAGAATCGTAACTGCCATCCAGAAGCACTGTTTTTCCCCCCATGGCAGGTGACATCACCTTCCCCAGTCCCACAGCAGGTACATTTTCTATTACAGCTATCTGAAACATTGCCCCTAAAACAGGCAGAAATTTTCAAGGCTGTGGGAGCAAGTTCACAATCTGAAAGCAGATGATTTGTGCTGCTAATAATGTTTCTAGGAAAGAAAAAAAAACAACAAAAAACAAAAGGTATTTTAAAACTTTCCTGCTAAAGCTACCAGAGATAACTATGTGACTTCCCCATGTCTCTTCAAATATACTCCTTGTTAGCCTGCCTTCACTTTTGGTGTCTAGCTACCACCTCTCCCCAGGAACATGGTTATGAAGAAGGGTGGGAGACTGGCCCCGTTCCCTGGGCTGGCTTTCGAATGCAGGACCCCAGCTAATCATGCTGACCACTATTCACACTGGGCTAACAAAGTCATAAAATCAAATTTTAGTCACTTGCTGTAACTTTCAACAAGCTCATATTCATAGATCTGTATTATTAGATCTTTCTTTAATCGGACCAACTATGCTTATCGTATGTCTCTCCTTTCCATCTATCATGCCTTCCTAGCAAACAAAGCACACGAGTCTAGCTTTACCACAGACCCATCACACTGATTTGGAAGCTCGTGTGCAAGCTGGCTACGAATGCAGAAATTTGGCAGATAGCAGTGGCCACATTTGACAGCAAAACTACGTACCATAAACCTTCTCAGTCATCCGGTGAAGAGGCCCTGCTAGGACAGCCTGTGAACATCATGGTGAGCACTACGCTTTGTGCTGCTCATTGGCTCTGCACTCGTGGCAGGACCTGAGCCAAGGTCCCCTTAACACGGGACCAAGAATTTGGGAGGCAAGAAAAAGAGGAGAAACGTGATTACATTATCTTTAGACAAGAAGCATTCACTCCTCAGATGATCTAAGGCCAGGGTTTGTCCTCATCCTAGGGTAAAATGCAGAAAGGAAGGTGCTAGAAAATGACTTATGGCACTGGAGTCAATATGCTAATTTCTCTATTGGCTTTTTACAAAGCTACAAAGTTTAAATCTTCCACTTGGTTTGGCTGTGAAGTCCCACTAATTATTTCCATGGTTAATTGAAAAAGAGGTCTGAGGTCTATTTGTAGTAATAGTAACAAAAAACCCCCAAATGAAATAAAACCAGAAAGCCCGCAGTTACACCGTTACAGACTGTCTCTTCCTACATTTTTTGGCTTCCTCTCCTCCATTCTCCTGCACAGCAGTCTCCACGACGTAAAACCCAACTCCCTACCCCCAAGCACTGTAACTGCAGACAAACAGCTCAAGGGCAGCTGCAGAATTTATAGCAATCAGGGAAATTCAATAAAAACTCACTGCAGCTGGAAATTACTGTCCACTCAACAAGCAATGCAGACCTCCATAGGATCGTGTATTGCTTTCAATGTAAAACATTGTGCAAGAGAAGGAAACACATTTTGTGTAAAGCAAATCTTGTAAAGTAACAGCTAAGCTCCAGCTTGCCCATTCTGGGGTACAGCTAAACCAAAATGCAGCAGTCTGCCATTTTGAGCACTGTTTGACCTCTGATTTTTCTAGATATTCACAAGTTTGGAGTTTGTGCACATTGGTGCCTTTCACTAGGATGGAATTGTTGAGGCTGTTGAGGTCTACAGGGCAATGGGCAAAGGCAGGGTGTCTGCACCCGGCTGCTCTCCCTGCAGCACTGTTCCCACTGGAAGCCACAGGCACGCCTGGTGAGGTCTGGGATGCTCAGTGGTTCCATCCCCTACTTAGACAAACGTCTGGCATCTGGATAAAAGCCAGCTGGTGTGGGCCCAACTCAGATAAACTGGAAATGTCGTCCAGCACAGGGAAGCACTGGGACGAATATCCAGATGCAACATCTGTTCCCTATTGCACATCCTCCCAAATTGCCATTGATCTTGAAATGTTATTAGGCTTCCCTCTGGTCCAAGATTAACCCAGCGAACAGATGTGCTAGCAACCCTCAAAGGCAGAAGGGTTTGGTTGTGCAGGACTATCGTCCATCTTCTTAAGGAAAAAGGCTGATAACCCAGATGCCCTCCAACTCAGCAGAAGAGGAGCCAACCTTGCAAGAAATAGGTCAATCAGGATGATAATACCATGACAAAACTAACAACAAAAAGGAAAAGGCTAGAGAGAACAAATGAATATTTTTCTAGCACAAAAGTAAAAGATTTTCAGAACAAATTGAATTGAAATTCCTAAAGATGGGACTGAAGATACAGTGTCTGTATTGGAACTAGCAACCTGGGTTGTGGACAGGAGGTGCCAGAACAATTCACTTATTGGGCAAAATTCAAGCTGGGAATAATAAAAAACATTGGGTAGGGAAGAAAAGCATGATTACATAACTAAAATGAGCAACTAAAACTTTTGCTGGAAAGGACATGTGAGCAAGAGCAGGAAAAGGGGGACACGCCATCTAGAAATGCTGTTCCTAATTTATGAGCCGCTGATACTTCACAGATATGGGAGAAAGTCCAAGTAGATGGTGATGCACAGAAACCACAAACTATCAGGTATAAGGCAACGGCTATAAGAGTTAAAAGGATTCAAGAAAAAGTCTGTGATTAGTAGGATTAAAAACCCAATATAATCTCTCTGCGGTATTTTAGAATAAAGAATCATGATTGTCATATAGCTCACCAAGTATAACGCAAAAAAAGAAGCGATAAATAACAGTATTTCTGTTCTACAGTTGAGAAAACACTGGATGGCATAATATATCATGATAACGATAGCACTGTATTTCTAATCCAACAATAACTTAGAATGATATTAAACAATGTTAGCAAGATAGGCAGTCCAGTCTGGATGACTTCGATTCAACAGCTAAGCCAAAAAGCTCTCTGGATCATTAATATTGATTTTCAGTAACATTTTTGTAAGAATGTCAGTTTTCCATTACTAAACATTTTTTTAAATCAAGATCAATATTTATCTACAGGCTGCTCAAATTTAAATAAGATTAATTCCTGAATTTGGCGAAATCAGAGGCTTGTGTTACACAAGTCATACTACAGGATCACTGCAGACTTTTTGAATTTTTAAGTCTTTGACTGATACATTGAAGATAACCATAGCAAACAGTGATAAACAGCAAGATTAGCTGGAGTCAGGTGGCCTGTTCCAAAGATACCATTGTGGTTTAGGCTGGGCTGGCCACTAAATGAACAACAGATGCTCTCTTTAACCTCTTTTTCATGAACCATGAAAAGAAATTAAAAGGTGCACAGAGATAACCATAGCTGCAGAACTGCAGTGCTGTGAAAGCCACCAATGCACAATGGTGTTGTGCAGGAACTGCCTGAGGCTCTAAAACAGATGCTGAAAAGCTGAGAAAGTTATCTGGAGGTGAGGCAGGAGCCCTGATGCTGTGATGTGCCAGAGGGTGGCAGGAAGGGACAGCCAGCCCCTGCTAAGGGACAGGGAGACGGTCAGAGGGAGGAGATGTCCTTGGCTGTGCCCCTGAGGGTGCAGAGCTTCACCCTCCAGCAATGAGCGGCAGTGCTGGCTGGCCACAGCCATTTGGCTCTGGGGAGACCTTACAGCAGCCTTCCAGAATCTGAAGGGTGCCTACAAAAAAGCTGGGGAGGGACTTCTTAGGAGGGCATGCAGTAATAGGATGAGGGGTGATGGCTTCAAATTGGAAGAGAGTCGATTTAGATTCGGTATTAGGAAGAAATTTTTCACAATGAGGGTGGTGAGACACTGGAACAGGTTGCCCAGAGAAGTTGTGGATGCCCCATCCCTGGAGGTGTTCAAGGCCAGGCTGGATGAGGCTTTGAGCAGCCTGGTCTAGTAGGAGATGTCCCAGCCCACGGCAGGGGGGCTGGAACTCGATGATCTTTAAGGTCCCTTCCAACTCTAACCATTCTATGATTCTGTGATTTGAGAGCATAGTGAAACACCACCATGGATTGGCGTTAAAGGGACTGCAGCCACCCTCTGCAAGGCTGGAGACAGTATCCCTGGCACAGACCCGGTGCCAAGTCCAGCCCAAAGGAGCAGGGGAGGCTCCAACATCCCTTCCTCAAGCCCTGCCAGTAAGGCACCAAAGGGACACCACCAGCAGCACTCATACTTTCAGGATGGGCAGATGAGAGGGGCCAGTCTCCTACATGTGCCAGGGGAGTAGATGAGCTGTGTGTAAATAATGAGATTCGGCCAGAAAAGTGTTGGGGACTTATCACGGGTTTTCCAAATACCTGCATGAAAGGGATAGTCATCTCAGTTTGGGAAAGCATGGACTCAGTTTGGGATATGAGCAAAGCCACCAATTGGTAGTCGGTGCACAAAGAGTACCACAGATGGAGACTCTACAAAGCACCTCCCCCTCCCCAAACCCCTATAAAATTTCCAACTAATTATTGGAGAAACCCCATCCCAAAGCAGTTCACATTTAAGGACAAGACCTTTACAACCATAAACGTCATTCCTGCACTGTCCTGGAAGGCAGATGTGCTGTATTTTGCAACCTATGCCACGCTTACCTCTGTATAAGTAGACCCAGGGCTATGCCATCCTGCTGTGGGACATGCACGACCGTGTGCGTAATTCTCATGTAATACATGAATGAACGAATTACCAGCGTCTTTCCCTACGAACCAGCAAACAAGGGAGGGAGAGCCACGACCACAGTCAGAAAATGTGACCAATGCAGAGAGAGAGACACTGGAAGAAGCAGGTTTCCCCTCCGAAAACACGTGAGAAGGGGGCTGTAAGAAGCCATTGCCAGGAACAAGAAGTCTGCTTGGGGAGGAGGGACAAAGCATGGGTGTAGTCATCGGCAAATGTTTTCTTGTCCCCTGGGAAACACAGAGCTGTCATTTCCCTCAGCCTACCCTCCACACAGAGGGAGATGAACATCTCCTCCTGCAGCCTTTACAAAAAGGTAGGCCAAGGCAGAGGCTCCATCTTCTCCAGTGCTTGGAAATGGCTGACAGTTTATATGGACACTGCGTGTGCAGCAACATGTTTATCTTCCGCTACAAAATTGAACAACTGCTGCTACAACTGCTTTGAAACGCAGCTCTTGGAGAGGCCACAGCACAATGATTCTGTGGTTTTTTTCCCCTGAGTTTCTCAGCCATTTCAATTTCCAGCAGAATTAAGTTGTCTGAAGTTGACCAACTCCAGCTGTGCACAACAAAGACACATGGAAGAGGCATGTATAGAAAACCTGTGCATTAAAGCTTGATGCACAACTATTTCTGTTTCAGGAAATTTATCCTGTAGGTGGTAGAAGTTTTCTGGTGTTCGTAGGAGCATCATGAAATATTTACTACACTTTTATTTCTCTTAACTGCAAAAAATAAACAATCCGTGTCACCTCCCAAGGATGCACTATCTTCTTGTCATACCTTGAAGTCAATAATGAAAACCTGGAGTTTGAAACATGGGCTTTGCATCCTGGGATGTGAAGTGGCAGATAAGAAGTACAAACAGGCAAGAATACAAATTGTGTTGCCCGCAAGGTCACTCACCGGCAAACCCGAAACACATGGGATTGTGCTGATATTCAGCAGATACCTAACTGATATGTGATAGCACTATTTATTTATTTTTTTTTTAATTAAAGATTTCCATGTGTTCTCAACTGCAGAATACTTGACCTGACAAGCACATGCAGGCACAAAAGATTATGTGACACAAGAAGAAAACAGAATAGACAGGAAAATATATCTGAACTGTACCCAGTAATAGCTTCATTTGCCTGTTCCCTGGGGAGCTCTGAACTGTTTTGTGTGCAGAGGCTGTTAAACAGGAAATTATTTATTGGAAAGATAATACAGCATAGTTAGAAGCATTTGACATGAGCTGCCTAGGTACACAACAACCTCTACTTACTAGAAGAGAAATTACGTCCACCTAATCAAACAACTGGAAGAAAACCTGGTAATTTGAGTGGTAAACTGAAGAGGTTAAGCAAGGCTAGCTGTCCTTGCCTTACGCACAGAAGCTCTGAGGACCCCTTCACAGTGGAAAGAGCTCCAATAAGGGCAGAGATGGAAGCGCCCACATCAGCATCTTCACACCTAAAACCTGCTCAACAACACAAAGTCACGCTCACAGGCCATTGCATGGACCTATATAAACCAACAGCCCCTTTTCTCTCAAAAGTTCTCTGATCAGAAGGGGTGTAACTGAAACTGATCTTCAGTGCTATCCTTTCAGCCTTCACAATTAACACTCAACCAAATGAATACAGACTGATCTGCAGCAGATCAGAGCAATTCCTTTGGCTTTCATCCACGCTGGATGAGGCCAATTCTCAGTTTCCATGAGACTACAGAGACCAAGAGGCTTCATTTGAACCTCAAGGACTGCAGCCATCCTGGCTCAGCTGCCTGTGATGCAGCAGGAGAAGGGATTAATACATCATCCCATGAGGCTGTGCCTACACCTTCTGGAAAAGTGGACTTCAAGAGGGACTGCCGGTTCTTGGCTTGCAGCTCTCTCCAAGAAACCAGAGGAAGCGATGAATCTTCTCGCAGATCTGACTTTTATAGAACGCATTTGTAAAGCTGCCAACATAAAGCAGCTGTTTGATGAAGCGCAATATTCCCATAACATATTCTGATGGGAATGTCTGTTTTATGTGGAGATATTGTACATATTCTGAAACATAAATTACATGCATTTTTCTGGAAACTTTCAAGTGATCTCTCATACAAACTCTAGATGAGAGCTGTGCTGATGACAGATTTGAGCACTCAAAGTAAACAAAAAGAAAGTTTAAAAAGGGGAGGGAGAGTCTGAATTTAAATAAAACAGATAATGCTGCAAAATAATAAAATAATAATGCAAGTAATAAATCTAATTTTGGGTCATCCTGAAACATGATCTTCAATCCAAAATGAAATGCTTCCTTTTATTTTCAAGTTATTCAATCCTTAAAAACATTCTTCCTTTAAGGAAAAATCATTTTTTTTTCAGTAAAAAGCTCCAAAATATTTGGGGAAAAAAAAAAAAAACAGTAAAGATCTAATTTTGAAAATGCTGAACCAGGACAGTGCAGCATCTGGGGAAATCATTTTTCTTCTTCAGTCAAAACTACTGGCAATAACCATCCTTGAAAATGCAAATATTTCTGATCCCTAACTAATTCTGCTTCTCAGCAAATTTATGACTTGTCAAAAAAGAATTTTCCCAGCTTTATTCATGAAGTTGGAGGTAATTATCACTTTTTCAGCTTATATAAGAGTGAATGTGTTGCTAATCAAGCCGGTGGGAATTAGAAGAGGTACAAAGCAGTTTGCACAACTCTCACAATTATTCCAGTGAATTGTAAATGATATTAGAGCATTGCTTTCAGTAGTAGTAATATAATGCCTCTCCAAACCTGAACGGAACAAAGAAATCGCGCACGACACATGAACTATCAGAGAAAAAGGAACAAAACACCTTTTTTTTCCCAACCGCCAGAATTAAGGTCCATATCCTGCAACCCCACTCCAAATCTGACAGAGCGATGGCCTAACCAATGCTAACATGGGCGACGTGACAGGGTGAGTGGTGGGTTAGTTTTGTCATCTTGTGTCTATTTTCAAGAGATCTGACCTCATCCATTTAAATGCCATAGTTGGCATTTTCCAACATCTGTAGTTATACGCAGATGGCTAATTTGAAATGACTGCTACTAATATGTGCATCAGGAGCACTGTTTGCCATAAAGGCCGAGTATCAGTAATGTCCGGCAAAATGAGCTGCAAGCACTCAGTGCTGTGTAAGAATGGGTTGATTAATACTTTCAGAGATGGAGAGATGATTTTATACCCAATAAAAAGGACATCTGCTAACTCTGAAAGGTGCAAAAGTACTACCGTTCCTTAGAAAACATAATTTCACTTTTGTTGATTCATCATTGCTGCAAATGAAAACTGCTAGATAAGATTTTTCAACTAAAATGAAACACACTGTATTCAATAAATAAATTTATAAAGCATACATATATTTCCTCTTCTTTTCACTGGGTTTGAGCTTATGACAGTATTTTCACATTATTCCTATTAGGTATTACAATCATGGTTGGAAATGTACACATGGTAGATGGTTTTGCATTAACAATGGAAAGCCAGGTGACACATTCATGTATTGAATTCTGTGACTCCTGTGTTGACCCACCTACAGTGGGGAAAAGCATCCTGCTGCAGTTCCAATAATACTCAGAAGATGGTTCTAATGGTCTTTGACTGTACCATCTGCATATCTCAAAATCTACCAGAACCATAAAACTATAAAAACATAGATAATATTTCCAAATAAACTAGTTGAGAAATTTCAAAATTCAGCATAGCACTTTAACATACCAAGTGAGTGAGATTTAAGCAAGCCTATAAAGTTAAGCTTTGTGTACTTAAATGCTATCCTGAGTTGGAAGGGGAGGTTCTAAATTTAGTGTATAAATATTAACTGTAATATATTACAGCAAAATTCTTTCCACAGAAATACCTCTATGCTTCATTATGCAAATGTATACTCAGAAATGCCTTGCAGGGATTCTTAAATTGGCAAGGATACAGTTTCCATTATACCTTATCCCAGACAGCTGAATGTCGGCAGCTAAATTTCCACACAACACTTAAGAAGAAGAAAAACAACAACAACAAACTTCGAACCTTTGAGAGATGCAGTTTGCACTTGCCATATTCTATAAAGACAAATGCCAATGGAAACTACATTTGTTTTCATTGTACCACAGAATATGAAATATCAGCAATAAGATTCTAAACAGCCTAAGGGATCGCTTGAATGTTGATGTTGGGTACCTACACTGAGACTTCACAATGGCCTTTAGGTCTCCAGATTCCCATAACGTGACCCTAAAAATCCTTGCTCAGCTGCCACCAGCCTCTGAAGGCATGACGCACTCCATAGAGAGAGCAAACCACAATTTCAATGTCAAGTGAGGTCCCATAATACCTGAAAGGACACTTTCTGCATCTTGGTTTTGACAAGACAAAGCAGCTGGAAGCATACGATTAGAACTCAGAAATCAGGCATCTCTCTGCCTAAATAAGTCTACCATATCTTTGGGTTTATTCAGAGATTTGTTTGTTTTTCTTGCCTGGAAATTTCATTAAAGCAGATCTTAAAGGATTTTAAGAAAAACATTTGTCATTGATTGGACAAACTTCATACTAGAGGAAACGTGACCAACTGTTAGGGTAGTGTTTTAGGAGACAGGACACAAATTTGGTTTTATCTGCAATCTCTTTCATGTGGAACAGTGAAATACTCCCAGAATGAGAGGCCAAGAAGCCTCTTCCCCAGGAAGGCAAGTTTCTGTCAGCTGTTTTCCGCTTTCTCTCATCTTTGTCCAACACTTTCTCAGTACAAATGCCAACACTGTGCACCATGACAAGAAAAAGAGTACGTACTATCGTAGCCAAGCTTGCAATGCTGTGGCTCAGGAACTTCTTTTGTGATGTGGAGGTGGAAGGTATAGGCTTGAATCCTCTATGGTTAAAGAGTGGAACTTAAGCCCCCACATACTGGTGAAATGGACTACTGTACAGGGGTACACTGAGAGATTTTTCAAAGAAAAGGGTGACTTCTTCCATTCCCTGTCCTTTAAGTTCTTTAAGATAGGGTATGGGCGTGTGCCTTCAGAAGAGGAATGCACAGACTTGAAGCTGGGGTGGAAAATATTTTTGCAGACCCAAGAGAATCCCCCAACTCACCTCACTATCAGAGTTACCAACTGGCTAATTGAAGGTAAGTGCAAGTGCTGTGACAGCGACACATAAGCTTTTGCTTGCATCCTTGTCTGGCTGAGATCTCACCTGGTGACGGTCAATTCTTCTCATACACCAAGTAAGGAACATGGGCATCTTAACATGAGGTCTGTGTTCTCGTTCAGGGTCAAGCATACTAGAGATGGACCTACCTTCTCGGCATCAAAGAGCAGATCTAGCCCTAAATGACACACGTAAACATTTTCGAAAGTAATGTGGTCATTTATGCCTCTAAATCTCAGTGAAAAACAGTTAGATTTCATTTGCCAGCTTTCACATACTTCTTGTTAGAAGAAGTATTTATGGTTTAAGAACTTTTTATCGCATTTTTCATATTTGATAGAGTAGTTCCTTCAGAAAGACACTTTAAAAAAAATTATTCAGAAAAATTTTTCAGAAATTTGAGATTTAGAGCTGCTAAACAATAGCAGTTACATGTCTAAATCTTACACATGCTATGGATTTCTAATATTACATTTATTAGTCCAAATTATTTTATATGGAGGGGAAAGATGCCTCAAGTTATTCCTTCAGAACTGGTAAATACCTAAAGGCTGTGAAAATGAATTTATTAATTAAACATACTACAGAATATGGAAAAAGTCTCATCACTGGCATTTTCTTTAGCACTAGAATTTCCAGAGTGTTGCACTACAAAAGACTTAGAGCCAGAGCACAGGCTCAAAGGTCTACAGCTCTTGCAAATAAGATGCCTCTCTGGAAGGAAACCTTTAGAGAGGTCTCAATCACCAGAAACAATATGGATATTCACAGACAGGACTTGAAAAGGCGATAAGACAATGAAACCACAACAGTGTTAAAAACGAGGATAGGCCACGGATTATTTTTGCATTCACACAACTATCAATCTCAAATAAAGTAAAATAAAATGTGATGTGCAACATGTTCCAGCCTCCTGAACTTTTGCAGAGGCGGCAGAAGTGTGGAACTTGAGCTCTTTTGAGAAGGTTTTGAAAACCTGAACTCATGAAACTTACTGTAAAAATCCTACTCTTTGTTTCAAAAGCAATTTGCTTCAATAAAGTAGGGAAAATGGAAAACACAGAATATTTGCAAGTTGAAGGATGACTTGCAGAAGCCCCTAATTGCAAAATAAATACTTTCTTCAAATCTTGCTGCGATCTATGTGCATTAGAATGTTTGCTACCATAGGAACCTGAAGATGTAGCAGTGCCTGAGCTATTCCAGTTGGACTGGATGCACATACTTAGATGTGGGAGGGGATTCATGAGGGCTGACAAATAAGACATTTGTCAAACATTGGTCTAGTGCTCAGCACGTGCTTCTGAAGTAGCAACTCAAGAGTAAAGTAAGTTTTTCAAGGCTCTTTCACTACAGCTTGATTCTCTAGGGACTGATTTTTCTTTTTATAAGTTTCATATCTTACGAGGGATGAGCAGGAACACAAAGCAGTAAGTATGTGCACACCATATGTGTGGTTGTGTGTGTGTATACGTGTATATCCATCCAAATCTCTGGCCTGCAAATACACATTCACTGTCTCAATATGCACATAAATATGGTACACAGTTTTTTAACAAATACAAAAGATCGTCTCAGTAGTGTGTAAGCATAATGCTGCAAAGCCACCAAAAAGGCAAAAGCAGAATGCATAATGAAGTGCTTCTTTTTCCTGCCAGTAATTACATTTGCATGAGAATGACTCCAACCACTATCATTTATCATTTCTGGTGATGGAAATCTATGGTTGTATGGTTACATATTCTATCCAATTAAGAACCCTACTGCAGCATTAGAAACGTTTGTTTTAGCTTATTACAATATCCTTGAGAAGTCTTCAAGAAATATTAAAACATACAGCTACATCTCTTGCAGTACTTCATAATTTACCAAGCACATAAGATTGACAGGCAATAACGATGCAACTGGCTGCCAGCCTAATCTCCGTAATGACCTGCATTTCACAGTTGTTAACACAGTTACCAGAGTCACACTATCACCATAATTCTGAAGAAACGAAGTGGCAATGACAGCAAAATGTTTTTTCTTTTAAAGAAAAAGCAACACAGAAAAACCCCAAAACCAAAATCACTTGACATTTCTCCTTTCATAATGTTCTCAATACTCATTTTAATGTGATTTTTCCCAATGAGTTTTACTATTTATATTAAGATGTGAGTTACTGCAGTGTTTTGGCTGGGGTGCGTTTCCTCAAATACTTATGCAGACGCTTGGAGAACCAAACCCTACTACACCAATTAACGTGCACAAAATTCAGGTAAAACTATTCATATCAAAATAACTTTCAAAAGAATTAACACATGCAAACATACTGGATGGCTCATGCTAATACACATAAGATAATTAAAACACAGACTTGTGAAGTAAAACTCATTAAGAACGAACTATAAAACAGAATGTGATCCTGTTTGAAATCTTTCATCTCAATCTTTGAAAATTTTCTTCATCCTGAGGAATTTCACTTTTTTATACGGCTGGGAATTATTTAATACCCAATCAGAATTTCACCCGAACACCTTATATACAGCATTCCTCCATCTGTGGCATAGTAAAAACTCCTGTGTTAAAAACTGTTAGCAAGTAAAATGTCACCATTTTATATTTAATGGCTTGATAACTTCCTTCAAAATGAACGCAGTACTTAATCTGTGCCCAAGCACTACTTGTGCACGTACAGAAACACCGAATATATCCAATTTTTTAAGTCCCTCCAAACTTGGGAGTCACAAAAGTAGGAAATGTCTTCCAGTGCCAACCTCTATGTCAAGATCCAAGCTGGTAGAAAGACTGATCCACTTCGTACTTCACCTACTGTGTTGTTCATTCTGAAGCAAAAGCTATGGGGGGCATAAAGTAAGTTTTTCAAGGTTTCTTCATAGCTCTTGGGACTCATTTTGCCTTTAACAAGTTTTATAGCTCTCACAATGCTCAGAAACACACACCAGTTTCTTTCATAGTAGCCTGTATCAAACTACACCTGTACCCAGCTTAATGTTTCTCCTTCACCCTTGGTATCTACACCAAGCAATGATGGGAGGCCATGAAAAACTCCTCACAGACACGGTGCTTCCAGAAAACAGTATGACTTGCCAGTCATCCTGCAGTCAAAATTCTTGTATGATTCTCTCTCCACCTCACTACCCATTTTTCAGGTAACAAAAGAAAGGTCACTGTAACCTTTAAGTAAAATACACAAGCATCCATTAACATGACAAACTTCCCATCTTTCAGACTTTATAAAAATATGGTTGATATTTCCCACCATGTATAATTGCTTGCAGAATCCTATTGTTCAACACTGAGAAACAAAACTATTTCAGGAAATAACTGGCGATTAATCATGATCAACTGTCACACCTAATTTAACTTTAATTCTATGAAAAGATTTTTCTATACAATCCAAAGTGAAAATACACATTTTAATGTGCAGATGAAGAAAGTACAGTAGCATAGCCAGCATCCATCAAATTTTTTTCTATCAAGAAAATATATTTGCAGGTTTTAAAATACTAAATGATTGCTTCTTTTTATGAAGTTATTTAAAAAATGACACAAAATAGAGATATATTCAACATTATTTTTCAATTGCTTTCATTTATTGCTACTTCTTTGAAGTAAGTCCCAGCAGTTTACTACACTTAAATGTTTCAACTGAGAGCATACATTTTCAGAAAGCATTCATCATACATGTTTCCACTCTGTATCAGACCTTATCAAAAAGCTGAGCTTACCTCAAAATAAGGGGGGTGGAGGAGGGGACGAAAAAACGCGCTTTGTACTTTTGAAGTAGGAGCTTGCTGCACATCCTGAATATATTTTAAAAAGAAAAGACGAATGGGCAAACTGAGAGAAGCCATCGTAGCACTCGACAGGTAGAAAAGAGAGAGAGAACTGTGCCATAACACTGCTCTGCTAAGGTGATCCAGCTGCCCATGTATCCTTTCAGAAATGGTAAAACTAATAACACAGTGCAATTCAATGCAGTTTATCTTTCCTATCATCCTAACTTCCAGTTATGTCCCTTTCGTATCTGTCCTTTAAAAAGATTATTGCAGCAACTTGTTAGTTGTAGTCACTATTCCTTCAACTCGTGGCTTAAGTCCATTACACAATTCACAGTGTTAGGATACAGCAGGAACCACGCACTGAGCAGAGAGTTAGAAGCCAGCAAATAAATGAAATACATGGTTCAAAGTTTTGGGGTGGTGCAAGGACAACCACATATATCCCTCAGGACAGAAAAGCTATTATCAATTACTTGATTGCTTAATAGAACTGTCCACTTCTATCACAATTTGGCCAAAAGCACCGAAAATCCACACTAGCACTTAATGACGCGTTTAGGAAAATAACATTGCATTAATAGTTTGAAATATGACTTGGGGTCTATCATCTGCTTGGGAAAAGATGTAACTTGGAATGCTGTTCTCCTGAATGATATATGCCAAAATGGAACTTAAAATTTTATATCTGTAACATGAATTATTCAGTCTATGTGTGAAAATGTCATTATTTTATACTGGGTAACGTGAATATTGAATGGCTATTCCCAACTGCAGCAAGACTTTAATTCCTGAAACATTTAATTTATCTTCCACAAATAAGATATCTAGCGAGAAACAACTAAGATATCTAGTGAAAAGAGGCAACTTAAAGGATGTCAAAATCAAATTCAATGGCAAAGATGTGTTTGTATAGAGACACAATTCCTAGTGGTTAAAACAAAAAATCATGAGTCTGGAGACAGCAACGTCTTCTCAGTTGACGTCTGTCACTCAAAGTACCTCTGCTTACAGCTGCTTCTGGAAAGCTCATTTGCTTACTTTTACTTAAAGAAATGTCAGGACCCAGAGTCAGTCAGGGGATATTTACCTTTCCTTGGCTTCCAAAATGTTAAGCAAGAAGTGCGATAAGGCAACATAAGGCTTTTCTCATCCCCTTCAGATTCATCATCACTATGTTTGCTTCCTGAGATGGTGTAAATCCAGAAAGTCCCATGGGCAGTAGGTGGGAATTAAAGTGCGGAAGCCTCCACACGCAACTCCTGAGGTGAACTCATGGCATCCCATCTCAAAAGCAAACTAACACAAAGCATGATAACATTTCTACCCTAACTTTTATGAGGCTCTAAAAAAAAAAAAAAAATTATAAGACGGACAACCATCAAATGATTTTTACCATGTCCTGCCCTAGGTGGGGATTGTATTCATATTTTTGTCTAATACCCCTAGGGAGAGGATGAGAAGAGACTGGAAACTCAGAGCTCATGGGAGCTGCTGAGGATGAAGCAGGGACTTGGATGGACCACAGCTGTTAATCATGTTTTCCTCAGACTAGGTTCACAAGGCTTCACGGTTTGCATATGCAAATAGGACCCACGCCTGCTCCTTAAGTCAGGGTCGTTTTCAGAGGGGAGAAAATTACTATAGAGAAGAAATGAGTATGCAGTGTACACAGAAGCTATTGTGTTTTCACCTCTTTAATACGTAACCGCATGTGCCTTAAGGGACGAATATCAACTAGTTTTACACTATAAAAATAGTATCTGCTAATTAATGTCTTCTGCCACAGCAACCTAGGAGAAAAAATGCTGGCATCTACACACAAAAAAAAAAAAAAAAAAAGAAAGATAGTCCCTATTTTAAATTAATTATTGCCATGTCATTACTTTAAGGCTTGGGAAATCAGTTATAGGACACATTTTACTCTGAGGAGGTTCCCTCAAGTAACAAAGGAGAAGGTAATTTCCAAAAAACTCTTACAAAACTAAACAGTGGTGATCTCAGATGCAGAAACAGAATTGCCAAGCGCTAAAAGCTTAGAAAACCCCAGCAGCTCTCTGTCAAATGACTGACCTGGAATAGAGTGCACAGCCGTGAGTGGTGGTCAGCAGACCTGATGCCACATAGTCATGAGGACGCAAAACTATTTCGAGATATATCAGAAAACTTTTGTCTGTCTTTGGACTGAAATATTGCCACCATCCTCTCAATCATTCCTTGCTCAAAACAGGGAGTTAAAATTATGTATTGTTGTAAGAATGAATGTTCACAAAATCAACCCCCCTTGATTCTCTCATCATTCTCCACTCACAAGGTTTTTCATTTTTCTCATAAGAATATCAATTAAAACCAAGAACAACCCAAAAAGGTATAACACTGATTAAAACTGGTTTTTTCCAAGAGATTGGTAAAATCACGTTTGAAGAGAAAATACAGTCAATTCGATAAAACATCACAAATACGGCTGTGGATCTGTCCCAAAAAATGAAGTTACCAATTTTCTGTAATCAGAGAGTTTCAGTCAAAAATATATTACTACAGCCAAAAACCTTGTCATAATAAAAAGATGAACATACAACTTCAGTGCACAAAGTGATGTCTACCAATTCTCAATAGCAGCCCAAACTATTGCCTTATAAAAACACTAACAATCCAAAATACAGCTACCTAGAAGTGCTAGAAGATGTTCTGAATAAAAATATATGAAACAGTATAACTGCTAAGGTTTGAAGACTGACAGTTTAAGAGTTCAGTCAGAAAGGCACTTGATTTGTATAAAGTAAAAAATATATATGTATATAAATATATCTCTATAAATATATATAGAAATATTTTCCCAGCCAGGCAGCAGAAGTGTGAATGGCATGCATTGCATTCCACAGTGCCTTCCACTCCTAAGAATATTGCACTACAGCGGTATTAAGATGATTACTTGAGAAACGGTTGAAGCAAGCCATCATTTGCCAGAATATAAACCCAGAAATTAAATTACAGCCAACATTTCTCAAGCAGTTAATGTTTTAACTAAGTTTCCAAAAGAGTCAAGTAGTACCACTAGTGGACAGATACCTTCTACATCAGTAAAACAGTGGTTTAAAGCATGATGAACCACTGTTATAAAGAAAACTTCTACTCTTAATCAATGTAACTATGAAGTAACAGCTTGTTAAAGTATCCACTAGTAATTTACTGAGCCTTAATAAATTACATCTGGATACAGCTGTGACCTTTAATAACAAGACATGCTAGAGAACAGAGAAACATTAAAAGATCAAGGACTTTTAGTCCTTGGGACAAGGACCTTAAGACAAGATATTTAAGAGACCATGGATCACTTAAAGAATTAAGACTACTGAATGCTACACAAAAACCAGCTAAGGTTGTGTGATGTATCATCAAGTCTACGTTATCCTGCTCCTGCAGCATCACAGCTGGCAACGATCTAGGGATCATCCAGAGGAAGAGTCAGCCAATTACCACCCCTCAAAACTCCAAGCTGTGATTTTTGGCCTATCCTGAGTACAATAGATTTGACAGGAGTGGCAGAAATGTTCTCCCAACATTAGCTGTTCGATGCCCAGTCTATCTCTGTTGCAGAAAATGATACAGCTCTCCACTCAACCCATTAATGAAGTTCAGCTCCATTTCAGGTGAGAATCACTGACTCAAAATTCCTTTCAAATCTCACCTGACCCCTTTGTCCCCTGGAAAGGCCACTGCTCTTTCTCCTGTTTCAGTCAGTCCAGACACACATTAACACTTTCATCAGAGGATCTTGTAGGAACTGTTTCAGGTACATTTGGTCCCCGCATTTCTGGATCTGTAGCTTTCAGTCAACTTCCCCAGGTATATGTTTCAGGAAAACAATTTTGCTTACATTCCTAGCACTTGGATTCTAGTCTCAAATTAGCTTCCCTGGCGTTGCTTTCCTTCTGGTGATGCAGGAGCTCATTTATGTTTATTTGTTGTAGTGTTAAATGACACTTGAGCATCTCCTGAAGAGGACCTATACACAGGTCCACATCCATAGCTACCTCCTCAAAGGTAGCTTCCTAAAGGTCCCCTGTCCTTTTTTTTGCAATGCTGCAAGGACTTTTTCTTTGCTATATTTTCCAGCTACTTCAGGTGCTCCTGCAGTTTGCCATCCCAGTCCAAGTTGTTTTAGAACAGTCATGCTTCTCAGCTTTTGTCCTCTTCAGAACTATTTCTGAGCCTCACTAGCCCTTGTAGAGGTAGCAGAGAAGGGCCAGACAAGCTTCTCTTCTTTAACCCCTTCATTACAATGGCAACTTTGGCAAAGAATGCTACAGACATAAAAGTGTTAAGAGGCATGTAAGAGGCAGATGGATTTGAAAACCAATGCAGGAGAACAACTATTGATCATTTAAGTATTGAATTAATCCAGGTATTTTTCATGTGGACTATTGTTTTCACTTGAAAAGCAATACTGGTTAAATCATGGGGATTTCTATTATAGTAAGATGCTCTTCCATGGGCAACAGATAAATTTAACAGGGTTCTGATTTTGTCTACAGGTCTCTTGCTAATCCCATCCCAGAGGAAAAATTAAAAACCTAGGATTCCCAGCCATGAAAACAAATAGCACCTGCAGTCAGTAGCTACATCTGTCTAAGCCACCAAAGCAAGTCTTTCTGTCAGAGACAACCAGTCTACAAGGGCATACTCCTGTATAAATAAAACCAGCACAAGGAGGAGGGCCACCTCAGCAGGGCACCACCTATGTTGGGAGACAGAAGAAAGTGGGGACACACCAGTGGCTTTCCAGGAGTCCTGCTCCATCGGTGCAGAGTAGGCTTAGGCAGTGCAGAGAGCTTGTTCCCAAGGCAATCCAATGACCCCCATCTCTTCACACCATGCTTCATCATTTCCTCCCAAAAGCAGTGGTTCCTATTAGGCAGCAGCCCTGGTATTAGCACGGTGATGCTGCTGATCAAATACGGAGTAGCTCTAGCTATAGCATATATAATATAACCATAGCATATATATCTCTCTAGCATTTGAAAAGATTCATAATCAGACTCTTGACAGCTTTTCCTTATTAGAAGGATTCAGCACATATCTCTTTCTTCCTATACCTGACATCTGGGGCTGGAATGCAGCATGCATTCAGATTTCCAACATTTGCACCTACAATTTTGGTTCTCCAAACTTTGCTTGAAAAGCTCCACAGAAGTCTTTCAAAATCAAATCTGAACCAGTAAGATGAGAAACAGAAAAATAGATTTGGATGTGCTTATTGGCACAGACGCCACAAAAGGAGCAGCTGAAGAGGAGGCCAAGAACAAAACCTTAATGTAGTTCAGAATTCAAGGAGGTGGTATTAGATGAACAAATGCTCCAGTAATATGCTGATTCCATTAGCAACTCCAAATCAGACAGACAGTCCCCGTGGATTCATGTCACAAAACCTACATTTACAGGAAGACTATTCCCCTTTGCAGGAAAGGCTTACCAAGAATAAAATCCCTTGTAATGAAAACCAGCAGAGAGAATAAATTACCATAAATTCTTTGTATTCCAGTTGCACGGATAATAACGTGGGTATGAGCTTCATGCTCTCCACATGAGAACATTCTTGAATATCCTGACGACACCCTGATTGCAAACAAGGATGAAGAAGCTTTAATCCAACCACATTATCTCTCTTTCACTCACATAATCCATCTTTGCTGTTCTTCCTATTTAAGTCGAAGTTGATCTTGAAATAGTAGGCCTGATTTTGTTTATCTTAACATCTAATAAGAAAAAAAAATCTTGACAGTGCATACATGTCTCCCACACACAAACACACACTTTCAGGAAAAGATGAGATTTTGAGAGACACTCTTATATATGACTGAATTTTCCAGAAACATAATTTAGATATCCACTTCATAAAATATGTAGCAGATACGTTTTTCAGAATATTATCTTGAAGAAGGAGCATTAGCTATCATTTTCTAAGTCTTTAAGATGTTTATGGAGTGAACGCAACTTTATTCATCTATTGCTACATGCTGTAAAGTTACCTTCTAAACGACTACAATGTTTTACCTATTTTATATTTATCATTCAAATTGGAAGAGCAGTGGTTATTTCTTTACTCTCATAACTTCAGATCTCAAAGAAGAATCAGGAATTTGAGACAAACTATTTGAGTGTGTTGCTACACTCTTCCTCATATTGCAGTATTTTTTTTAAAGTACAGATTAATCTATGTATTAAAAATTAATCTATGCAGAGACATCAAATTTCAATCTTTTTGCATACAGATATGCAACAATCAAAATGTGACTGGTTGCAGAGAATATGACTGTTCTAGATTTTAGATTTATCTCACTCTTCTAAGGAAATTAACATTTAGAATTATTCCTTCCTACACTGCACTAATCTTTTATTGTAATTATTTGGGATTTGAAGTATTGCATTAGCTATAATCTCTGGTTTCAGTAGTATGATATGATAGTCTTTGTATGTATGTGTCCACATACATGTATATATAGACAGTATATTTACATAAACACATATGTATATTACATTTTTTATGATTTTCAGATGCTTTAATATTTTCCACAACAGTGAAAATTAAATGCTGAATTTAAGTTTGCTTTTCTTGACTTCATTCACAGACCTCTTGAAAGTAGTGCACGGACTGTGAATAGTTCATTGGTCGCACATTGAATAACTTTATTTCCATCTAAACCTTGGCTAAACGATTTTAACTCAAAATACTTTCACTCAAGTAAACCATTCAGGTCTATAAATCTAGATTTAGTTTCTTAAGTTACAGTGGCTTGGCAAAACTGACCTTTTTCACTTTATTCAGCTTATGCAAAGAATTCTCCTGATCCTGATGGATCACTATCCATTACATGATAAAGTTTTGGTGGAATTATATACAGATTTTCCATCCAGGTTTGTAAATTGTTCATGATAACTTTGCAAGAGTCACTTGGTGTGATGTTCTCAGCTTTGCAGTCAATGTTTACCTATGTTTGTCACCCTGAAGTTTGTTTCTGAACAATAAGGGTCTACTCCATTATTTTGCTATTCACCATAAATTTTGACTTCGTCAAATATTCTTCTGTCTCCATTTGTTAAGGCATAAGATTCAGATATCAGGGCATATGATGTCTCAAAGACAAGTGGTATAGTTATACAACACATAGACAGATATTTTGTTCTTGGATAAGCAACAAAATGATTTTCATTCAAATTACTGTTTTTCTTCTTTCTTCACAATGAACCTCAATTGTTAGCAGAGTAAAAGCAGTAAAATTAAACCATATTCTGATTCTCAAACTTGGGAAATATAGTGAAATCTCAATCAAAAAAAAAAAAAAACCCTGAATATATAATTATTGCTCAGCTTGAGAAAATAAGTAGAAAATCGTATCGATGAAGAAAATCTGAACATTCTTTCAGCTAATCATAAATCACTCAAATGCCTGAAAACACAATGTTTCAAACAGGTTACCAAACTTCATCTCTTTTGGTTTACGTACCCAAAAATGTCACCGTGGGACAGACTAGAGAAATTAAGAGGAATCACCATAAATACAAGTAGCTTCACTCTTCCCAATATCATCCTTCTGCTTTTTCCTTTTTATGCTAACACAGATAGTAGCATTTGCCGTGAAAAGATCACAGGAAATGTCACTTACTTCATTACTCTATGTCTAATTATGATTAAATAGATTAGGGGGGGAGTTCATTACAGTAATTTTTTGGCTCCCACCTAATTCCCAGGAGATACTCGAAGCAGAGAAATTTCTCAGCAGTGAATGAGCATGCGAGTGGACACATGGCTGTGCCGAGTGCTACCTTCAGTGGGACAATACACTGGAAATGTTAACTTTGTCCCTAATTTCTTCTTAAGCAGCTACCCATCAGCTTTCATCAGTATCAAACCATACAAGTTTAAAATCGCAACAAGTGAAAATTCACACACACAGAGACCAGATTCTTTGATTCATAACAGGCATTTAGCTATCAGGCTCCACATTTTCACCAAACATAAAATCACCAAAAGCAAAAAAAACCCAAGTACTAATATATTCTTCCTTTTCACATGCCTGATTTTTAAAAAAATTATTATCTTCTTGACATAACCAACTATAAAATTCTCTATTTTAAAAGTAAGTGTAGCAGAAAGAATATGCAAAGTAACCTTGAGGTTACCTATACACACTTGGGAGTCCCAGAGATGCCCTTAAGTCACCTTTTTCTTGCTACCCAGGGTATCACTTGAGCAGATTGAAACTAAACGAGTGCCTCAGCACGCTGACCTGGATTTCTCAAACTGTGATGCATGTACAGACACAATACACAAACCACTTCAAAACAGCATGTAGCCTGTGCAGCTAATACCCATTCAGGAAGGTCCAACCTCCCCCACTGCCCAATGGCAGAAATCAGGAAGAAGTTTGGAAGTTGGTTCCCTGATCTGTTGGGGAACCATGAAAAAGAAATAACTTGGATTCACTACTGCCTTTGTGACCTCCTCTTTCCAGCTACTTATTTGCAAATGTATGGGCACTTCTTTTGACAGCCAAGGAAAAAAAATCCAACACCAAAACACACAGTAGAGTGGAATGACACAGCAGGTCTGAAATGTGCATTGAAAGGCAAACTGACTTGGCTAGAACTGTTTGACTCACGGCTAAATCGAGCTCTGCAATCTTGAAGACAGCTGCAAAGCTGCGTACTGAGTAGACCACATCCCAGCCCAGCCGCTCCAAGCTCTCTGCCTGGGTAAACTGTGAGGATGTGAATCCCATGAAGAATAAGGGCAAAGTTTACACTGTGATCAGAAAAAAATTACTCACGTGTCTCTGGGGACCAGGTGAAAATTGGATGAAGATTCTTCTGTTATGTTGGACACAGGAGATCTGCACACAGCGCTGCCGCCACAGATGGAACAAAAGGGAAGTCAGTCTGACTCCCTGGGGCTAAAGCTACTACCTCAATGCAGCTGTCAGCCAACACAGAGCAGCTGCTCTTCAATATTACAAAGCATATGCACGTAAGAAGCGGCTTTCAGACCCATGTTTGCACGAAACTGGTGGTTTGGTGGCCTTGCCTGAACCATCCTGACATGGTCTATAATAGCAGTGTAGAAGAGGTAACTGTATTCTTCTACAAAGGGAGCTGGAGCGCTTCCTAAGGCGTGACCTACCTTCCACTTGCTCCTGCCGGCATTTGGAAAGGTTCCTGCTGCCTTGGAAGTTCCGTAACACTGAGTAAAAGTGGCCCTCAGGCACGTTTCCAGAGCGAAAATGGAGACAAGATGCAAGTAGACCATCTTCTGGACTGCTAAATTTCCCAAGGAACCCCCTCACCAACACTGCACCGCTCTGCATTTATTTTTTTTTTTTATAGTAAAACAAAACCTAGCACAGAAACCCTTTTTTCTTTGTTCCTTCTCACTCTTTGAGAAAAAAGCTTTTTTTGGTTGTTTCTTTTGGAAGCATGCAATTTCTGGGTTTTTTTTGGCCAGTAAAAAAGAACTGCTCATACTACATAATTGCTCAAGTTACCATGCTTTCTCTCAATTACTAATTGCATTTAGCTCAATGGAACAAGAACTGTGATAATTTATGTTAAATTCAGCCAAATGGAGTCCTGACACACAGGTGCTACAACAATATTAAAATATCTTAGGTCTACAGAAATGTATGCATATAAGCATGTCACTAAAGGAAAAAAACATTCACCCTGTGACTAGAAAACTTAAAATACTCAAAAGCTGCCCTCCTTTTGACTGCTGGGGAGAAAGCATTGACATATCAACTTAAGCCTCATAACATGGTAGGAAATTTCATCTTTGTTATTCATGACTGGTTTGTGATATAGCTGAGAACAACATGCCCGCAATATCTTTGCAAAGCTGCACTGGTCTCTGACAGGTCACAGCACATGCTGGATGCCCAAAAAAAGAACTCTGAATGCCAGAAACAATTTCTTCTGCCAGACAGTGCTGTCAAATTCTAGTTCATTAAAAGCATAAATGTTTCCTTGAGAGTATTGTGGATTTAAACTGTATTTTATTGGTGACATTTACCAATGCACTCTGGTAATTCAGTCACTTGAATAGCTGGTATTTCTTTGCTAAACATCTTTCTCTACTCACCGCTGAGAAGCTACGGCAGAATAAGCCTATTAGATGAGATGTTATTTCCAGTAACACTTTTTCACCACAAAATTATGCCTAGTGCTTGCCTCTTCATAATCAGTCTAATCTGGAGTAATTTTTCTCCCCCAAAAGACTTTCAGGGAAGCCTACTTTTCTACTAAAAACATGATTTCCAACAGCATTAATAAACACTGCAAATGAGCAATTCAAGGGATATGATATAGAGGTTGCAGTGGAGACCTAAATTAGTACTTCCCCTTTCCCTGTCATAACAACTTTCTGGACTGAAGCTTTCTTTTAACCTTCTAAAAAGGTTCCCAAATTGAAGTGATGCTCTAAAGCAAACCCCCAAAAGAAGAATGAAGACAAAAAGGATGAGCATCTTTAAAACCTCATTCACTTGCAAAAGTGAGGGAATGACACGGTGCCTGTGGTAACACTGGGTGGATGACCCATCCTTGGAGCTGTTCGAGACCAGGCTGGATGGGGCTTTGAGCAACCTGGTCTAGTGGGAGGTGTCCCTGCCCAAGGCAGGGGGGGTGGAACTAGATGATCTTTAAGGTCCCTTCCAACCCAAACCATTCCATGATTCTATGAATCTGATGATGCAGAAGGTCCCACTCATTTATACTCCTAATAAATTTAGAAGATTTTAACACAAAACTTCTAATTACTTCCACTGTTAACAATCTGATTTCTGTTGGATGGAAAAAAAAAAGTTATGAAAAGCTTTCTTTTTGCTCACAACTCACATCAACTAACATCCCTTCAGGACAGTCTTCACCTAGAACAGCCCTCTCCCCAGGCTGGCAAAACTCCTGCAGGGATTGCAGGTAGGGCAGCAGAAATGAGGTTACCTCCTGTCAATTTACTTCCAGCTGTTTGGAGAGGTGCTGTAACCTACGCTGACAGAGAGACTCACCTGCTTAGGGGCTGTGCCCACGTCAGGACTTTTCGGCGGCAGAAACACATCAGCACCGCCACAGCGGTAGAGACTGAAAGGCAGGCAGGGCACTACTCCTGGGAGTCGTGCTGGGAGGCAGATTAAGCTGCAAAAATGCAGAAATGTGCCTGAAAATGCAGATATGCTCTTATCCCTATTCCACAGAGTAGCTCAGATTTAGCAGATCCTCAAACTAAGCATTTATAAAGGACATGAGAGAGCAAGTCCACCCTTCTCCATCTCACCTGGGCACAGGAGGAGCCAGAGCCCATTTCCACCTGAAGCCTCACCCTGTAATACCTTCCTAAAATGACTAAGTACTACTAAGTAACTGTAGACTTTAACTTTATATGGGATAAAACGTTTTCATAAAATGACCAGGTTTCAACCCCTACTGTTTAACCCCCTGCAGCTCGGGTCCCTGTTTCTCCTCACACCCCGTGTGCCCTTCCAGCAACGAAGGCTGTACTCTCAGCGTGAGCCACGTCTGCTTCACCTCCAGCTTCTCTCATATCTCCTTTATTTCTCTTTTCCCCTCCGTCCTCTTCCCCATTCGCTGTGCAGAGCTCCCTGCAGCGCATCACATGCTCCTGTTGCTTGTTCCCCCGGTTGCAGCTCAGCTCTCCTTCACTTGACACCGAAGCATCCACAGTGCCACCAGAGCACTTGGGGCCACGAGCTGCACTAGCCGATAGCAAAGCAAAGGCCTGCAACGCCAACCATCTCTTTTCTCCCCAAATCCAGTGTTCTCATGAGAATGTAAGGATGGGCATATGTTTTTGCATACTGGCAAAATTTGCAATGTCTGTCCCACTGTACTTAATTCATGGTCCTGCCTAGCTCCACCCTGCCTCCCACCTCCTGGGACACTCTGGGATGCTCATCCAGACTGAGTTCCTGACAGAAACAAGACAGAATCATGGAATGGTATAGGTTGGAAGGGACCTTTAAGATCATCGAGTACAACCATCAACCTAACACTGCCAAAACGATCACTAAACCATGTCCCTCAGCACTACATCTTCACATCTTTTAAATACCTCCAGGGATGGCGATTCCATCGCTTCCCTGGGCAGCCTGTTCCAATACTCGGTAACACTTTGGGTGACAAAATTTTTCCTAATATCCAATCTGAACCTCCCCTGGTGCAACTTGAAGCCATTTCCTCTTGTCCTATCACCTGTGACTTGGGAGAAGAGACCGACCCCCACCTCACTACAACCTCCTTTCAGGTAGTTGTAGAAAGCGATGAGGTCTCTCCTGAGCCTCCTTTTCTCCAGGCTGAACAACCCCAGTTACCTCAGCTGCTCCTCATAAGACTCATGCTCTAGACCTCTCACCAGCTTCATTGCCCTTCTTTGGACACGCTCCAGAACCACAATGTCTTTCTTGCAGTGAGGGGCCCAAAACCAAACGCAGTAGTATTTTTGAGTCTCTGCCCTCTGGTGTCTGCTAGAACTATTTAAAAGGCAAGAACACTGAAAATAAACTCATGAAAAATTTGCAACGCACTTCTATACTACAGCAATGCTGATAACTCAGGAAGATGGTTGTGCAACACCCCATCCATGAGCCAGCCTAGAGCTTCACTATTTACAGCTCAAATGTCTCGCCTGCATTCATGTTAAAACTGGCACCACTTATCAATAAACTATTTTTTTAATAACTTCAATTAATCTTTCATATTTAGAGAGCCTACAAACTGCCACATAAGAATTTTTTTTCATTTTCCTCAGAATACTTTTGAGAGGAGAGAATTGTCCCCATCACACAGCTAGGGACAAGGCACAAAGTCCAAGACACTTGCTGAACCCTTGTGCAAGAAATTCAGCAGGAATAGCCAAGACCTTCTATAACCCAGGCAGCTTCCACAAATCCAGACGTGCTGGGAAAAACACTCCCTACATCTTACATGGGCAACAGACATCAGAACTGCCATATCAGATACCAGCTACTAATATCTGATAGACATCAGATAGCTAATGGCCACTTACCATCTCTTTATATGACTGTGGCTTTCTCTTCACACCTTACAGGCACCTGCACACCATTATATCAGCTTATGTACAGTAGAGTTAATTCCTCTGCAGAGCTCTGGCCGTACACACATTCTCAGACCATCAGGGCTGCAACAGTGCTCCTACTTTAAGTAGTACGTGCTTGATTTAGGAAGTATTTTTATGTCTTTCTTTTCTGTCAAAGTTTCACACGGATTGGTTAGTATGCCACTGACTTTAGATCATCCTGAATAATTAATAAAGAGTTTGCCAGTTCTTGAATATATTAGCAGGGAAGAAATATTGCTTGAACTTGTGAACTGTGATCAGCTTGCTGCAGAAGAGAAGATCTTTTCTCCTCCCTTCGTTACTTCTTCCAACAATACATTCAAAGAATTCTTTTGAACAAAAAGACAATATTGCAAACTACTAATGCTCATTAAATACAATAAATCTGCCTCTTTTGTTCTACGCATACGTGGTGCTGGAAAGCCTAAACAGCAATTACAGAAGGAACATCTTCGTAACAAAAATTAATCTCTCTCCCTCTCCTCCTGAGGTCATAATGCAGGCACTTACCATTTCAAAGCAATCTTAAAACAATCCTGGCTAAAGGCGCTCTTCAGCGCAAATAAAAAACACAGGACAGGTGGAAAATCTAGAAGGGAAAAAGCCATGCAGTCTTCTCTGCTCTACCATAGTCTCTGCCAACTTCAGTAACTGTTCCCAACCAGTGATGCAGAAACAGGAGTAAGGAGGCCGGGGTTGTACCCCAGACTGCCACGGACCAGCTGGGTGACATAGAGCAGGTCACGGCCACTCTTTGCCTTCATTTTCTTATCTGACAAATGGTCACTCAGTAAAATATATTTTGTTTAAAAAACCAAAACAAAACAACAAAACAAAAAATCCAAGTCCCAAGAAATGGGATTTTAAAAAAAAAAATACATTTACTTCATTACAAACATTAAGAGTGATGCCAAAACTTCCCTTGCTGACAGACTTGTCTACAGCTCTCCCCTGTGGTCTCTCTCTTGTCTTCTCATGAAGTAGGCGTATATAATAAGAAGATAATAAGAAAATAAGAGATGCGGACAACTTGGATAAACACGCGTTGAGTACAAAAAACCTCAACGCCTATTTCCAAAACCCCAACCAAAAGTACAAAGCCAGCAGAGCCATGCTGACTGCCTCTTTATAGAACTTGTCAGCACACTTAAGAGTTTTCTGAATATTCAAAACTCATTTTAGACAAGGAACTGAACTACATTCAAAAGTCCTTACGGATATTGTTACTTGTGATTTTTACTTCATTCAAAGCAAGCTGTTGACTCAATTCTGTTACTACAAACTTGTATTTTTATAAACAACTTAAGGACAAAAAGAGACCACATAGTTAGAATTCCTATTAAAATAACGTATAGGCTGGCAACTTGCTGTCACAACCAGGGCTGATTCTCTGGAATACTGGTAAGTTTGTAATAAGATACTACACAGCCTCATTGTCAAGTTCTTAACACCAATTTAGTTTCATGCTTTTAAAAAAAAAATTTCCAGTTTTATTCTTGTAGTTGCTTGTGCAAAAGCAAAGGATAGCCTACATCCAGCTGCATTCAGAGTTCATCCTTCAGTGTTTTAGGTCCCTAACCAATTTATAGATAACTGATTATCTTGTAAACTGGAGTGCACCATCCTGCCTTTTAGGCTCGTTTTATCTCACTGTATCGGAAACATATTGGGAGCATAAAAATCTCTGTCCGCAGAAAGGATCTGTATGCGCAGTAGGTGATAAATAACCCTGAAGATACACTATAAAGCTTTGATGGGTGAAAGGCAGACCACTCAGCTCCTTACGCGATGTGCTGTGCAACAGCAGTTGACATCTTTCTCAGAGTGCTCTTATTCTGTTTCCATTATAATAATATTCAGAATAACTTTACTGATCTGGGTATGTTAAAAAATGCATTCCTGCCTCTAACAGACACATTTCTGTAAGCAGCTTTATGCAGTAGAGACAGCTTCCTGAAAGACCTGTTCTTGGGGCTAATAAAGGGAAAAACCAAACATGTCCGTACATAAATTAACTACAGCCAAGGCTCTGTAATGCACCGCTTGAAAGCCAATTTTTAAACTATAAAGTGGTTAATTTAGCTGCAAACCTGACCAGCTTACACATTTCAGCAACTTTTCACTGTTGTACTACACTCTTACACTTAACATAATTACTGTGAATTGTGCAATATTGGTTTAGTATGTATGTTCAATGTAAGTGATTACCACAGACTCTTTGGTATGCACAGCATACTGCTCAGTGCCCAAGATCTTACTGAAACAAATCTGGGGGAAAAAAACCCCTAGTATTTCTCCACTGCACAAAAGAAACATTCCACAATAAAAGCAGTTATATGAAGAGCAGATTTGTGGTTGCACCTACAACTTCAAATGTGGCATTTCCTTATATTCAGCTGGTCCAAATAGAAGTTACCGTTCTCTCCGAGCCTAGTACTTCTCATAGAGAGATCTATAAAAATGGCTATTACTTCAGATTCTTAATACAGCTTTTGGCGTACCTTGCTCTTTTGGGATAAGAAAGAGATAAAAAACTAAAAGAATATGTAAAAATTAAAAATAACACCTCAGTGCAAATTTTAGATGCTAATATGCTTGAGAAGATACCTTTTCTATTTTCATAACTGCTTAAGCACTTCCAACATTGCTTAAAATATATATACACAGATATCTGTATCTCCCTCTCCAAATACATATAGATAATCACAACCAAAAGACACTGAGCCAGGAATATTTCAGTTTAAAGGTGCATGAGAGACTTATGCATGAAAAAAATCAGGTAATTACAACACAAGCTCTCATCCACCATAAACATTTTAATGGCTATTAAAAAAATTGTAACTGAAAAATAGCATAGAAAGAGCACACCAGTGTAGAAAACAGGAATGTTTTTTTGACTGTTAACTAGACAGACTAGATCTAAATTCAAATCATGTCTCAGTATGTATGAGACAAGAGTCTCACACAGCATCCTTCTTGCAAATTGCATCATCAAATAAAATAAGGCTTTTCTCCCATGGTTGCTTGTTAATAGACGCAAATATGGAGCTTCGCCTAAGCTTGGTAACGTGCATTTTCATTACTGAAAATGTACTGACCTCCAAAATAAAGACTCACAAAACTGAAGTGTAATACACACTAACTGAACCCATCTCACAGTATTTTAAATTTCTTATAGAATCATAGAATCGTTAGGGTTGGAAAAGACCTTAAAGATCATCGAGTTCCAACCCCCCTGCCACGGGCAGGGACACCTCCCACTAGAGCAGGTTGCTCAAAGCC
>JAOXNO010000001.1:37306638-37359042 GCA_028565335.1 Limnodromus scolopaceus
CACTTGGACATTGAGCCATTGACTGCAACCCTTTGAGTGCGGCCATCCAGCCAGTTCCTTATCCACCGAGTGGTCCATCTATCGAATCCATGACTTTCCAATTTTGAGAACAGGATGTCGTGACTTGCACTTCTTGTTTGCCACATATTTTGCCTGAAGAGGGGGTAGTTGATAAAGTGGAAATACAGAAGAAGACTTGGTGTACAACAGCCTCAGCAGATGGAGTGGCCCTGCTACCCAGAGAGGCAATATGGCACAGAAGGGGAGCATGGGCCAGGGGCAGCGGTGAAGGAGGACCAGAGGGGCAGGGAGACTGGACTAGATAATCTTTGAAGGTCCCTTCCAACCCAGTCTAATCTGTGATTCTATGATTGTGCCTGCATCCTACAACTGGCATAGGTTTGAGGACAGAGAAAGACACCAATGTTCTCATCTGGAGATGACTCTGGAGTTGGGGACGAGAGGTAGGGGTTGTCATCCTGCAGGGCCTGACTCACAGATATGGGAAGGAAGAGAAGCAGTGGGACACTAATCAGGTTTTGGAGAGTGTGCCCACAACTATACGGTATTTTTGCCTTGAAATTCACTCAGAACACTTGAGGATTCTCCCACCAGAGATTTTTTTAAATAACAAACTAAGCATGCCTAGCAACCCAAAGAGACACAGCTCTGCTTTTTGCTTTGAAAGGTTAAGATGAAGCACAGGAAAAGGGGAGTGTAATTGTTGTACAACACAATATTGCCTCAACATCTCCCTGTTGGGAAGAAATGCTTTTGGAGAGTCTCCAGTTGCCCAGATGGGGCATTTCCGTTTAGATCCTTGTCTGAAAGAACAATAAATGAAGTTACAAGCTTACTTTGTCAAGACAGGCATGAAAAATTACATACACAAATAAAGGAAAGCAGATATTTCCACTTTTTGATGTACAATCAACTGCAAGTGTATCACTTATTAAAAATACAAGACACTAATCAAGTGTGCAGCATACCTATTTCTTTTCACCATGGCAGCGCCTGAAAGGTAGTAAAGAAATGATCTGGGGAAACTGCACAAAAGTACAGGATTAGCAGAGAAAAAAAAGACCCTAGTGGAGACAGGCTGGGGAAAAGTACTAAAGCAAGGAAAATTACTTTTGGAGCTAAGGAATTCAATGAAAGCACCAAACCCCAGGACCAGAAGGGAAGGGGATCTCCCAGCCGATGCAGCAGCAGGAGATTGCCCGCTGGTGGCAAGAGTCCTCTCCACACCAACAACGTGAAGGTCCACCCCTATCCTCAGCTAGCCTGACTGTTGAGCTGTCCCTAGCTGGTGTCTGAGATGGAAAAGCCAAGGCCACAGCACACAGAAGAGTTAGCTAAAAGAACAAAGGTTTTACTGAAAATGGTGAAAATTCAGGAGCCTGTCAATTAGGACAGCAACTGCGGTCCGGCACGCATAAGGCTTAATGGAGAGTATATGGACATACACCTAGATTGCCATTTTTTTTTCTTTTTTTTTTCTTTTTTTTTTTTTTTTTTTAATCGGCTATTAATAGTAAGACAAGCATAAGGCACACTTCTTTAATGTAAAAAATCAATAGTATCATGCCAGTTCCTATTGGGAGGGAGTGGGAGGAGCGAAGAGTCTCAAAGGAAGTTAAGATTATTTCAAAGGAGAAAAAAAACCACTAGCCTGAGTTCTGTTGAATGATGGAAATGTGAAAGAATTAAGACAGCTATGATGTATAAGAATATTGATTATTCCCAGGGAAACTGTATTTAAGTGGAGCAACAACTCTCATCAGTGAGAGACTAAATTAGTGCCCAGATCTGTCTTATAAAGACATCAGAAGACAAAAAGGTTCCTCTACTCAAATCGGGAAAAGAGAAAATGCTGACTTCAAATCCGATAAATGTGTAATAGAGCTACCAAAATAGAAACATTTTACAGATACAACAAAAACAGGCATTATCCAGCACAGATTTGAAAGAGAAGCAAATCTACAGAGGAGGGGATGATTAATAAATATTTGAGATCATATGTTTTGAACAACATGGCCCCACACAGCAATCTAAACAACAGGAAAACGCATTATATAAGTTTGATTGTGATATTCTTCTCTTTTCCCAGTACTGACCTCATTGTATCAGCATTTTACTCTTTCTTGGTTTTGCAAGATAAAATACCAATTGATTTTAAGCTATACTAATAACCAAAGATTTCTGATTTCTCAAGCTAGGCTGGCACAAATAGTTTCATTCACATATGGATGTGTTTCCAGATGCACAGTAATGCCTATTAAATGTTTCACAGTACACAAGCTAAAAAAAAGAAGCTTCTTATTTGCAGACACAAAATGCTACTGTAACGTTGGAAGTTTCCATCAAAAGAAGGAGCCAAAATCCCAAGACAAACCTTTTTACACAGAGAAGGAAAAAATATCAAATATAGCAGATTTTTTTTTAAATAAGTTATTTTTAGAAAGTAAGATATGTTCATTTCCAAAGAGGGAAGGTGTCCTTATCCAGATAGGTTTTCACATAGGTGCTTTAATAATCACCCAGGACTCGGAGTAAGATACAAGTAGTATTTTAAAGTTCTGAGTGATAAAACCAGAGGCTACAAAGATTTACAGTAACATAAAATGCACACTGCTCTAACAGGCAAATTAACTTCACAAGTGTGACATGCAAGTGCAGCCCTGAAAAAACACACGCTGCTATCCGTATTTCATCACATACAACAGTCTTTGGCATCTATAGCATAGACAGAAATAGCTTACAACAGACATTAAACAACAGAAACTCATCCTGGATATAGGTCCTGAATGTCACTGTCAGTTGTTTCCCAGAAAGGCAGAGCATGCACTGACCCAGGAGGGATGACTCTGAGCAAGCGGTTTGCAGAAACACAAAACAATTATAACCCACAATAAACTTTAGTGCTTCAATTAGAAAAAAAAAAAAAAAAATCCTCCTTTTAGCAATAAAACAGAAAGAAGAAGAGAACAGGAGCCTGTCTTGCTAGCTGGAGCACAGCATGGGACGCGTAAGGTTTTTAACTGAAAGAGCCCCTACACCTTTCTGTATTCAGAGTTCTTTGTTGCCTGACAGTAAATCGGAAGGACGGTCATATTTAGAAGTAAAAACATCAGGCTGTGTCTCCGGAAGGCTGCAACGGAGCCCCGGAATGCATAAGAAGGAAAGCACGTTACCTTTAGCAAGTCTCCTCAGGATTTGACAGCGGCATTTAAAAGAGACAGCTATCATTCTGGCTGCCTGCCTCCCCTGGCAAGGCGCGCTCAGGGCTCTGCTCGGGTGAATGCAGCACAAGCCTGTGAATTCCTCCTCCCGCACATACCAGGCGAAAGGTAGCCCCGGCGGGGAGTGACAAAGCTTAATTCCTCTTGGCTGATGCAGAGATCAGCTCTGTGTCATCCAGCAAAGCTGTGTCATTCACTACTACCACCACCACCACCTGCGTGGGGAGATGAAGGGCTCAAAAAAGCAGTATTTCTTTAAAAGCTAGAAAGCGTCCAACTGCACACACGGCCGCGGCTATCAGAGGGAGCCGCTCCCCAGCCTCTCGCATTCCCCAACTGTGCAGGGAGCGATGGTTGCTGTGCCAGGCAAAGGGCCCCGTGTTTCAGCAGACGTGGCGATTTTTCTCCTCTCTCTTTCCTTGCATCTTTCCTTTCCCCTACGGCTCCCTCTGGATAAACAGGGCAAAAAAAAACCCCACTAGGAATCCTACTTCTGGGGCAGAAGGAGTCTATTTCAAATGGAAAATATTCTAATCAAAGCATATTACAGATTCAGTATTACAGATCTGTAGGGAAGAAGAAAAGAAGAAGCCTGATTTTATCACCAGGAAAGCTTTTTGACAATTGTAGACAAGTATATTACCGCTGTTGAAGCACAGACCACAGGGGGAGGGCAAGAATTGGAGGGAAGTGATGGATTGTTGTGTGTAGGCAGGACCGCTGAGCATCTGATCACACCAAAATAAATAAAATGATGCTGCATAGAAAACACACAGTGAATTGGGTTTTCTCCCCTCACTAGCGAAGACAGCAGCTTTTAGTGCACCCTACAATTTATTTCGCCAAATACTGCACCGTTTGTAAGACTTCTTCAGCCCACCAGGAGTTTTACATCCTCTTATGCCTATTCAGACAGCAAATTAACCTGCCTTTGCAATTTGTTCAGAAAATAATGAAGTGAGGCACGTCATGTAAGCGAGAGCTCCATCCCATCTTTATGGAGCCAAAAATTTACGGAAGGACAAAACTCCACCACCACTCTAAAACCCAAGCAAGCAAGCAAAGAAAAATAAGCCATATAAAGTTTGTCAAGTTAGATTTATGCACAGAAACCAAGTGCTGCATCAGATACTCTCCTTTAAAACAATAGATAATCATTTCTTTGTCAAGATTTCTGCTTCGCTTGGGTGATGTATTTAAAACTGTCTTCACATACTCTGTCCCGGTCATTGCTTTGATTTCAAAATTGCTCAGTTTATTTTCTGACATCTTTTATCCATTGCTATATTTAATGTTATGGTCCAGCGTTAGGGTGCTGGACCATATTCTACCGCCAGCTACAGAAGGCCAGGAGGAGGCACAGACAGCTTTCACTTGGAGCCAACTCTCTCTCCCTGCCCGCTCCGCGCCGCATCAGTAGCTCTGTGCTTCCCATACTCCAACTCACTATTACAGTAATTGTTTTTCTTATTTTTGTTTTATTGGTTATAGCAACAGCCGTATTTCCAAGGCCAAGGTGAAACATTCCATCAGCACAATTGCAATTGCCCAGACAGGCTGGGAGAAAATTGATTTTATTTTGTTGTCATTAAAACCAGATAGGGGTAATCGAGTCATCTGTTCACCAGCCTTGTTACCGCTTCTTGTAGTGGCTGTTGTTCCTAACAGCTGTAAACTCCAAGTAGTAGAAAAGCAGGTGCACCCGAAGCCATGGGCTGATGACTCCAGCCCCCTAAGCACAGACCTCTGGTCAGGGACGGACAGGGTGTGCAAGGAGGGATGAAACTAGGGAGGTTTAAGCCAGTGTAATTGAGTGGTTCGGAAAGAAAATGGGACATCTTGGACTATCACAGAGGGGGAGAGGAGCTGTGTATTCTTGTCCCCTAAAAAAGTTGAAACCAAGACAGGAGTAAGCAGCTGGCTGGCTGCCAGCGCTGCCAATACGCTGCTTGAGGAGAATTTTTGCCACCCTTCCTTATTGCCACCTCCTGCTCAGGAAACAGGACTTAACACCAATAACACCTATCAATACCACCCTGTATCCAATTTCTTTTCTCTGTGCTCCACTGGAAAAGCTGTTCCAGAGACCACCACAAGGCTGTTCCAGAGACCACCTCAGCACACAGCCCCGGCTCATGACTCTTTCAGGTGTGAGATGCTGAAGCTGCCCTGGACTTGTGACTCTCTTTTGCAGACCAGCACCCAAAATCCATATTGCTGTCTTTTCATCTGCCAGGTGCCTGTCCTTGATGCCATAAATCTTGTCATGCCCAAACAGAGCCACTTAAAGCACCTCCCTTTACCTCAAGAGTAACTACACGACACTGCAAGAGTATTGTTTAGCTCCCCTAATACATGTTCTTTCGTTCTTCCCAGTCAATACAAACAAGGAAGACTTCATAAAGCATGGGGTCACCACTGTCTACATCAGGCAGACAGGTTTCCACTCCCACCTCTTTGGAAACGGACCTTACCATCACCTGCCATCACCAGAGCCAGGTGAGCCTGCAGTGCTCCTCCTACCCTTCAACAGAAGGTATTTTTGATGAGCAGCTCTCAACTCGAGAGTCCGCTTTTGTCTTCTCTCCTTCAGAGTGGAATTTTGACATCCTTAAGGACTTCTGCTGTGCAGAGAACAGCAAGAGATTGCATCTACACCATGAGACAGAAGCTGCTCAGGACTTGCCTTTGTGATCTGACTCCACGACTTACCCTGGTTCAGCCCCCTTGGTAGAGGAGGCAAGAGAGAGCACACCTATGGAGCTCGAGGAGGCCGCAAAAAAACAGCCTTCAGACACAGGAGAAAAATCAAGCCTTTGTGTAAGGACATGCTGAGCCCCAATGGGATTATGTAAAAATGTATAAAACTGTAATAACGATACAGAAACAGTGATATATATGCAAAACCAGCTGCAGACCTGGTCAGATAAGGCTTTGCTAACATAGAAAAGATGTAGTCCCTGATCCGAAAAGCTTACTGTATTGTTTACTGCTTCTTCTAGATTACTGATGCATATGCTAAATAGCCTCTGAAGCACAGCAACAGCTACTTCCAACCAACTAAATAGGATTATTTTTTGCTTATGTTTTTTCAGACAATTTTTCTGTCCTTGCCAAAGGAGGTCATGTGCAGATTTGAATTCCTCAAAAAGATTTCATAAGACAAAGATTTCATACTTCAAGTGCAGCACTGAATGTAACGATATATTGTATTTACTGCAGGATTTTTTCCCTTGGGTTTTGTAGTTCAAGAAAAGCAATCCAGTTATTGGAACAATTTCTAAAATATTCACTCATGATGCTCATGGTTTTACCACCTTCTTGCAGGACAGCAATCACCAGATTGCCACAACTTTTCTTACCATGTCATGTTTCTGAGACGAATTTAAGTACACTTTAGGTATTCTTAACTGTTCAGAATATTTTTTTTAAACCAAATTAAGGATTTTGTGATTATTAAATGCCTCAACTTTCCAAAAGTCAGACCTGATTTTCCAAGGTGTCAGTCATTTAGCTTTGCAGATGGATTCAACCAGTTGTTCAGGAGAAAAAATGGGAGAGGAGATGAAAACCAAAAAGAGGGGGTGGGAGGATGGGTAGGTAATGTAATACTAGGAAATTGAAAGCCTTCAGACATACTGAGAACTTATTTATACTCTATATAACACAGCGTAAAGTCTTTACCAACTGCATTTCTTCCTTAGTAATTAATAGAGCTAAAAATGTTATTACTATTTTCTCTAGGCTCATCTGTAAAAAAAATCTCTTTTTTCATTTTGATCCTTTTGGACAGCAGCATGAATTTGTATCACTTTTATTGCTGTTCTCGTTCATTTCTTCAGGAGTCTGAAAGGTTATTTATAAACTCTAGGATATATACAACACACAAATATTTCCTCAACTGAATTTGTATTCATAAATACTCAGTAGAAGGTCACTAGACGAAAAAGGCTTATCTTTCCATATGATAAGACAGGCAGTATAATATATGTATACTATTTAACACCATCTTCTGGTCAATCTTATCAGATCACATTAGCTGAAATAAATGAATCAAAAAGTTAAGATCTATAACACTTCTCTGCAGGATAACAAATTTTATGTCATGAAATTTCTGTAAATTAAATTGAAGATTATAACGCTTATATAGTGTGACATTTAGATGCAATCAGGAAGTTTGTATGAAAATACAGTATTCAGTGAAGAACACGAATTCTCCAAGATATCAAATTGTGTTTGGAGAAAAAAAATTAAGTTTGCCAAAAATGCATTTTTTTATCCAGAAACCTCAAATCTAACATTCATACCCTTCCGTTTCATAGGAATATATACCCAGAAGATACTTCTTGGTTCAGTTCCACTCACACACTGCATCAAATATTTCCTTTCACACACTGATTGAGCAGCATCTTAAAACCAGTTACACGCCTCTCCCCTCTTTTACTTTACAGGGGATTGGTCTATGTGAGCTGCCTTCGTTGGTTTTGGATGTCACATGCTCCTATTTTTCTTTGGGGGCCAAGCCTGTGCGTCCCCACTAGGAAGAGGATACACCACAGACTACTCATTTGTCCAAAGTGGCGTACACCAAGCATGCAGTCCTTTTGAAAAAACAACCCACAGGGTGCAATGAAGACAGTGATAAACTCAAACCACAGCCTCAATGAAACACTAAGGCAACCAGAAAAACATACTGATATCAAATGCTTAATGTGTCAGGAAGACACTAATGATATCTAGCGGATCCATCCAAATAAGAAAACTGAAATGAAATATCGTGAGCTCTGAATGCATTAAGATATTGTACAACTGAATATTTTGTTCCATCATTTTAAAAGACACCACTGGCACCTACCACATTATTCAAATCGAAAGCCAGATTTTTAAGCAAAAAGAGAATTAATTTAGCTCTGAAAATAATAAATGATTGTATGGATACTTCTGTTTTGAAAACTGAAACATTTTCACTATTGGATTTGATACGTCCTTATATCAATCAAGAACTAGCAACAAAACCAACAACCTCAATCTTAATGAAACAAAATTTGAACACTTTTCATCCCAAAGACACGAGCTGTATTCCCATGCAGCAGCAGGCTCAGTCAATCCAACATTTTGCAGTGGATGGTATTTTATTACAAAGATACCCCTTTACTACAGGGAGAGGGAATAAAAAGGAAAGTGCAATAAAACTACCCTGTTGTTCTCCAGCACTCAGATTATCAATGCAGACAACATGTCAGCTTTGCATAATTTGGAGGGTCTTGTAAATTTACATTTTTATTAAATCAACTACGGCATCTATTTTCTAGCTACATTAACCACCTTTGCAACACCGTCGGACAATTTCACACAGACTTTGCAGCAGAAGGCTTTACAGGTCATGAAAAATCATTAAGAGGTGCAGCGGCTTCCGAGGACCACTCCTGGAGAACATTTCATGTAGAAGGCGCAGCGTGTTGGAAAGAAAGCAAGGATATGTGTGTGCTGAAAGCGGTAACAGGGGATGAGAAGAAATCTGCGAAAGATGCCAAAACACCAATGTTGTGGCACGGCACAAGTATGCTAGCTTCATTGCCGAGGAACAGAGTAGTAAAAAATAAATCAGGGGCTTCCTGGATAGAAAAAAAAAAAAATAGCACAATTTATTGGCTCCAAGCAATGTTAGCCTTTTTGAATCGGCAGGTATTAAAAAAATAGTGGTAAAAAAATCAGTCAATATTGCCACATTCTGGGATAGCTTTTTGTTAAAGTGCTTTATAATACAGTGAAGAATCATATTTTAATTGATTTAAAAAAAAAGGTATGATTTAATGATATATTTCATTAAATTTATAAGGTAGTATTATAGGGAACAGAATACATACGCCTTTTCTGTATGAAAGTAACTCTCCAGTACACACTATCCTCTAGCATAACGTAAGGAACAGCATTCCCTACGTTATCCTTCACGGCAATCCCACACCAGAGCTTCACAAAAATGCTTTACGCCAGTCCATACGAATTACTGGCAAAAATTAAAACCATCCTTTCCAGTGAAACTGCTTTGACATAGAAAAGTTTCTATATCTATATCTCGTATATACATGAGAGATGTTTCTTACTGGAGAAACTGTCCTAAAAAGCCCTTTGAGAAATGTAGCACAACTCTGACTTTTCATTCCTAACCTCATTTCAGTTGCTGGCTGTTCAGCTTTTCCCAGGCCTTCCCAGCTGCCAGTTTTTGTTTCAAAATAATTAGGAGAATTATGAAGACGCTGTGTGTACTACAAAAATTAGGAACTTTTAGCAGCACAAGTATGTTGCCGTCTCTCAAAGGTATTTTGAAGCACAGCCACAACTAGTTCAGATTTAATTCAGAAAGAGGTCTCTTCACGAAACCAGCAGCTTGTGAACCGTTTCAGATACCGCTTCATTTCTCATAAGTATGTCCGTACCCTTTCTTTGGTTTGGTTTACGACGACAGAAGAGAGTGCTTTCTCTCAGGGGCATTACCAACAATTTGTCCCTGTATCTTCCGAACCAGCAATTAGTAAAGGACCTATAATTTCTCAAAAGATCATGAAATAACCTACAGCCGAGGTAGCCTGTCTGCCCTCCCCAGCAGTGAAAGGTCTCACAAAGAGCGCTGAGCCTTCTAGGATGCTTGTAGATCTCGGGGAGAGAAACAACAAGTAACGGACCCTGCTCAATGAACGCAATCAGCCCAGCCCAGGCTCCTGCCAGCAACATGCATATAATTACAGGCTCTGGGATTTAATGTAATCTCAAAACTAAAGGATGACTCTGTCTTACAAGTAGCTTCCACATGCTGCACTACATGGTTAAAGACTCCTGTAATTACAATTTCTGTACGGCTTTGTACTTTTGTAGAGGCTTTTTCAATTAGTCAAAATGATGACCTTCCTATTGCTACATCAGTCTTTAACAAAACACAGCTAAGCATTTCCTCAAAATTACCATACTGGAAGCGGGAACAATCTCTTACACTTAGCAGAAAACAGCTGTTTTTACTCTCATTTAAAAACAAAAAAGGACTATGATTCCACTGAAACCACTTGAACAAAAGTGGAGTAATTATACCTCTCTCTAGCTATACTGCTTTGTTTTCCATATTTTTATCAAGCTATTTAGCAGCCGTGAAATTGGAATATCACAGTACAAAATAAAATGTGTATTTGGAGGGATGAGTTGAGAATATAACATAAGGTCATTTAATCTACTAGAGGAGATTTTCAGGAATTAACTCAGTAAATTTTTGTGCGAGCCTTTATATTCAAGATACCACCAGAAAGGATGGCAATGGAAGATGATAGTTCTAGAGACGCAGCAGAAAGAAGAGGTGGCAGAAGCAGAGTTTCAACCAGCAACACCTCCACGCCTTTGCAAGACAAAGGGAAACACAGATTTCTATCAGTTCTATCCCCACCTGCATGTAAGCTGCAGGAAGACATGGAAGCAGCTGCTTTTCCAAAGCAGAGTGGGTTTCTATGCTGAAATGAGGTCGCATGCAGTATGCTTGCCTGCGGTATGAGCAACAGCCAGCCAACTGGCACCGACCACTGCACCTTCCCAGGCCACATCCACTATTTCATCCCAGAAGCAGAAGTGGTGTGCCTGAAAACCAAAGATAAATGGAAAATCCAGAAAAGACTGATCAGATATACAGGACAGGGAAAAACAAGCAACAGGGGAAAGAAAAAAATACTCCAGTTTGAACAAAGGGTGCTAACTCTCCTGATTATGACATCTCTATTGGATAGAGCCGTGAACTTGCTAAGAGGTTCACTTTTTACTCTAATTCCTATGGGGTCTAGGAAGGAAACTTGCACAGCACTGTCCTGTCCCTATGCAAGCCATGCTACACAGTGACACCAGACACTCACTAAGGTACCAGCTTGGAAGCAGGACCTGGGCAGGGCCTGAGCAACCTTTGGATGAAGTCTGACAATTCCCTAATAGGAATTGTGTGATCCTAGTGCTGACGTAGGCTTGTGGTATGAACCCTGCAGTTTCCAGTTTGCTGATCTCTGCAAGAAGAAACGATCACTGCTTTTTGATCCATTTGTCTGTAATATACTTGCACACTAGGTTCGTGTGCGCAGACCTTGCAAAGGCTTGGAGGTCATATACAACACACCACATCCCAGGCTCGTCCTGTGTACCTACCAAGATTTTTCCATTTAGCAATACAAAATTTGACTCGTCTGGAAATTTTGCCATCTTCTGAGGACTGACAATCAGCCACCATTAAGGAAGAATGAAAAGCATAGTGATCTGTTACTGCAGTCTGGTTTAAGACATGAGGAACAGGAAAGACATAGCAGACTTTTGGCGAGGAAGGAAATCCTCCTGCCAAGTGAGAAGAAGGTCCTCCTATGCCTCCCTGGATCCCATGCAGCATGAACACATTCTGCTCTCCCACCGTCACCTGGTAGCACGACTCCACCTTGCCACTGCTGCTGGTATTTCACAAGGTTGGCGCCACGTACTCTGTGGCCTCTGGAGACCAGCAATGTCGATACCCTACAGACTACGCTACACTCAGTTTCTATCACATGGCGATCTGTAATTCAATGACCAAGTTATTTCCTCTCAATGTTCTCAATTAAAATTTGTGACAAAAGCATGGCTTTAGCTGGCCTCACATTTGAAGCCTTAGTATCCACACCATGTTTTCTCTGGCATCTTCTGAAACTATGCACCTATTTGAGAAGGCGCATCCTTCGAGTTTCTGTGCAAACACAACGGTGTTCACAGTCTCAGGAAGAGTGTCGTATGACCGTACATCAGCATATCACAGCAGTAGCACTGACACTTCTGTACAGCCTTTAAATCCCAAGCCTTTGTTTTAGGTGATTATTTTTAAAATGGAATTAATAAATAATTAAAGCATTTTGGATCACCATCTGAACTATAACTGTTTAAAAAGTATTTAAACCTCTGAGCAAAAATCACAAACAAACAATAAGGACTACAACCTATTGAGACTTGTGTGCTCTTCCATTGCAGATACCTACATCCCAACCAGGGACTGTTGCACCACACAATGCAGTACGCTTTGAATTCACTGGTGTGGCTCAAGATTTGGAAATAAAATGAGGCAATCTGAATTAATTCTGTATTTCTACGACCACACTCTGGCAGCTAAACAAGAGCTTTCTGAGGTATCTTCCAGTGCTGAACACTATAAAAACCCCTGTGTGTTACCAAATACTTTTAACATCGGAATTTAGTGAAAAGACAAACAATTAAGCATCCAAATCCAAGATGTAAGAACAAGGAACACAGACCACACCTGCAGTAGCAGAGAGCGTACCCCAGGATATGATCACTCTAAAAATAACTAAGCAGACCATTCAAGGTAAGTAAATGAACAGTCACTGCAACAACAGGTTTAAAGCAATCATTGCTTGTATAAATGGGGAAAGACTGAGTATACAAGTACCAAAAAGATCACTGCCTGCCTTGTGTAGGGACACCTGTACTCGAACCCAATATTCAACTCCAGTGTCTATGCTGGGCTTTGCTTGGTTTGGGTTTGTTTGCTTGCTTTTAAAAGGTTGAAAAACTGGCCAGGGTGCAAGGAAGGGTACCAAGAGTGATTTCAGCAATAAAAATACCTCAGGCAGTGAAAGACTCACCGAGCATAATATCATATTGAAAGAGTTTGGACAGTGACCTGATCAGACGGTGCCTAAGAGCTGTCATAGAAAGGACGTGTTGAGTGCTGAAGAGCTTCTCCATCACTTGATGGACAAAGGAGGCAATGAAAAGCTGCACAGGAAAAACAAATGGTTGGAATTCAAAGCCAGTAACGTACAAACTAATCACCACCTTCTGACGGTAAGATCTACTAACAGATATAACTATCAAAACGGTTCTCTGAAGAACCGCTGCCTGCCTGCCTTTCTAGAGTATGTGTTTTTGCAAAACATCAATTATTGGACTTGCTGTAACAACAACAGGCTGGATGCTGCATCCTGCTTACACAGGGGGTAACCAAACATCTCACATGTCTTTTCTTGCCTTGGAAAGTATATGAAGCAAAAGATAAGATTGCGATGGCCTCCTGCCGTCTGTATCTACTTTAAACCACTGCTTTGAATAAAAGAAATAGACACCATTAAAAAATGGACTGGAAGAGTCTTCAGACTATTTTCACCCTTAAAATACTAATCAGATTTGCACAATGGTGAAATCTATTATTAATGAATCTGTTATTAAAAGACAGGATTAGCTACAGAACATGTTTTATCAAATATATAATTAACAATCATATAAAAATCTTTTTATAATCAGAATTCCTAATGCGTTAGGAAAAACTGCCTCATTATGTGCCAAAACTGCTCCACATTCTCAAAGTGCCAACACTTCAAGAGCCAGAAAGCCCTTTTGTGCACCATCCTCACCCCCCCATTCCCTTCCCTTTTGCTGTAAAAGAAGGAAGGACAGGATCCACTGCAACAGAAGGCAGACACACACGTGCAAAGTAGCACAAAACGTATCATTTACATCAGAGAGAACATCTCTAACAATCGTGACTCAAAGGAAATTATCACCATGCTTTGCTCTAGGGAAACAGTTAACAAAACAAGGGAAGGAAAGGTTCCTAGGCAAGGGGTTCAAGTATTTGTAATGTAAGTCTCAAAAGCGAAAGGTTGATAAGCTCAAGCTTGTTTTAGCGTCATTCCTCCGTGGATCATTAGTGCTTTAACGGTGTTCCACTGCTACTCATCACACTTTTAATAGCTCCTTCTTAAATACTCTTCAAAAAAGTTTGAAGCTTGGCCAGATAATACTAACGCTTAAAAGTCTGTATATATTTATCAATTTTTTTTTCCTTTATTTTCGATCAGAGAAATTTTACAGTCTCCTAAAGTATACAAGACATCATATACAACAACGATCATTAACTGGGAGCAGCTAAATACAGAGGCAAAACAATGCATTCAAGAACAGCCCAACAGAAAACTAAAACACGCTAGTCAAAAAACCAAATGTTACTCTTGGGAAATTAAAAGGGTAACTGAAAAAAAAAAATCAAAGCACTAGATATCCTCCTATAAACAACAATGTCTTCCTGTATTATTGTAAATTTATCACTTGTAAACTGTAATCTGTAAAACAATTAGTTGTAACAAATCATTGTTGTAATTATTTTTCTAAAACTCCAACATTCTTATATAAAAACCCTCTCACATATTTCTTTTGCACCATCAGACATGAATTAACAGCTAAGCAACAGACATCAAACTTCAAGTTTTGCACTACATTTCCAGTAATCAAGTAGCAACTTTCCCTGGAACTCACGCATATTTTTTAAAAGCACAAAGAAGCCCACCTTGAATTCCTGATGAGATCCTCTCTGCCACCACAGCGCTGCTCCGAAAGCTGCCACTTCGCTTCATGTCACATGATCAAAAATCTTCATTTTGAAGATATTTCATATGATTCAATAAATCTCAGTGAAAATTTCTTAATAACTCATTCTGATTTTTCCCTTATTTTTTTCACACTTTTCTGCAACTAATGTGACCTTTCAAAATTTCCCTTAAAAGACGTCTCCTCTCTCCACAGGTAGCTGAGCTCTTCTAATAATTATCCACTGGACACATATATGCTATGCTCATCTCATACATTTTTACCTTTTCTCATAACCCAGGTCTGAAACCCATCTGCTGCTTTTCACTGAACCCTTTCTGTTTGCTCCTATGTTTCAAGATGGGAAACAGCTGTAATTTCATTTAATAGTCTTCATTCAGTCCAACAGACATTTAAGAAGGAGCAGTTCCTTTCCTGTGTCTGTGACGTGCCCTTTCTTAGTACAACATTAGTAACTCCTTTTTGCAAGTATTGCTGCTATTAGTATATAGCAAACTTAACTGCCATCTCTCCACGTGTGCCAGTCCCTCTGTGCTCCACTGCCTTCCCAGCTTTCCATTCATAGTGTATCATCCTATCTTGGATTATTTCCCCACAGACGCATTAACTTGCCAAGTCATATGATATCCTTCTGCATATTACACATTTCTACTCGTTTTAAAGACAGTTAAACACAACCCCACTCTTATTACTATGTAGGTCTCCAGATCTAATTTAATCTGCTAATTTTATCAACAGTTAACGAGGTTGTTAAGTCACTATTGCCTTCCTTATCCTTGAGTCAATTCCTGTGGGTGTTCGTCAAACAACTCATTTTGAGGTATTTTCCCTTGTTAGATCATGAGCATTTAAAACTCACCAAATACTTCAAAAGACCCACAAACATTCTGAAGTACTCCATAAAGCATTAATTATATTCCAAACTGTGACAAACTTTATTATTTACAAATCTATACTGCTTATTAACTATGGTCCTTTATCTTCAAAACCTGAAATCCCCCTCCCTCTTCAATGTTTATTCAGTATTTATTTCATTACTGAGATTTTATAGAAACCAGCACTAAATTAAAGAGAAGATCGTGGCCAAAGATACTTCTCTCTTTTTTTCTCTCTTCTTTTTAAGTGTACATATTAACGCGTTCCATGGCATGCCACTAGCTTTCTGTTCAAATATAAGGTCAAACTCTACCTGGACAAGCAAAAACAGGCTGCATCTACAGATACCGGAGATCAGTGTTCCCAAGCCAGAGACAGAAAGTTGGCAATACTCTACACTTGAATTTCTTTCTATTTGTTTGTGTATCACAGGCTTTATGAAATCCACCTTGTAACAGTAATCACCATAAAGCACTTACTTTTTTTCCCCCCATCATACATTTAGGTTTGCACCACGCCAGCTGCAGCACTTCAGCAACGAATATAAACTTGGTACCACGAAGAGAAGGCTGTGTACGGACTCTCTCTATGAACTTACTTGGAAAGAGCTACATAGACTTAATTGATCAAAAGGGAGTCACAAAAGGATGAAATATTTTGTGGAGGCATATGCTAATGGTACTGCACCAAACTCCAAGACCTGCTGCCTTACCGGAAAGGTCCATAAAACTGTTGAGGTGATGGAAATGATCCCAAGCTGCCGCTTGGAATGCAGAAACAGGGTGGTAACCGTGCCATTTACTTATTTATTTTTAAAATAAGGCAAGGAGAAAGGGGCCCAGGTGTTTTAACAGGAAATTAGAAAGCTAGTTGATATAAATTCACCACCTATCAAAGCTGTAACAGCCTGAGTTCCCCTCCCCCTGCTCCCCATTCCCGATCTCTCGGCTGCATCCGAACGCTCACAGTGCTGCTAATGGATAAAAATGGAAACAAATGTATGCAACAAATCACAGCGGGCTGCTGTGCCAGCTTCCCCCTTCTGATTCATCAGACCCAGATCTTCATACTGCTGCTACGTATCAAAATCAATGTTCTGCCGCTTCATTATTGTCATTATTTCTCTTTCACTTCAGAAGTTTCCTTTCCTTCAGACTGCTGCCTGACCAGCTTGTCAGGACATATTTAAATCAATATTTTGTGCATACCCGTGTGTGTGCCGTGCATCTGGATGCCACCTCATTACCATCTGAATTCCCACCATTTCTGTCGGGGCACAAAAACGTGGGGGTAAAAATCATGTCAAATGACAGAAGATTACAGCCATCTATCTCCATCATTTAAAAATCTGAAGTAACCGCAGATTTTGCCATCAGCTTATTTCATACCTGATAAGAAAACCTAAATAAAGATTGAATGCAGCACTTTCCGTGATGCATGAAAACGCAATGCAGCTCAAGCAGAAGGCATTAAAGATTCATCCTCTACTTGGCCAGAACTGGGGCTTCAAGCTGCTTATGTCAACAACGCCTACAGCACCTGGGGCACACTTCCTGGGAGGAAACCCCTAATAGTGCAGGCTGTTAATAGGGAATTCAGACATTCTGAGTCAGGTGAGTGGTAAAGTTACTCTTTGGGAGGGAGAAGCCCTACTGAGAGCAAATGCAACCACAGACAGCCCACGTTTACAGAGAAATTGGTATTGCTGGTTGAGCTCCAGGTCAGAGAAGCTCTGCTGGTACCGGGGTCCAGCAACAGGGATGCTCCTGCAGTACTGCCAAATACACGCTGGAGGAAATGGGTGAGGCTGCAGAAGTTAAGATGCGCAATCCTAGTGTAGTCCAAAGAAACAGAGTTAAAAAGAAAAAAAAAAGAAAAGCAAATCTCTCCTTGCTTTTATTTGGATACTAAAAGCCTCCAAAAAAGAAAGCATCTTCCTTAAGGTGGTCATGACGCAGGTACCCAACTGCGCTCCCTCCCATAACAACATGCCTGTCTCTTGATATTTTTCTTTTAATTAGAAGCACAGCATTCTCCTGAAAGAGGTGTTTCATTTTACGTAATTCATATCTTACTGACATGAAGACAAGTCTACAGCTACTGATGTCATTTTCACGAGACTTCAGTTGGAATGCTAAATTTTCTCCAAAATAAGTGTAAAAAAACCCAAACCCTAAAACCCATAATCCATATTTTCACACTTACCCACAAACAGAGGCAGCACATCTTCCACTGATGTGCTCATCTCAGGCTGTGCATTTTAAGTCTGTTAATCTATAAAAAGAGGATGACCCAAGGACTCTTCACTTGGGGGGGTCTCCCAGTACACTTGGGGCATGTGTAACAGCCTTTTGCTGGGTGCGTGGCGCTGCACTTCCCACTGGCCTCTTCCCGGGTATTCTGAATTGACAGATTTGGGATGCGCCTGCATCTGAGGTGTAGACAAATCTTTTCCCTGCCTTTTGCACAAAGATGGGGCAGGTATTAGAGGGACAACTTGGAATCCTGGAAATACTGAATTTACTACTTCAAGATTCTATCACCAAAAGCAGAGAGGAAAAGTAAGCAGTTTTCAAAGATTTTGAAGTACTTCGTTTATATTCATTTGTCTGCTCTTTCCTAGTCCTTTTTCAGTTTCTCTGATAAACACACATAATAAATCTCAATTGCAAAATACAAACCCCTGTAAATAAAGTAAATAAAGTATCGGGGACCCTATCAACACTGAATTTATTTATTATTTATTTTAATAAAGCCTGGAATCAAACCCTATATTGACAGTATCCCTTTCAGGTGTGAGCAGAACTCAAGTTCATCTCTCCATTTGCTTTCATAGGAACTACTGGCTCTCATCTTTGATGAAACATCTGGAAGCCTATATGAATAAACATATTCACTGATAATTTCCGTTAAAGGGTTGAGTTTATGAACTAAAGCTGTAATGCAACAGGCTCCAGCACTGAGATGATCAGAGGCATGACAGACATCTCATCCAGAATTTGTAGTTCTGGATCCAGTCCTTGGTGGGACCCAGAGTACAAAGGCCCTTGTTCTCTGTTTTAGCTCCTTTAAGCCAAAGACGAGTAGGAAGAAGGGCAAGACCGTATTGAAATGCCTACACGGAGTCCAGAATTCCATCCCCCAGAGAGCTGCAAACCAAAAGAAGACTACCCACTCACTCTGAACAGAAACAAAGACAGAAGAGAAAATGGCAGAGAGGACTATAAAGGTTCATTTTTCCTATCAGAGTCATTAATATTCAGTTTATTCCACATGAAACATTTGTTTCAAGGGACTGAATAGCTCAGAAGATTGACTTTGATTTTGGGAGGCTTTCATTCGTAAGCTGTCAGGTTGGATCCAGCTGAGGGAGGTACTGACGGATGGTTTCTCATATCTAAGAGTTGCTTAGTGGCGTATGACAAATGACAAAGCAGTTGCAGACTGAGTTATATAGTGAGTCAGCAGTCCTTTCCCAGAAGGTTCAATACTAATTAAGAGGCAACTTGACACCCTTTGTGTAAGGCTGCTTGGAAATTTATGCCCAAATACCAGAAACAAATCAAAACTGAACTAAATACCTTAAACTTCAGCATGGAAATAAATAACAGCCCTACAGTTACATCATAGCACATCCTTCAATATCCCCGTTATGTTTTTATTGGAACAGTACATTTAGTTAGATGATGCCTGACTAAAAAAAGAGCCACTCAGTGGCTTTGAGTTCCCTCAAAAATACTGTCAGTATTGAAATGTTTGCCTTTTATTCAAAATAGCACTTTGGTGGACAAGCTCCCTTTCGAGCCCATCATGCAAATCTGATAAGCGCAGTGGTATGCTAAGCCGGACTGAGGATGGGGTCCTGCAGGAAGGCACTGAGCTATGGCCAGCACGTAGCTCACCTCCTCCTGGCTCCCTGGGCTTCAGGCTGGGGGCAAGCCCCCTCTTTGGCTCTGGAAGACAACTCTGCCGTTAGCAACAGATCTGAATGATGGCTCAAATCACACCCCTTCCTCTCTATTTAATGTTACGCTGAGACAGACGGAGACTACCAAAAAAGAAAAATGCTTTTTTCCTCCCTTTTCTTTCCAAGTTGCACTGGTCATGTGGTGAGCGATGGGTAGGAAGGACAGACAACCTGCAACTCACCCTCAGTCTTTGGCGGAGAATTTTCACCTCTTTTTAATCCACGCCAGGTCTGCCCCAGCCACAGTGCACTTGCCTGAAGTGCTTCAAGCACTGCAAAATCCTGCCTTGGGGGCACCGGTTTCTGATCCTTATTTTCTATCGAACGCAAAAGTCCTATGATAGGACTCATGTAAAATTTGTGCTGTGCATTTACCAGCACAAAGAAAACTGCATTTCAGGGATGGGACATCGCTAATTGCAAGGAAATGAGTTACAGCGAAATGCCAGTAAGAACTAGAGTAATAAAAGACAGCCTCAATTAAAAGTTACAATAACAATGCAAGGAAAGATACAATATGATGCATGTTAGCAGCCTGCTCGGAATCTCAGCACAGAGCAGCATTAGACACAGGAAGTCATCTTCTGAAAAAACTAATGAATCATTTAGGTAACAAGCAAAGGTCATACCTTTGATCAATGGGATCTAAGAATTATAAGCAGAAGACCCATATCATATACGCTCCACAAAAGGCTACTGCGTTTTAGAAAATAGCTCTATTTGGGGTTTTAGTGGGGTTGATTTTCTTTTTTAATACTATGAAAAAGTGTTTGGCGTTTGTTTGTTGTAGTTTTAATTTCTACAACCAGCGTTCTTTATGTTCCATTCTTCGCATAGTATTTAAAACATCTCCCTGGCATGGGTGACAAAACCTACAATTGTGTCTTTCTTTTTCCAGCTGCTTGTGAACCATGTGTTTTTTCATTCATGACTGGGGAGAACATGTGAGTTAAGTCAATAACGATCCATCTTAAAAAAAAAAAACAACCAAAAAACCACAAAATGGAGAGACACAAAACAGTAAGAAACTCAGTAAGACCCAACAAGGAACTCAAAAAACCAGCTATGTATAAGTAGGTCTTGTAAAATTTGCTGTACAGTATACAGTGGTCTCCCACTACTTTTTAAACTTGGCCACAATGAAGTTTTTTCTAAAACTGAAGGCATATATTTTTTGGTCTTTTACACCACGTCTCTATTGGAGAGCTATAAGAGTTCACATCTCAGGAGAAAAAGCAATTCAGTGGGTTGTTAAATTTGTCACCATATAAATCCTCTTCACAGCATTTTTTCCAAGTTGATTTTCAAGGTTAAGAGCTATTTCCCATACTCCTCTGCTACGTTAGGTTATTAAACAAGTGTCATAAAAGGCAGCTTTGATTTTGTAAGAGATTAAAAAGAAGTTTCCTTTCATACCTTTAGCTATCAAAATGCTACGGTATATATACTCAACATTAGAGCACTGGTGAACGTGCTCCAAACAAAAATCCCTGATGATGCAGAAGCTTCCTTCATCCTACAAAGGGTGCAAGAAACAAGCTTTCAGGGAAGGCAGCTGTATTTTAGATCGTGCATCACAAACAACTTTTGGGGAACATCTATTAATGTTATGTTTACTAAGGTTCCTACAGTACTCCTTTTTCAGCTTTTTTTGGATGGTGCTGAAATAAAGCTTTCCTCCCCCACGGTCAAGTCTCTCTCCTCCTCACTTTCTGTTTGTGGAAGGAGCGTTTGCTGGGAAAACAAGACTGAAAACCCAAGATTGTTCCATGTTTGGAAAAAAGTAAACACAGAAGGCTGGAAAGGCTTCAAATCCTCTCTGAGCATGAACCAGCTTTCAAAACCGCCTCAGAGGTGGCTCTGTCACTGCCAACACATTGCTTCTTTCCCACCACAGGCTGGTCCACCACCTCCGCAGGACAGATTCCTTACACTGACTCCATCGCCTGTGACGAGGTCGTGTTTTACCTCCCCCAGGCGTAGGACACAGTGTGCCCTGCGACAGCACCGAGGGGTTTGAAGTGACACATGGCATCAGACGCCAGAGCAGTGGCTGGGAGACAAAGCGAGTGACCAATACACAAAACCCCATCAGTTTGAATTATGTAGAGATAAACAGGAATATTTTCCGATAAAACATAACAAAGACCGTTTTACTTGTGCCAAAGCAGCACTTTGGGGCTCTTTTTGAAATGAGTTTGTTTGCGAATACCTCAGGAGACCACATCCCCCCCCCCAAAAAAAAACCACCCAACCCCGGAGACAGTGTCGCAAACGTGGAGCAACTTCAACCTTCCAGCCCACAAGAGGACCATGCTCCTCTCTTGATCAGAAGGCAGATTGGTGGCGGCGATATCCATGAGTTTAAAGCCAGATCTGCCCAGCAAAGACAGAACAACAGTCTCCCATCACTGTTCAATCTGAGAAAGATCTTTCACTTTCGAGGATCAAGAGATGCTCAATCTAGGCTTTTGGAATGAGTAAGATGTGACAGAAGCTCCCAGGACCTAGTCTTCTGCTTCAGCCAATGCACCTCCCAATGCACTGAGCAACCTCTGTCCCAAACCTGCCTCTGCCTTACAGCCAGCTCAGTCTGGGAGGCACAAAGACACCATCCTCTTCCTCCGCCAGGGGATGCCCTCCTGTAACCAGGCCTTTGTACCTGCTTCCAAAAACGTATCTGCTCCCACACACATGCCCAGAGCTCTGTTTCAAGTCCTTAAATAGCATGGAAAAAACTGTCAAAGACCCAGCTTTCCTCCTTGCCTTTCCCTCCTACCAGAGCTTCAGAGCCAGGGGAAAGAAGCTGCCTCCAGCTCTCTGCCACCATGGCAAGAGCGGTGACAAGACAACAGGGATCCTACCACTGGGACTGGCCATCTCACCGCTACCCCCCACCTTCATCTTCCCACTGAAGTCCCTGGTGTGGATTAGAGCGAGCTGGAACCCGATGTCAGCCTCCACTCCCCGAGCCAAAACTCCAGATCCTCCTTCGTGCTGCACCACGTGCTTCTCCGCTGCTCCACACACCATCAAACTTGGCGGAAACGGCAAGAACAAGCCTTTTCCCCTAAACACCGTAACCTGTTGTTCTCATTGAGGCACCAAGAAAGGTCTTTTTCACTGGCAGAATTACAAGCATTTCAGATTTGTAAAACATTAATTAATAATGGCTACCTGATAAGTTCACAAATACTACCAGGGAGAAGAAAATTGGCGCAAATGCTAGAAAAGGCTAGGATTTTGGCATCAGGGCTCGCTGTGATAATGTTCTTTTCAAGATCAGGACCGGTCTGATTTTTTCTTTTTTAATTAGAGGTTTTTTGCGTGGTATAGGAAAGATTTTCTGTGAACAGAATTGAGTAACAAAGAAAAAAAGACCTTATTTTGCTAAATCTTTCGATATTACAAAAATTACAGAAAACTGGTGAAAACAGTCATCTTGTCTGATGTGTCTGCAATGAGATGAGAATGATTCAAACTCTCTCCTCCTTTTATTTAAAAGTTAAATTTAAAAATGCCAACGCATTTATTTCCCTTCCCCCCCCCCCCCCTCCTTTTTTTTAATCCATAAGCACAAATCCATATCAGGATTTTTTTCTCATTAGAAAATACATTTCTGCAGCACACGGAAAAGATGAGTATGTATGTGCACATAGTATAGAGCACATACATCTGTGGACCCATACAGAAGCACAAGTACTCCCTGTGCAAGAAGTCCCAGATCAGTGACCATCGACTCCATCTACTGGCAAGAGCTGCCACTTTCCTCCTCCAAAAAATAACTATGCTGGCTTTGTCATTTTCCACCAAACCTACAAAACGACAGCCTTAGTCTCATCAGGCCACTTTGAAAGGGGTGGGTGGGAAGACATAAAAGCAGTAAATTACTCCAAAAGGCAACCCAGAACATGAACACTGCAGCACATGGAGCCAAATCTAACCCAGTGCTTGTGACCTGCTGCTTTGCTCCACGTTTGCCACCAAGACAACTTAGAATTTAAGCAGCTTCCTCACAAATTCCCAATAAGCCTAGAATAAGTATCCAGTATTCGTTTTAACTGTAGTTTGCACAGTGATGTTCACTGAAATGAAACTGGGCTCTATTTGCTCTTTGTTGCATGCAAACTTCAGATTTTCCTATTAAAGCCAGCCTTAAAATAAATAATGTAAGATTCATGAAATAGTACATGGCGTTTCATTTAAAATATTTATGGAATTCTCTAAAAAATAAAATCACTATATACATTTTACTCTGAAACTTGAAAGGCGAGAGGCTGGATATGCATAAGCGAGCCTGAAGGGCTGCAAAGCTGCCCCAGCCCTTCCATCTGCCTGCCTTTACTCTCCTTCGGATGAAAGGGACCAGCCTGCTACATTTTTGGCTAGATGAATTTGAGACAGGCCTGTTACTTACTCTGTTTTCACTGTTTAACCAAAGAATTCTTGCAACCTGCCTCTCATCTCAGACTTGTGAATTGATGATCTATGGGTTGGGGTTTTTTTGTGGCTGACATCACATTTTATGGAAATGTTGTATTACTTTAAATTAACACTCAGGTGAGCATCCATTCCATAAAAATGAGCGTCCGACAAAGCCCCATTAGAGACAAATTTAGAAAAGTTTGGGGAGGTAATTTGCACAAGCTCGCTACAGGCATAAAAGCCTCTTGTAATGTTTTCCATCCTCTCTCATCTCCTGCACTTGGCCATTAGCACCACGAGGCACAGCAGGCAGGAGGGCAGAGACCTGGCAGCTGAGGTGTCAGGGACTCCAGAGACACAACCCGCATCCCGTTATACCAACAGCATGACAGGGAAAGTGACACAAAACAGCAGCCAGAAACCAGAAAGGACAAGGACCCTTCATGGGAGATTGCTACAACCTACTGCCGTTTGAGGAGGAGCCCCACAATATCCAGCCCCCTTACTGCTCCCACGGAGCATCCTGCTGTAAACACGTGTGATGCCTTCTGGTGGAGAGGTGTTCTCACAACAAAACCATTAAACCAGATTTCCAAAGATACCTCAACCTGGGGGACAAGATTTGTAACAATTCACCAACTGAAGGCATTGCAAAGTATGTGAAATGGAGCGACATCTTGCTTTGTCCCAAAAGGTTGTGTGTGTTGGCTTGACTGTACGACGGTGACCAACAATCATGCCTGAAAACACATAGGCTGGCTGAGTGCCTGCGACCTGGCGAAACACCAAATCCTTCAGCTATCTGGCATCACCACCAGAACACCACGTCTAGAAGTGTTCAACTCCCTATCGGGGCACAAACCTCTGCCAGACAGACATTGAGCTGGGACCATGACTACAACTACAAAGCTTTATGTGTGCTGCTGGAACAACCCTGCCATCCCAAAAGGCCTTTCTTCAAAGTTGAGAGACAATTACAGAGCTCATTTCCTCCTTTTCACTCTGGACTTCCAAGTTACACTCAGTAGTATGCCTAGGTTTCTGCATGCTTCTTTTTGGGTTTTGAGGATGTAACAGGATATTTCACTTCTGGAAGGAGGACAGGAAATTACCTTTTCTTTTTAAGTAAAAACAGACTCTATGTAATCATAGGAGTCCAGGAGCTGGACCCATTTAAGAGAGTCCTACCAGCCTCTACATATTATAAGATAAATTTTGAGGTAGCAACAGACATACATAGTAACAAGATCATTAAGATGATAAAGAAACAGATTATATTACTACTTTCAGGAAGCTGTTTTAAAGCTCTCTCCAAAATATCTTTCTAAAAAATTTATTTTATATGCTGAAGTAATTACATGGTTGACAACTCCACAACCCTCTAGGATGATCACAAAAACACAATAAACTACACACAGTAAAAATGGTATTGAAATGTAAATATTATCAACTTCCTCAAATCATAAACCTAACACTACAACCACCATTTTAATAATCATAAAAACATTAAGTGTCTTGGGCTTTTTGCTTGATTACTACTTTAGTTCCAGAAGTACACACTTAATTTTTATTGAAACTCTCTGAACACTGCATGCTTCTTCATAAAGGCCTCTATTGGAAAAATCAGCAAAGAACTGGATTTTATACAATGCCTGCTATCCCAGAAACCTTTATATATAAAATGAAAAAAATAAAATAAAAAGGAGAAGTGCTAGCATGCTGATTGCTTAGGCAAACGTGGCGCACGCATGCACGATCAATAATGGCTCATACAGGCACGAACCTGCTTTTTCTGAGAGAAAGGGAGTATTGGCTACAATGCTGAGGTTATTTTTAAGTTTCTTTCAGAAAGTACAAAGGGCTCCTGAATTTCTTCACAGCCACAGGTGGGTAAATGGAACTCTCGTTTATCATAACCAAAAGATTCTTCTCCTCACAGAAATACTTCATTAAAACCTCAGCAATAGGATAACAACCCAAATCGTCTTTAAAAGCAGGGTTTGTAAAACCTGTTGCAAAGAGACTTTTATAGTGGGAGGGAATTCCTAAGATACACCAAGGTAACTGCATGCAAGTTTTGCACTGATGCAGGTTAAATGCTGAAGAGACGGAGAAGCAAAATAACATTTCTTAAATTCCGTAGGCAGAGGGCAGCATGCTCCAGCCATCAGCCCTGTCTCGGTGCTGCCTGCAGTTTTAATTAACATCTCACTCTCAGGAAGAGAACATCTTTGTGCAATGGTGACTCTGAAACCTGAGGATACTCAGTCATTTAATTGACAATTGACCACATACATGTTTAGGATTTCAGAACCGTGCTTTTCATTACAGATGGCATCTCTGTGTAGCATAAAAGAAATCAGGTTGTGGTCCTAGTAAATGTTAATCTTCTCAAGTCAATAAAAATGCTGCACCAAAATGTCACTGCAGTTTTGTTGAAGGAACACGTAGGAACCATGAAAAACAAAGTGTAGGGAAAGCAGTACATGCATTATAAATGACAAGCTCAGCCATCATTTAAATACAAGAAATATATTACCAAAATGATGCATATTTGTGGAACTGAACAAGTCTGAAGAATTAATCTTAAGCAGATCATTTTTGTAATTGAGTCTATAACACTGTCTGCAAGTTCGACATTTACATATAATGATAATACGTATTAGGCAGTAATTACCATGGACTTTTCTTTAATTATAACTGATAACACAAATAAATCCAATGTTCCTAATTGAAGAATGTAATTAAGTCTGACTAGTTTGGAGGGAAAGAGAAGAGATGCAAACATTGATTTTAAAATCAGGAGAATGGCACACTATACCAAAATTCCCTTCGTCTTTCTAATCATGTCGAAGATGGTAAGAAATCCGTCCTCTCTAACAAAAATGAAATTATTAACCCTTTTTACTAACGATACAAAGTGATTTCTCAGATAGCTTTATCCAGGTTTTCAAAAGTCCACTTCCTCACAAAGAAGAGAAACCATTTTAATTTTGACATATCTGCACTGAAACCTCCAAGGACTGTGTGAGCATCCCCAGGCGAAGCAAGGACTGTTAGTGAATACTGAAAAGCAACCTGGGGACTGGAAACAGAGGGGAGGGAGACTTGAAGGTGGAGGTGAGATCATCTGAGATCCTCTGAGATCCATGAAACATCCCAAATTCAGGTTTAGTTCAAGGAAGTACATTAATAAGTAGAAGCTACTCTAGGCTATATTATTAATTTAAAAATACACAAAGTGAAAGTTGTCATCTTTCACAGGTATTCAAGGACTAGCCCTGAAAGCAACACCAGTAGACTACAGGCAAGACTCAAAGTCCAAGCATAAATTTAAGAGACAATGACAGGAAATGGTGATTAAAAGCAAACTCCACAAGCACCTCAAGGCAGTCCCTGGGATATAGCTAACTTAGCCACAAGGACTCAAAAGAAGTTCACTTATCTTTTCAAATAGTCAGTTATATGCAGCAAGAAACTCTGGATTAAAAAGAAAGAAAAAAAAAAAAAAAGCTGTGCAAGGGCAGTGTGGAGTGAACTTTCAACATTTCAGGCTGTGCCATTCCCTGTGGGACTGACTAAAGCTGACAGTCCATCAGCTTGACCTTCCCTGCGCAAGCACTCCCTAGGAATTGGACTTTTGAAAGTTCAAGCTTTACATTTCATATCAGCTGGTACCGGCACAGCCCCAGCAGGAAAAGTTCAGCATCTCTGCTGAGACTCTGCTCTGCTGTGCTCCATGGCCCCAGCCTCTCCCAGGGGGTGCAGAGAAAGCCAAAGGTGATCCCACCAAAGTCACTCACCTTCAAGGCGAATACTAATACTAATACACCCTCTGGAGAAGCAGAGAGGAGCAGACTGGCTGCCTAGTAGAAGACAGAAGGAGATTTTGAAGGAGACTTCCACAGAAGTCTCGTCTTTGAGATTGAAAGACAGAACACTGAAACCAGCAAGACCTTCAGCAGGGTCTCTGCCCAATTTGGCATCCTTCTGCATCAAAGAATTGTGCAAAACCCCATTAACACAAAGTATCCGCTCGGTACAGCGGATGGCTCTCATCTACATCATCTTCGGTTCAGCTATGGCCAAAGCTGAGGGACAGATCCTTCTCAGTTAAATATTTGGGATAAAGACTTAGATTCAAGCAAAAATGGGACTACAATTTTGCAGATAATCTGAGGAAAACTGATCTAGTAGTGAAAAGCAAATTTCTGTGCAATGCTACAGGTTTTGTTTTTTTCAGAAAAACACCTGCATTACCATTAGCTATAATAATTGTAAACAGTGAGCATCCCTAGGGCTGCTGAAGCAGCAGAATATATTTCTCAAATGATATTTAATATAAGCTTGTATTCTGAAATGGACTGTAAAATGACACCACTGGGAATCCGTGTTTATTGCTTCTCCATTTTTGTCTCAAATATGATCATTTTCCTTTATTTTCTAGGTGTGGGCATCAGGCTTTCCCCCTTCCCTCCTGTCCCATGCAGTTTGTAGCAAGACTGCGGGGCACGTGAAACAGTCCCTCTGCAGTCGGAGGGCTTGCACAGCTCTCCCTGGCTAGGACGGAGTGAAAAACACTGCTAGCACACAGCACTGGGAAGTATCGGTCTGTGTTATATTGGTTTATAAAGTTCAAAAGAAAGCAAACTCTTTTCTGAGCCAAAACAAGGGGAACTATACAGCCTGGCAGGCAGACTGGCTGCATAAGGAAACTCATCTGATGCTTCTGTTTTGCACAGGGCTAAATGCCACCTGCATGAGAATGCCAAGGAAGTATCTGCTTGAATCCACTGATCCCATCTCCCCCTTTCGCTCACTCTGCCTCGCTCCTGAAACGAATTGCCATCACTACCAGGAAAGCAACACCAAACAAGTTTCCCCGACAGACCACAAGTGTTCCTGTGGGACCTCGCTCACATCATTAACCCATGCAACAACACACCGTACAACCACAGCCTGCCACCAGCCCAGACATTAAAAAAAAAACCACCACAAAACAAAAAAAACACCTAAGCTGTGTGCCTAAAGAAAAAGGGATGCTTAGGAGCAAATTAAAAAAGTCCCTCGTGTTTTTTCCTAGTCTCTCATACATGTTGCGATCAGTAAGTAAGAGCTCTCTGCTTCCACCCCTCCCAGCATCTGAAGATTCCTTACTGCTGTGTGATTCCACGTGCATCAGCAGCATCAAGAGGTTTTTGAACCAAACCCCAACGCTCTCGCACATGAAAGGGATGCTAGTTTTTTGGAGAGCACAGTTGCAGTGACTGCAGTCACACCTGGTTCAGAAGCACTTCTTAGTCTAGCAAATGGATACTTAAAATACTCACCCTTATGCTCTGTCACACAACATAACTGTTACTATAGTTTGCAACCGGTTTGTAGTCATCTCAGGACTATTAAATGTGCCACAGATATTTCATACACAGCAAGGTGGTTTGGAACAGAAAGAGAAATTCTGCAAATAGAGTGGAGGCTGAAGGAGTAGACTTTATATGGCGTATTGGGGGAAATCTGCTTAGATATTACACAGTACATAGATTCTTATTTTATCTTTTTAAATCATTAGTTACTCCATTTCTTTCTTGCCAGATGCATTTATAGATTTTTCCCCCTGTATATTCTTCACTTTATTAATAAGTACTGCAATGCATTATAATGCCATAAAGAAGTTTCAATGTGCAATAAACTATTGTTCCAGTCTCAGAAAGAAAGATCTTCTGAGACACAAGACCCAACAGAAGTAAAAACCCCAGAAAGTTACATAATCCACAGCCAATTAACATCATCAACAGCTCAATAATTATCAGATGACAGTTTTCCACACACCTCGTAGCAGAACCAAGGCACACAAAGCTGCCATGCTTGTCACACTGCTCTGCAAGGCAGGGACTTGCATGTGGGATCAAGAGCACACGTCAGCTGAAGCGTTTCCACCAGGCACCATCAGGCCCTATAGCAAGAGGTGATCTGACAGGCTGACCAGGGACAAAGCTGGCAGTTTGCTGACCTTGCATTCATAGCTGTGGCCAATGGCTCTGGCAGGTGATGCCCAAGTCTTCCAGAGCAAACCAGAGACTGGAAAGAAGCAGCGCTGTTGTCCAAGAAAGTGCATCAGGGGGCTAGGTCACCGTCCTAATGGAAAACTGCACCCTGATCAAGTTGTTCTAAAGAACACAAACAACTTTGGGGAATCTGAGCTGGAATGTTTCATATGAGGAGGGTGGAAAAATACTAAAAGAGGGGTTGGAAAGAAGTAGGTGTCTGAAGGGAGTATAACTGGGCAAAGGCAAAGACTTGCAGAGACCAGCTCCTCTGCAAGAAGAGGAAAAGGCAACACGGCATCAACTTGTGGGAGAGTCTGGAAAGCAAACTCCGACATCATAATTAGGGGTTGTGTGAATAGTAAGGTTATGTGCAGTGCTATTAATTCCGGTGGGGGAGAAGTAGTAGGAGTAGCAGGGTTGAATAAAGAGTTTAAATTCCCTTGCTAAGAAAACAGTCAAACCCCAAAGCTCTTCAAAGTTTTTCCATTAATCGTACAGTTCTTTGAAGTATTTTTCGGTTTTCTCAGCTTCATAGTCTGTAATTTCAAACGGTGCTAATTCTGCTTCTCCTTGGATCTAGTCCAGCGGATCTGGACATGCTGTACTATTTGATTTGAGTATTGCAATGTTTGGTGAATGATGACTCCAGAAAAAAAGAGAATTCCCAATTTCAAGTAAAAGAAAAAGTAATTCCTTCAAGCCCTGTCTTGCACCACATTTTCTAAAACAAGCCTCCTTCCTGCTCCTGTATTCAGTTTGCCAAACTCTTTCCTAGGGCGGTACACAAATACCAGAGACAGCATCCACAATGGCTTCACATAGAGCATACAGTCTTTATAAAACTCAGCAAGACCTGCACTTTTTGCAATGGCATCAAACCAGTAAGCTGCTTAATTTGTCATCCACTAAAAACGAACACTGATTCTGCTCTGCAGCACAGCTGCTTAGCTTATTATTTCCTGTTTTACATTTGTACATTTGATTTTTCCTTCCCAGCTGTGGCTTCCACACTTAGCTGAATACTATCTTACTCATTTCATACCCTTATCCTAATTTATCCAGAACATTTTAAAGTCTGATCCTGTCCTGTCTTCAAAACATTCAGAACTCTTTCAGTTGAGCATCATCCACAATTTTCGTAAGTATTTTCAAATTCATTACGCAAATCATAAAAGAAATATTGAAGAGAACAGGGCACCTGACAGAGCCCCTCAGAAAGCTGACTCCCACCACTTGGACTATCAAGTCATTGAAAGCCAAACCTTTGCTGCAGCCTTTCAACCACTGCAGAAGTCACTTTATAGAGACTTCATTTAGAGTACTTCCCTGGTTTACACAGTACAATGTCAAGTGAAATAGTGTCAAAAGCCTTACTGAAGTCAGAATGGATCATGTCTAATACTTCCTTCTTAGCCTTTCTGCCAGTTACTCTGTCAACGTTAGATATCGGACTAGCTCAATGTAGTTTTTTCTTGACAAACCTATTTGGGTATTCCCTTGCTACTCACTAAGAACTTGCAAATTATTTAATAATTTATTCTCGGGTTTTTTAGACGCCTGGTCTATAATTATTGATAACTTTCTCCTTTTTCCCTTTAGACACTGCATCCACATCTGCCCATCCCTAGTCCTCTCAGCCCCTCTCTCTCTCCCTCCATGAGTTCTTAAGAAATACAGAAGTAGTGATTGCTTTAGCCAAGTCCTTAAGTACTCTGAAGCAAATGCAACAGATGCTCCTGACTTGAAACCAAGTACACCTTTAGCTTCTTCTTCATTCTTGTCCATCCTTTCCGTCTCCTTCCTAGAAAGCCCTGAGCACTGACCACTTAAGGTCCTCCCATTTTTCTCCTACCCACTCCTATATCCCTTTTTCCTCAGGTAAAAGGCTTCTCAATAGTGCTAGATTATACCTTACCATAAAGTTTGGGTTTGTTTAACGAAAATATTACAGCTGGGCATGGCTGCTGCTGTTCTCCACCTTGCCCAATTATGAAGACATTTTGTGGCAATACCACAAAGACACCTCAGGGGGTAGGAAGGCTGAAAGATGCTCATTTTCCCTGGCTGGAAATGAAATGGCTGGACCCAGCCATTCCAGAGCTGGAGCAATTCCTCCCTGGGGAACGGCAGTGGTGGCAACGTCGCTGCCTTCCCGCGGGGAGGGGACAGGCAGCCATAAGCTCCGAATCAGCACATCATCCACTTCCCTGACCCGGCACTTTTGCAGATGTCTGTGTGCTTCTGGGAGGGCCCTCGAGGGCTGCATCCAGGCCCTGGCTGCACAAACCCGGCACCGAGACAGCAACAGAAGCAGCATTCACGTTTGAAAAGCAATGTGACAGGTTGAGCATAGTGTTATCTCCGCTATTGAATCTGTATCAAGATTATGAGAAAAATGACTTGCATAGCCTTTCTGCAGATGCAGATCAGGAAAAAAGACAGAGAGTGAAACTAGACCTGTGTGAAATTGGTGTAAATGACCAAAGAACTGACCTGGCAGCCCCTGTGCCACTGGCATCACACCACTGCAGTAAAGGAAAGCTCATTCTGCAAGTCCCTTCTAGTGGCAGAAAGAAAATGTCAGTCTAACATTACTGGCCAGTGATTTTCATAAAAGCCAGTTAAAATAGGGAATTTTGTATCGTTTCAGTTCTTTCATCCAAGAGTACACAACTTAGGAACACCCAGACTGAGGAGCGAGGAACAAGAGATGCAGCTTCCTCTCAAGTGAGAGAGAATGCAGTTGAAATAAAAGGAAAAAATGTATATTCAGTTATACATGCCCTCAATTCAGCTGAGCTCCACTGCCCAACATATACAAATCTCTTTTTCATTTCAGCTAAGTAATGATCTTAACTCTTCAGCAGTTAGAGCAAGTTGTCTCACCAAGGTGTGTTTCTGAGGACCCTTCCCCAGCAGATGGGTTACAGGATCTGCTGCCTATTGCCTGAACTTGGATTTACGAGGCAGGAGCAAAGCTAAACACAGAAAACCTTTGCTCACATAAAATATTCCTACAAGGGGACCACCTGCTATTTATGCCTGGCAAAGAGCAAAAAGCCGTGCTGCAGGTGCAGAAAGACGACACTGATTGGTGACAAACCTTCAATAGCCCCCGGAAAGCCACAGCGCAGCAATGTGCGTTTTACCAGCTCTTTGGACAGAAGACAAAGCGAACGATGAGGTGATGACCTACATGGCAGCTCAAGAGCAATTAGCCTGGGAACTGCAGTGCTTTCACCATCATCGTGAAGTGCACTGGAGGATTCTCATACAAAATAGAAGCCTGCAGTGCTGCTTAAAGCCCTCTCAAGCTGGGAGGAAGAGTGGAGAAAGAGAGGAAGAGGAGGGAAAATCAGAACTCATGTGAATGGGAAATTATTATTCAACAAGCAAGCATGATATGGTAAGATCCTAAGATGTAGTGCAATAAAACCTCTCATTTATTTTTGAGGCATATTATCATTACCACACTCTAGGCCGTATCAGCATTTTCATTTTTATCTATTTCCAGGAGATTATAACCTAACTCTAAAAACGTGTTTGTGCTGAAAACTGGCACACAAACCTCACCCTGAAAGAATCCTTTCATTTCTGTCAAATAATTTAATTTGTCTGAACAAAATAGTAATAATAAAAAATGATAAAATTTAGAACTCCCAACCTGTATTCTCTCTGTTCAAGGCATTATATTTAAGTGCCATGCCCTACTGTTACATTTGTCAGAAACTGATTTAATTTTTTTCTTTTTGTAATGTAACATTTCTTTTGTTTTATTACTTTCTTCCCCTGTCTCCCCCCTGCAAGGTTCCTTTCTTTTCGTGCCACAACTTTTCCTGTGTGAATTCAGCAAGCACTTCTCATTTTATTTCTTTCCACTTCTCTCCATCATGTTCACTTACCTCTGAAATGCACTCTCTTTTCTCATCTCTGTTTCTCCCCCAAACCATCCCATCTCACAGTGCACAGACCTGTTCCTTAAATCTATCCTGTGCTCCCTCATTCATCATGATGGCCAAACTAAAACCAGCAAGCAGAGGCGAAAATACCCCTCGTAGCATCAACAGCAAGAAGGAAATATCTTCTACTACAGCCATTGAAAAGGAATCGCTCCCCTCGATCTCTCTTGAGACACGGAGATGATGGCGGGGAAAAGCACGGCACAGGTTGCAGTAGCCCTGCTGCTGTGCCCAGCCTGCCTTAGGCACAAGGGCATTTCTCAATTTTCTGTGAGGGATTGGGGAACATAATACCTGATAAGTAATCTGGGAAACAACAGTATCTGATTGGAGATTTCATGATGGAATATATTCAGTTTGAAAACGTTACTCTAGTAAAACTGAAGCACCACACCCTGGATGCCTCCTCAAGCCAAGGACAGAGTAGGTTTTTGGAGCCTCAACTGTCTTGAGCTGGTTTCTGCTGTACCTTACCTTAGTAGAGCCCTTAAGTCCCAGACATCTCCACCTACTCATGACTTTAGAGACTCCTGCATTATAAAATGCTAAGCAATTACTAATGAAAACACTGGACCTGCAACTTGGCATTTCTTTTCTTTAGGGACGTTTCACTTTTAATTCTCATTTGGAAAACTTCTAAGTGTTAGGACCCAGGCCTTGTAAGTAGAAGGACAACTCTTATAGCATCCCCATAAGAATGACACAAGAATTTGGTCGGAGTTCATTTTGGGCAGCTCACCCAAAAGTCTATGCCTACCTTAAATGCTTTTGACTGTTTGGTTATTTTAAATTTTAAGCACTAAGGATTGATTATAAAAACAGATCTAGGGTTTTTTTAAATAAAAAACCCCAACAAACCACAAGAAAACACAATTCTTAGGAGTTATGTCCCAGAACAGCTAAGCTATCTGTCATACTGCTGACAGTCGAAGCGCACAGTCTATTTACATTCCTGCAAGCTTGGTGGATACACTGTGAGCCATCCCTGTACCACGTAGATTGAAACTATTGCCACGTATCATAAACAACATCTTCTCCTACTGTAAGACCTTTGAAAAAACAGTTTTTCTCTTCCAGTCATATGTTTACTGAAATGTGCAGACTGTGGATAGACTTCTGCTTCTGAGATAGCCTGTATTTATTGTCGCTGTTCAGCTCTGAGTCTGGTGCACAGCTTTCAGATGACTCTGGAGATGGTACAGGGCCACCCGAGACAAAGGGTTCTTACTCACAGCACACACAAAATGTGTGCTTATTCTTCATTTACGGTGATTTTGCCAATGCACTGCCCTCCACCCAAAAGATGCTGAACTTCTGAGGTGCAATTGAAATGCCACTGGCTGCTCCAGTAGTCTCTAAGCTCTGTCACCTTGTGCCCGTTCTGACTCCACGACATGTCCCCTATCCCCATCTCTCACTTATGCATCTCGTACTTCGTTTCTCCATTTCGTCTCTCTCAAGACATCCTATACCAACCAGCCTAGATTCTTTTCATCCTCTCTCTAATTCCTGAAGCTTTTTTTAATTTTCTCTTATTTCTGTATGTTAAAGGCAAATGAGTAATGATACAGAGCTGAGCTCCACTACTGCATCCACTACAGCTGTGTGACCCTTAGCAAATTGCTTAGGGAGAACTCCCCAGACATAATGATATATTATGTCTAGAAAAATCACACAGCCCGCTCCCGACAGCTGCATTTCTGATGGGCTCTTTGCCCACAATCCCATGATGTCCTCGCCAACTAGTGAGGGGAGGCTCTGGTGGCAGATGCCCAGCCCGACTCACACAATCCAGGGAACCCGGAGCGTTGCCAAATCACTTCTCGGAAATAGGGAGCCGGGATTCATAACAACGGTCAGTTCTGGGAAGCCACACCTAAAGGCTGAGGACACCTGATGAAACTATACTCCTACCACCATTTTAAATCATTGATGATTGCTAACCATAACACCTAAGAAGCCAAATTAGGTTTCAAAACCTATTGTGCTGAGAAAATAGTGAGTGTACCACAGAGTGCGTGTGTAAGCCCCAAAGAGCCTACAGTCCCGGGCAAGACAGGAGGCAGCAAACAGATACACAGAAAAGGACAAGGAAACAGACAACTCTGAGCCCATCCACGGCCCCAAAGTACCCAGAAGCTCACCAACAACCCAACCATCACATCACGGATACTGCCTCACAGAAGTGAAATACAACAAGGTTTTATATCGCTTTTCTGCTTTTTTTCTAACAAGACATAGATAAATAATTCAAACATTTGGTGAGTTAAATAATAAATGCAACTGAAAATCTATTCTGGAGCTCTGGATAGGATACATTTCCATCTGCAAACTATCTCAGCTTTCTACATCCCTGTAAGAGCATAACCACTGTCATCTTCTCATATTTTCTGCAGAATTTAATTGTGTACTGTGTATCAGACAGCAAATCTTTTTCAAAAAGGCATTTAAGTTTTTCATACTTCTGTAATAGAGCATCACTAACTTACCAAACACCCATTTCTTTAAGAGGTCTGGTTTGTATGGATTTTCCTCTCTGTGATTTCCCAAAGTTAAGATACAAAATCAAAGAAGTCCACTTTTGCAAAAAGCGTAGATAAAAACTCAATTAAACCTCTATTTACAGAGACATAGAGCACTCTGAAAAACTGAAGCAGAATTTAGACATTTGCAGTTATACTGAAAAAACCAAACTAGTTCCTTGAAAAAGGAACTGATTTAATTCCACAGTAAAATACAACACAGAGATACAGAAGATCTCCACCAGTGTCTGCTGTGAAAACCCTAGTTTTTAAAGCACTGAAAACCACCATAATATGCCTAGTTAGTTTTCCTGATCTGATAGTAAAATAAAAACCAGTAAAGTACTAATATTTTAGAGCTGACTGACAGGATATTAAAAAATTCAACGTAATAATCTCATCAAGGTGACCGGGATATCTGGAAAACAAGATGAGTTTTGAATAAAGCAAGTACATTACAAGGAACTGCGAGAGGAAAGGGGGAAAGAGCCATGTTATGTGATGAGTAAACAAGAACAATCTTTTTTTGACAACTGTGAAAAAGGATCAAAAATTCAAAACTGCAATATGTATCATCGTAAATCTAAGTAAAGTTGCAATGTGTAGGAGTTCAGGAAGTGCAACTTGGAACTTTTTGGAACTATTCATAGAAGCTGTAAGTCTCAAAATAATGAAAACTACAAACTTGAATTAAAAAGGTTTTTTAAAAAACTAGACGTATAAATAGAACAAAAAAATGAGCAAAGTGTATAAGAGTCCAGATGAGGGGGTGGAGGAGGAAAAAGGGGCGGAAGAAATAAAATTTTGGTAAATTATTACACCAGACAATGAAAATGTACAATTCTATCAATATTACAGGGCCATCTTTGATATAGAAATTGTATACAAACACATAGTTTACATTTACACCATTTGTACTGAAGCAATAGCTGTTCAAACTAAACAAGCCCTCCAATACGGAAGGGAAGATGAAAACTTGGGGTGACCTCAAACATAATTTGGGCTGAATTGCCATGGGAAAAGGATTCACCAGCTACAGAGATAAAGCATTCATCATAAAATGTATGGCAAATTTTGGCCTGGTAATAAAGATTAATTGCTATGAATAAAAACAACAGAGCAGAACAGAACAACAGTAAACAGAACTTTTAAATTAGCCAGCATAAGCAATGCTAAAGGAAGGATCTGTGAAAGCTTCTGTTGACTGTAGGATGAAGGAAAACCATAAATTGGAGAGAAACTATAGAAAACACTGTGAAAACTGAAGAAACGTACAGGATAAAACATGCTAGCGTTTGTATTTGTTTTCTTAAGTTATTCTCTAAAATGTAGACATTTCCCTCTGTTTTTGCTGATCAAGGCAGGCTTGGATGCAAACTATTATCCGGACACAACGATGTACCATGAAGCTTTTCTAGACAGCATCAGTTATGAACCAAGATGGCTTAGCCAACAGCTGTTGGGTGACCCAAAACAAGGGAATTCATTCAAATATAAAAGTATATGTACACAAATAGTTATTTAACACAACAGTAAAATTCATTACAAATACATTTTAGCACAATGAAATACCAAGCAGCACAAAAAGCAAACTATAAGGCGAAACACAGGTCGGATGCAACGAGCACAACACTTGTCACAATTACAGAAACAAATGCATTTATTCCAAATCTGAATTTGATGTCTATATAAGTCAATAAATCACATTATTTTCCTTTTTTATTCTTGAAGAAACAAATCATATGAACACTATATTAAGAGTTATGAGACATTCAAACTTAATCAAATGAACTATGATGTTTATATCAGAGTGAGTATGGAAAACAACAAAGAATAGGGACAGCAAAGTATAATTCATATGTGAAATGCCAGACTAGACAAGGAAAAATAACAACAGAAAAGAACTGCTAACATCTTCAGTATTATCTGATCTTCTTTGTATATTTGAAGTTTCAGTGAGACTGTCAGTGCAAAACCAAAAATCCCAACTTATTATCAATGTTGTCAGCTAAATTTCTGTTGTGCCTCTCTGAAAGCTTTTTTTAGTATTTTAATTGTTATGGACAGTTATTCTTCAGTAAAATGAGGCTTTTAAATACTTTATCATTTGTCTCAACATATTGCTAAGCCTAAAATGATTATCAGTTGCTTAGATTAAATTACTTTCTAGTGTGCTGAAAAACAACAAATGAAAAATAAAATGCTTTATCACTGTGGGCTTTTTACAATTGCTTCAGGAAAATAAGTTTTGTATGACAGACATATTTAACTTTTCTTTATGCAAAGCAGACCTCTACGACAGCTCTTCTAAGCCAGAAGGTTGGTTAGCTAAAATAGTTAGAGGCTCTCCATACCAACCACTAGTGAATTTTGTTCTAAGAATTAATTATGCAGGAGGATGTTGCTGCATTACAAAAACCTACCAGAAATCTGAAGATATCATTAAACACAACACCCAACTACATCTTCCTATCTTCTGTAAAAATAACGATTTTTATAGGACCATAAGGGAAGCTGTAGAAATTATGTCAGCTTTTTGTTTGTTTGCAGCCAGACCAACATATTGAGATGTCTTTCTAATTTCTAAAAGTAATGGGAGGTCTTGAACAGTGGAAAGTTCTGTATAATGCAAACCACTGGTAAGAAATACAGTGAAGAAATGCCTGGCTGCAAAGAGCCAGCCTACATTCACTGGAGTTTATTTATTAGGTCTAGATCAGTGATGGATCAAAGCCAGTAGCTGTGAGGTGGTCAGAATGGCACCTCTGACTTTCTAGAGAGATCTCAACACAGATTAAGCGGCAGGTTCACACTCTATATAAACCCTTCCCCACCTACCCCAAAACAGCCAGCCTTCTATCCTGAGAATAAAACCAAAAAACCCAAGCAAACGGGAGGCTGCTCTTCACACAGTGGGCAGGGGAACTCATTGCCAAAGGATGCTGTAGTTCCTTAGTTTTTCAAGAGAAGAATGGACGAGACCATGAAATAAAGGTATGTTGATGGTTATCATTCTATTAAGCGCAAAGCAACTTCTTCAAAGGTCTTAAAACAGAAAAAATAAGCACAGTATTGTCTATGCTTGCACATAGACACTCTGCTCTTGCTACTCCATAGGCACCTGTTTACAGGTGGAGACAGGACGGTAACATACTATGGCTATTCTTATGGATGCAAGGCCCAGTCTTCCAAATACCCCCTCAATTTTTCTAGAGGTGATGGTGCCTTCCCTGCCTTGCATATTGTCTTCTCGGGCAAACGGTTTATGCACACCATTAGTCATAGTGTCTCATAACACAGGAGAAATTTCTCTCACCCAGACTGCTGAAGAGTGATGGTGACCTGCAACTCAAACACAGATCCAAACCATGCCAGTCACGTATCTCCAAGTCCTGATACAGCAATCAAAGTGCACTGCAAACATCCACCACCCCTCACCCTGGTCTGTACCTCCCCACTTCAGCGTGGAGTCCCAGCAGGGACATCTTCAAAGCTCTTCAGCTTTCTGCATGGTGCAAACCCAACCAAGGCCAGACCAAGCTCTCTGCCCATGGCCTGGATCATATCTCTCAAAGGAGCTTCCTTGTCAGCTCCAGTCTTACCCATCCCTCCCTTCCTACGCCACCTGTGTTCTCAAACAGGGAACCTACCTGTAAAAGTGGGCAACGCTGGAGATTCATGAACCTGCTGGGTCACCCACCCCATGCCACTGCTCACACTGACAGCTGTGTTTGGCTTGGCCACCTTGTATTCCCGTGGCTTGATACCACCTCGTGAAGCAGATTCAATCTAAAGACCAACTTTGGCCATCTATGGGTTGCACAGCTGAAGGTGGCATGCATATAAAGTAATCACTGATCACAAAAAAGTTTATCTGATCAACAATAGCTCCTTTATTCTCTTCCAAGAGACAGCTGGGGGAAGTGTGCCCTTCAGCAGAAGCAATCCATAAGAGGTACAGCAGAGCCAACGGCTTAGTCAGCAAGGGCAGAGGGGGAGAGGCAGCCCATTCATTTTGAACAATGGGAGAAATAGGGCACAAGGGAATACTGTGCCAAGGAGAGCTTTCACTTTATTATCAGTTCATAATTAAAATATTGCTATTCAAAAGTATTTATTCAAAAGACATAAAGTGAGGGTAGAGATTTGGGTGAAGAAATATTGTCCAGGTTGTAAGTTTTGGAAGACTAAAATTGGGGTGTTAAATCTAGTTGCCAAAGGCCAAGCGGCCTGAATTTCAAAGACACGGAGAATCTTCAGTTAACACTGATTTTCATGATGTTTAGGGTAGGCTGGGGCGCTGGGCATCAGATTTTACAGCAATGAGAAATACTACTTAGGAGAAAATACTTATCAAAAAAGGATATATTTCCTATACCATTATGAAGGGCTGGTTCATAAATTATATCTGTTAGACATCTGTCTCCCATCAAATCTTTTAGTCATGGAAATCTCAGGCTGCCTGAGTCTCTTTACTAGAATTTGCTCAACAGTTTTCCTATAGAAATGAAAGATTTTATGAAGACTGAGAGTCAGTACAATTATAACTAATGATAGATAAGTTCATGAGCAGCCTTTCACAGCAGTTCCATAACAAGATCTTGCAACCTGTCCTCAGGAAAGCATGCAGTGATGGCTGGAAATTCACCCCTCACCACAAAACCAGTCATGCATGAATCATACCAGAAGCACAGCTGAAAACTTTAGACTGTACAGCTCCATCAGAACAGTGGTTCTTTGTCATTGTCCTTTTGTTTTTCCCCCCTCAGTGCCACAGGCTATAGTAAGGATCTCTTTAGGGCAGGAATTGTTTTTTAATTACATACACAGGGCTTATCACTGCAGGGTCCTTGCCTGATTGGGACCTACATTCTCCTCTAACGTATACTAGAAACAGTAAAGATGACAGTGCCCATCTGTATTTCTGATCAGGCTTTCTCACCCGCATACATAGAATGATAGAAGAGTTTGGGTTGGAAGGGACCTTTAAAGGTCATCTAGTCCAACCCCCCTGCAATCTTCAACTAGCTCAGGTTGCTCAGAGCCCCGTCCAACCTGACCTAGAATGTTTCTGGGGATGGGGCATCTACCACCTCCCTGGGCAACCTCTTCCAGCGTTTCACCACCCTTATTGTAAAAAATTTCTTCCTTATATCTAGTCTAAATCTCCCCTCTTTCAGTTTAAAGTCATTACCCCTTGTCCTATCACTACACTCCCTGTTAAACATTCTCTACCCGTCTCTCCTGTAGGCCCCTTTTAAGTACTGAAAGGCCGCAATAATGTCTCCCTGGTGCGTCCTCTTCTCCAGGCTGAACAACCCCAGCTCTCTCAGTCTGTCCTCACAGGAGAGGTGTCCCATCCCTCTGATCATTTCTGTGGCTCTCCTCTGGACCTATTCCAACAGGTACATGCACATCAACATACAGTCTAAGGTGACAGGTTGGGTACATCCAGGACTACTGCACTGTGCAGTCATCCCACACGGGCGCACATCAACCAAGCTCTGTGCAACACATCCACCCAACTACTCTTTCTCCAAGCAGAGAGCCAACTACATGACAAAGGGACCTTTCCCTGAGGAACTTACATATAATCTTTTTGGCTATTGAAAATTTATCTTGCAAGGCCTCTCACCTTCTTCCTAAGAGGAGACTTTTTGACTTGTGTTTTGCCTATTTTTCATTTGCTACCCAAAATGACTGTCTTATTTACTATTTTACTTGCATTCACGTGACAGCGTACTGATACATTTTACTTTTCAGGAAGAAAATCCCCTCAGTATAATCTCTTACTTCTGACCATGTTTTCAGTACCTGAATGCTTGTACACATTGGGAACGATGGCAAATAATTATGGTCTGCTGTGATCTTTGGCAACAGCAGTATTTTTCTACCAAAAGACCAGAAAAAGACAGATGAACATGCTGCTAGCTATTCAAGCATGCTGTATGAAAAAAAACATGCAGAATGATCTTTAAGGCAATTGCTTAAAATAGCTTTCTAGATACCAAAAGCCATATTTTTGTTTACAGAACATCAAATTATTTTCTACCTTTTAGGTCATAATATGCAATCCTCTATAGAGCAAAGAGCCTTATTGCTCTTTCTCCAGCTGGTTTTCAAGGGTTTTTTGCAGGGAAAGGCTTTGATGGATCTGTTCTATACAACAGCAGTGGTATATTCTCTCATACGCTAAAGAGCTATCAAGTAGTTCTTTCAGAATCTACTGTTATTCCACTAAACATGAATTGCTTATGCCTCCAAGAAATCCAGTTATTGTTCCAGTAAATGAAAACACTAACGATAAAAGGTAAGTAAGGGTAGTAATGACTATAACAAATGCTGTCAAGCAAAGACACTGGTAATTGAGGTTATGCAAAACATAAGGAGATACCACAACCCTTAAGTCAATAGGGTTTTGCCATAGCAGATATAGACCAGTGTCTCTACTCCTAAGCAGTCACAGCATAAAGAGGTGTTTATCACAATTTTAAAAGTCACGTGAATTCGAAACTGCAGACACATTAGAGAATGCCGCATAGTTTAACACATGGATGAGCAAGTAATTAGACTTATTTGTTTGTGGATTAAATGCCTGTAAAATAAAAGGCTTTTGTTCAGTCTGAGAAAAGAGAAGAGAAAAAAAATCCCAAACTGTTTTATTACATTTGCACTCTATGCTGCAAAAAAAAAAGTGACAAATAATGAGATTATGCTTTAATTTTCACGACAGCCATGCCTGAAGGATTTTGGGAAACTTACTAGAGAACAACAAAAAAGCACTGTGTCAAAACAAGAAAAAGCATACTGGATTGCATTTTTAGGAGCCCCTTATACTCTAGGAAAACTTACATATCATTCCAATTTTAGAAAAAGTTTGCCCTCTGTTTCTTCAGTGACAAGGAGAATATATGGTATATTATATTCTAATTACAACACCTTCTCTTTGCCAGGTCATGTGAAAATCCTAATGAGCAGACCCAAAGATACCATTCTGTAGCTTCCTCTCCTAAAGGAGAGAAAAATATGAGACCATGTATGAGCTTTGCTCACCCCTGCTTCCCCTCTACCCACAAACTTCTAGCTATCAACACAAAAGAAGAACCTTCAGCTCTCAACGGCAGTTCAGAGTCACAACCTCTGAGCCCTCATTTATAAAATCGCAGTAAGAAATGGTTAATGTTTCCAACAGCACACCAAAGAAAGGGAAAAATCCTTGTTTCCTCCCAAAAATAAGTATCCATGACTCAATTGGTCATATGTAGAGATGGAGACTTTATATGTTGGGGAATAAATTCCAAGGACTATGACGGAGGCAAAAAGGGAAAAGGAAGGACACTAAGCAGGCTAGAAATAAAGACAGAAGAACTAATTTTAATCCTTCAGCTTTTTATATTGATACATTTATTTTATATGGCTACTGTGCATAAACTGCAGTATCTTCCTCAAATACAGTATTAATCAAAATAGGAGGAAGATGAAGAACATGAGCAGAGAAGTAGAAATAGTCCAGGTGAAACCTCCATCTTCCATTTAAGTTTCACCTTGTGGGTTTGGTTATATTAATAATACAATCAGATGTGTAACTTTGAATATTATTTATTCATAGAAATTCCCCAAATAGCTTCTGACTAGAGACAGATGAAAGATCTCAATACACGAAGTATATAACGTGCAGGAAAAAAAACAGGAAACCAAGACAACAACAGAAAACAGCACGCATATGCCACTGTGCTAGCCAGGATGTGTCACACGTGCAGTGGACCCGAAGTTTCCTCAGCAGCCTGACAAGACCAATTAGCATCTTGTAATAAAGGCAAAGAGTATCACAAGACTCCCAAAAAACACCATTTGGATGATTTGAGATGAGTGAGTCATTTTATCAGCTCATATTTTGAAAGTAATGAGGCTATTTTAGTCCAGCTAAAAGTGAATAAATCTTTAACTGCCCCCAACAATCTTTTGCATTTCTAGAATAAACTGCAAAAAGGATTGAAATGTTCCTATCAAGAGCATAAAGCTTCTATTGCTGCACCCTTTCTGGAGAGATGTAATAAACTATTTTTCAATTGCGTGTCTTCAAACAGGAGCGGTTTTGCCTGCCTTCCTGCCCACCCGTAAGGAAGGCACATCACAGCCTGGCAAGGAGGAAACAGGAAAGATGAGAGGAGCTGCTTCACCCCGTGCTGAACGTTACTTGGCTCCCACTGGATCCCTAAGCTATACTTTTCCTTTGTGTTATGAGGACAACTTCAGAAAGAACGACAACATAATAAAGCCGGGGAAAGACAACCCCGTTATTACCGCTGCAGAAAATAAAACACAGATTAATGTCACTAACGCACACGTCAAAAGAGATAATAATGATGCCTACAAATGAATCTTCTCATCAGGAGCAAGGAACGTAAGCACCACCTAAAACTGAATAATAATTACATACAAATCAAAAACGACATTGCCAGCTGCTAAGCACACATTATTCTCTCAGATTACCAAAGGGTTTGTTTTCCATTTTTCCCACTAAAACTTGCTAAGTCTTCCTTTTCTATTCAAGTGACATAAATTACAAAGTAGCGGAGCAGGCGTTTGCATTCCCTAAGAAGACAAATGCCGGGGCCGTCGGGTAGCTCGCTGCTTACAGCTCTAACTACCCATTGTGCCAAGAGGAAGGTGCAGATGTGCAGTGGAGGCTGGAAACAGAAAATGGCTTTTCTGAGTCAAAACACAGACACTGGCTCTAAGATGTGACAAATGCCCAGTTTCTTTCTTCTGAAGCATTTATTAAAAATGCACCGCAGATTTTTAAAGTCTCCCTCTCTTACTTCTTGAGATTTGCATTTATGCATGCTCTAACCACCAAGATTCAAACGCAGGGCAGTCACATTCAATAAATTGACACGAGTCATGCCCTTCCAACCTCAGGCAAGAAGAGTTTGGCATATAAAATCCTGCTTTGGCTGTATTCTTCTGATTGCCTTACTTGCCATTTTTATAATCCCTATTTCACCTATCTACCAAATACAGGATGTAAGATCATATACCACAATCACACGCTTTTTGAACAAATTTATTACTGTGATCCTTTATATCATACCTCAAAGATATAACTGAAGACAAGCACCACATGGCTTCTAAGAAAGCTATTTACCAAAGGAATATAATTGAATATCTAGTATTATGAAGACAAGACCTAACACAATACATAAAAATAAAGCATCAAGAAATGTTAAATTTTACTGATATTACACTTTATCATCTGTATGCAATCTGTCAGCTGGATGAGACAAGATTTTATTACTGAATGGACACAGTAACAGTTTGCATTAAGAAGTCAAGATGCTAAAAGAAGACAGATCACTTTATGACCTGGACTAGTGAATTGCTTTCTCCTGTACATCTTTCCTTAGAAACCACTACAATCATTTTTGTAGTATGGAGGTACATTAATCTTTCTTCTTTACATTTTATTGCACATGACCTATGAATTATTTCTTCTGTCCCATGAAGACTACAGACTTCCTATCTATATTATGAGAGAATCATAATTTTAAAGTACATATATACTATTTAATAGAAAGGGGTATGTTAAACAAGAATAAATAATAAAAGAAAAACTAAATAATACTTAGGGCAGCGAGTAAGTATATGGAATTTATTAGACAAGCCAACTGAAAATAACACTTTTGCCTGGATGTTAATATGCCTTTTCTACTAGCAAAACACACAAGTACAAGATAGTTTCATTTACTTCACTCACAAGACTGCTGAATTTTATATTCTTCCAGACAGAACTTACGATGTAATCATTTCTTTTTTGACAAACACTGCTAAAATCATGACAGCATTCTTAGTAGAAATTGGCACAACAGCAAAATGAAAAAGAATCAACTCATTTTCTGCTGAACATTTATTTTCAGTTGGTCTGTAAAACCAAGATCAATTTGCTACTTACAATGATTAATAACTTCCTTGTCCTTGACAAGGCACTCTATAAATTGTTACAGGCACAATAGTACATAGCAATACTGTTAAGGTGTCTACGTACTGTGTATTTGTTAATATTTTATTGTGGCAATCTCTCATTTTATACTTGTGAGACATTTTTCTTTTTTTTAAGTGGAATTTCTCTTATGTGATTCTATTGCCCTTTGTCCTGTCACTGGGCACCACTGAGAAAAGCCATCTTTTTTACTCACTCTCATCACATACATTGATAAGATCCCGTTGAGCCTTCTCTTCTTCAGGCTGAACAGCCCCAGCTCTCTCATCCTCACTCTCCTTATGTCAGGTGCTCCAAGCCCATAATCATCTTTGTGGCCCTTTGACAGACCTGCTTCAGTATGTCCATGTCTCTCTTGCACTGGGGAGCCCAAGACTAGACCCAGAATCCAGGTGTGTCTCACCAGGGCTGAGCAGAGGGGAAGGATCACCTCCCTTGACCTGCAGGCAATGCTCTGCCTGATGCAGCCCAGGGGGCACAAGGGCACATTGTTCCCTCATAGTCAACCTGGTGTCCACCAAGACCCCCAGATACTTTTCTACCAAGTTGCTTTCCAGCTGGTCAGCCCCCAACATGTACTGGTACATGGGGTTAATCCTCCCCATGTGCAGGACTTTGTACTTCCCCTTGTTGAACTTCATTAGATTCCTGTTTGCCCTTTTCTCCAGATTGTTAAGGTCCCTCTGAATGGAACACCATCATCTGGTGTATCTGCCACTCCTCCCAGTTGGGATATACCACTTAAGGATGACCTCCACCTGGACTTGGCACTGCTGATTACAATTCTCTAAGCCTGACAGTTCAGGCAATTTTCACTTCAGCTCACAGTCCATTTATCTAGTCCACACTTCAGTCGTTTCTCTGTGAGGATGATATGGAGGACAGTGTCAAAAGTCAAGATAAGGAACATCCACTGCTCTTTACTCATCAATTCAGCTGTCTTCTCATTGTAGAAAGCTATCAAGGTTGGTCAGGGATGATTTCCCCTTCCTAAATCCATGCAGACTGCTCCCATTCACCTTCTTGTCCGTCAGATGTTTGGAAATGCTTTCCAGGATTATTTGCTCCGTTGCCTTTCTATGGACTGAGGTGAGGCTAACCAGCCTGTGGTTCCATAGACCCTCCTTCTCATAAGCATCATGCAGGCCTCCTATCGGCTTTCCTTGCTGATAATTGGTACATTGATGTACCTGATGATTACTACATCAGGATGGACCATGCTTGAGCTTGGAGGAAGTGATCCTTGAAAATCTACCACCCCTCTTCTCTCCAGGACCACATTCCAAGGAACTCTTCCAAGCAGGTCCCTGAACATGCCAAAGCCTGTACTCCTGAGGTCTGGGGTTGTGATCCTGCTATTTGTCTTGTTCCCTCCTCATAGGACCCTGAATTCCACCATATTATGGAAACTGCAGCCAAGACTGCCCCAGCCTTCACATGCCTGGCCAGTTCTTCCTCATTTGTAAGTATGAGGACCAAGAAAGCACCTCCCCTTATCAGATCATGTGAGCTAGGAAGTTATCATTAATGCACTCCAGCAATGCCCTTGGTTACTTGTACACTGCTGTGTTGCTCTTCCAGTAGATATCAAGGTGGTTAAAGTCCCCCTGAGGACCAGACCCTGCAAATGTGAGGCTTCTTCCAGCTGCTGGAAGAAGGCATCATGTACTGCTTCTTCCTGATGGCCAGTCTGCAGCAGACACCCATAACAATGTCCCCTACACTGGTTTATGCTCTACTCTTAACTCAATCTTTCAGCTGACTGATCATCTCTCTGAAGGCAGAGATCCATGCATCCCCGCTGTTCTCTCACATGAAAAGCAGCAGCCTCTCCTCACCTTCCCAGTTTATAGTCATTTGTAACTGCATAAGCAATTTCTCTAGTGATAAATGAATCCCAAATGTGTTCCATCTGGAGTATTTACTAAAGTAGCAATTTTTAAGTACCCTTATGATGCTGGTAGATGCTTCATTATTGGTAAGTGAATCATAGCTGATACCTTTAATAGGCTGCAATAGTGCTTCAGCACCCAGTGAGAACTGCATAAGGTTAACCAAGGACAGGTGTAGCTTGCCTTCCTTCTCAGAAATAACCAAGGCAGGAAGTGCTAATGGACATCACATTTTAGGGAAATAGCTCCAGCACCTGAGCCAGCAGATGTTCCAATTATTTCCCATTTCTCCTTCTGTGAAAGTCAGAAGAGCAGATTTTAATTCGTGTCACAAACAAGACATTCTGTACGCTAAGGCTGATGTTCCCTGTTTTCACTCATCTTTGAGCAACAACATGTTACAAGTGACATCCTATATAAAAAAATCATACTTCTATTTCTCCATAACCCTCAGTTTTCAATATTTAATATCCTTTTTAAGTAACATGTTTAGAACTTATGGGCAACACACTACAACAAGACATTGTCTAGGAATGACTGGTCTAGAGGCAATAAGGAAAAAAATAAAACTGTTTTGCTCTACATTTCAAACAGACCATTTTTGTTTTAGTGGGCAATTTCCATTTCCGATATTGGCTTCTCCAGCTTAACTTATTTCTGAGCCATGTTCTTCGTACAGTGTTTGTCAACAGTTAGCGAGCCACCACTGAGATGCCTGGCAGAGTTCTGACAAGGGCCTCTCTCAACTTGCAGCTTTTGGCTAAAGAGAAAGGGCCTCTCTTTGGCAAAAGAACAAGGCAGAAAATACCTATACATTGACATTTCCCTTTTTTTATTAAGGCTTTTGGTACAAACAGGTTTGGACCCTTTCTTAAAAAAAATATATATATTCAAAACTCCCTGATCCTCTGAACTGTTAGAGAACATAGAAAACAACATAAATTACTCATGCTTTTAGGACACTGGAAACCCTGTGGATTTCAGTGTAATTTGCCATATCCCGCTATTTGCCAACCAGCTGTAGACTACATTTTTTCCCTATACACCTCTAATGCATCCAATGACTAGAAGGAGCATATACGTTGGACATCACCAGAGTAGAAGTCCACATGATGCTCCACATTTGCAGGCAAGGTTCAGAACACTAGAGCAAATGAGTATTTTGACTAAAAAGAGTCCTGCTACAACTGGATAAAAGCTTACACGTTTTCATACTTCAGCTCTCAGCCACAATAAGAATTTTATGGTATGTTTGATGGCCAACTTTACGTGCCACATCACATGAACTATCTCCTGAGGTTTAAATATAATTTTACCTTTCTTTGTTACTTGGATTTAGCTAAGACGGTTCTACTGGGGATACTTTGAGGAATTTTTCTCCACTGGATTAATTTAAAAGCTAAAATTCCACTGGGTTGCAACAGCTTTGTCTTGAAATTTAATGTGCACGGACAGCAAACCTGCAGGAGTTTCTTTCAACAATAGCAGGCTTATTACTTGCACTGCATTTTTGAGCCTCCAATGGGAAGATGATAGGGTAAGCACATGCTCACACACTGCATCCTAGGACACAGCATCCATTAGACTCCTGTTTGGGGATCGTCTATTTCAAAATCTCCTGATTTCAAGCACATACCAGTCCACCATTTGGTTAACCAGATGTTTCATGCCATGAAAACAGCTCCAGTCCTGCATATACCAGAGTATGAAGGTCATTTCAGCAGACTGGTTGAGACCTCTGTTTAAGACACTTGTCTGTGCTAATAAACCAGGAAAACTTCAACTGGGCAAAGGATCCAGCCCTGTTTCCAGGCCAACAACCACACTATGAGGTGCATGCATGATAAGTTTCTTTCAAAAATATATCTGGGAAATCCTTTGACATTTGTGTCTAGTTCACAATACTATTTGTTCTGATTCTCAGTATCACCTCAAAACGTCTAAATTTCTTTCGATTTGGAGTCCACAGCTATTTGAGTTTTTTCTCACAAAATCTTGTCAAAGCACTGGCTTGCAATACTACCCAAACATAAAAGTTACCAAGATTTCATCTGATAGTTTCCTCACCTTTTCCCCTTACAAACAGCTTTACCATCTTCAATATTAGCAGAGCTGAGCACGCAGCTTATGGACAGTTCCTCGACCTGAAGATAACCACAGCGATCTCCTTTATGGGTGCTCCTGTTAAAACCAACTTTTATAGGAAATAGCCACTACTCATTAGGGACAGCCTCACTTTTTATTCAAGAAGAACTACTGGGATGTACTTTCTGTGGTACCCAGCTATGTACTGTCTTGAAAGCGGGTGGTCATGGTCATTTAGCTGTTCCTCACAGGTTGGCAGTGTAGGGAGGAAGTTTGTTACTGAGGGGGAAAAACACCAAAAAGTAGGTTAAGTACAACAAAAGGTCACTGGGGGGGAACAAGGATATTCAAGAGGGAATCCAGTTCTTCCAAACATGCACAAATGGGGGGCTTTGGCAGCAGTGCCATCCAAAGACTACAGTGGGGGAAAACCAAACAAAACCCAAGAAGCAATGCCCCTTGTAGCTGCAGAGGAGTTTATCCGTGTTAGTCTCTACTATCTGCATTTACATTTTACAAGCAATCACACAAGTTCAGTGCTACTATTCCTAATTTAATTAATAAAAACAGGTACATTTTAACAAGCATCAGTTCTCCAAAGCAGCCTACTCTCTACAACCTGCAAAATGACTCATTGTTCGACAGGAGCCCACTGCTACGCTTGCACAGGGATACGCGACTGAGGTAAAATCTTGACAGCAAAGACAGTAACACAGTTTATAATTTTTATGGGGAGTACTTGGAAAACAATTTCAGCTGTCTAGAGAACTGAAAATTAGTTTCATATTTACATACCTACCCTGTATGCATACATTTGTGCACACACATTAATCTCATACCCACACCACTTACCTGGGGGGACGGGAAGAGGTTCTTCCCCTATAAAAAACAGTTTGGGGCAGCAGCTATGCTTCCAGCAACGCATAGCACACAGGACCTATCACCTCTGGGAGCACCTCTCCCCAGCACCCACCACTTCCAAAACTGCTGCTCAGCAGGGCTGGAATGAAATCAGGTAAACATTTAGGAATATCTGTAAGGAGATGGGAAGGAAAAAGGATGCCCTGACAGTCTCTTACACTCAGTAGAAAAGGACAGGGGGGTTGGGAATTTACTTTGGTTTGTAGGTTTACTGCACAGTTTGACCTGGCAAATGCAAAACATAACCCCACGGAGCTGGGGCTGCTCCCATGTGCTGTGGGGAGAAAGCTCTTTCTAGACCGTGGCTTAACACCAGTCTATCCTGGAGCTTAATGATCTCCTCTCTCAGTTCCTCCACCTGAATTTTGGGAAGCAGGGACAAAGGTGACTGAAAAGAAAACCACTCTGAGGAAGTGAAATTAATCCCAGAGGATTTCCTGACAGAAGAGTCTTTCAAGGCACTCTGACATGTTCTCGGGGCAAAACCACCGTCACGCCTGGCAGTCAAGGCTCAGGCGATGCCTTGGCGTTACTTCATGCTTCAGTGGAACGCATCGCCCCGCTTCTCGGGGCCCGGGCATGCAGCCGCCACTGCTTCAGCCCTGCCCTCTCCCTCTCCTCAGAGAAAGAAAAGGGACACGCTGCCTTTTTATGCATTTATGCTTTTTGTATATTTTATAGACATGTGTGCCAATAATATCTAGGTATATAAAATGTACATAATTACAAACGTAAGAAGGAAAAGGAACAAGAAAGGGTCAGGCTTCAAGGGAAATACGGGGTACAGCTGCATGAACGAGAGCAGAGACCCAAGCTCACCTCTGCTCTGCTCTACCTGCTAGTAGTAGATGGAACTACTTTTTTTTTTTCTACTTTCAAGAGTGTTTTTAACTCTCTCCTAACTTTACAGCAAAAGTTGATTAAAGCAAGGATAACTAATGAAGTGCTTATAAAAGAAAACTACATAAAGTAAGTATGATGATGGAAGTGATGGAGTGATGATGGAAGAATCATAGAATTGTCTAGGTTGAAAGGGACCTTAAAGATCATCTAGTCCAACCATCAACCTAACCCTGACAAAAA
>JAOXNO010000001.1:37361049-37402465 GCA_028565335.1 Limnodromus scolopaceus
CGATTGCCATCCCTGACATGAGCGGCTATGGGAAGTAACAAATGAGTACAATCTGGCAGCTTACCTTGAGCAACTCAAGTCCTCAAGGAAACAATGCTGTCCACTGACTGAGAGTGTCAGTAGCCCTATTTAGACCATTATGACATGGATCCTCTTGACGTGGTACCCCCACTGCCTAGACCATCTTCCCTCAAGCACCAGGTTGAGCCCCAAGTATATGGGAAGCCCATTGCCAAACCTTATGTTCTGGAGCTCTTCCTGACCTCTACCCCATGATTATAAGCCTGCTGCATTATGCAAATGTTCACTGCTAACATGACTGCTTTATCACAATGGGATATTGAGGATATGCCTCTCTCAAAAACAGGGTATTATGAAAAAGCTGGAACAAATGTTCAACGATACAATGCCGCTCTAGAGAGCACTGTGAGCCACTCAGACAGCACACCATCCTGCATGTAAGTGGATTTTTAGGAACTGAGTGATTTATTTCTTCCCAGAAGGCCGGAAGACTTTTCTTAATATATCTCAAGTGTGTGCATGTGTACATTCCCACACAAAGTAACTCACCGCAGTACAGGACTACCACCAAAAGGGCACACAACTGCAGAGAGACCTCTGCTAGTGCAAAGCACTTCCTTCTTTTCCATGACCACAGTCATGGGAAGCCATGCTACAAGTTGCAATTTCAGATTACCTCTCTGTAGCTATTGGAAAATTCTTGCATTACCATGTCTGATGCCTCAAACAATCCACGCACACATGCACACACTTGTATAAATGAGATATTCTATCATTTTAATGCCCTTCCACTGCACCTTGAACGACCTCTTGAGTAGTTAAACATGCAGCTAATGCATGAGAAATACACAGAAATCACCAAGGCAAATTCTACCAGCCAAGCTCATTGTACTAAAGATGCAGCTCTCTGCAACCCAGGCATCCTCCCTGGGGCAGCTGCTATTCTATTAGAGCGGCACAGGGAAGCCATGGGGGGGCCACAGCAGGCACTGAAGATCTGGCCCTGTATGTTTGGGTTCAATTCTGAAAAGCAAAAAAAACAATCTCCAAGCAAGATGTGGGTAGGGGTTAACCCGTTTAAAGCACTCCTTACAACCACTGCTTGTAACAAAGTCTGAACTGAAGAATTTGCAGAGGGAATGTTCAAGAGGTACCTTACCCTCCAGTGCACCAACATTACTATTACATTACAGATCTCACCGTGTTAATCATTAAGAGCCTGGAAACTCATGTTGAGAGAGAGGTATGATAGCAATGCACGGATATATTCACTGACATTTAATATAGTCACTTTGATTAATTATTAAATCTGTGAAATGAACTTGGTGCTTGAAATGGCTTTTCAAAGGGTCCAGTATTCCCATTAGCAAATTAACTTTACTCTCAACAGTTGGCATTAGTTGCCTGGAAACAATTACATTATTGAAGACATCTAAAAACATACTTCATTTAATATACCAACCCCCAAACTGTTTTGCCCAAAACTGGTAGAGTCATTCCATGATCAGCAGATTTACATATTTTTGGTATTCCCTACATACCCTGACATTAAATTTTCAAAAATAGCACCTTTGCAATCACTGAACCTACACTTAATTTCATCCAGTATCCCCAGTCATTTTCAAAGTGGAAAGCAAGAAGCATGTACATTGCTCAAAAAGACAATTCAGATTTTACATATTTTTGTATATATATAAAAATGAAATATACCTCAGACAAAATTTCTACTCAGGCACAAGTACGTGCAGACAAATCAATCAGTCAGTACAGGAAAAGGTAGTGAATCAAAACACCAAATATATCAAAGGTAAAAATTTAATAATTACAAAGTTTTTTTGTTTCCCTTAATTCAGTAGGTGTCTCTCTAAAAGAGAAAAAAAAATGTAATTTTATAGAAAAAGCCAAATCTAACTAGTATTAATTAGACAAGTAAAAATTCATAGCTGTGAGCATTTTACAACTGTAAACAAAGAGTAAATATATCTTGCTGACAAGAAGAATTAACTATTTTTGGCTTTCTTCCTTGCTATTTTCAGCCAAACTTTTTTTTTTTCCTATAAACATTTTAAAATGCACTCTTCCCTAACTCTCAAGAAAGTACTGGTTAGGTGAGTAAGCCCATAACCTGATTTGACCCAAAAAGGCTAAAAAATGGGAGCTGTCGCATCACTGGTGCCCAACCCCTGCTGGGACTTTTGGGAAAGGAGACGAGAGAACCAGGGCTGCACACAGGCAGAGAAGACCACCTCAGTGCAGGACAAGCCCCTGCCCGTGGCAACCCCAGTGGGTGGGATGCAACCTTCAGCCTTCACTTTGGGAGAAAAGCCAGGAAGCCCCACCAGCCCCTACCACTGCCTGTACCATGGCACCTCAGTGTAACACTGACCCATGTGGATTTTGAGCTTTAAGCTGTAAGAAAAGCCAGAAAAAAAAAAAAAAACCACCAGATATAATTCTTAGTCCAGCACAGTCCCTCAATAGACCAAGATAGGATGTGGCAGAGATATTGTAAGGAAGCTCTGGCCTTCTGCTGGATGCTGCTCATGTCTGTTATAGCAGAGCTCTAAACCTGTTAACTTTATAGCGTTCATCAGTTGTACATCAGGGTGTACGTGGGCCAGCTAGTTTAATTTTTGTAGAAACAAATCTCATTCCCTCACATTTTTCGACATCTTGGTTTCAAATTAAATAAAGCAAGGAAATGAAAACAAGCTGTCTTCATTCTATACAGCAGTGGTGGCCCCACTGGTGGCTTCGTAAAAACAAGATTTCCAACACAAAAAGGCTGGCATATTGTTTTTAGGCAGCTTTAGGTCTCAAAATACTTGACAAAAAAGTTGTAAACAGATGGACATTTTTAAATAACTTTGCTATTCTGCATCTCTGAATGGCTCCTAAAGTCAAAGGTTATCCAAAAGTTACAAACCTTTTCCCCAGAGCAGACACACAATCTTGAGATTGACGCACGCTGTTCTGTACAGAAAACAATACACAGAGGGGGAAAATGCCCATCTATTTGCATACTTCGTAAAATCCTATGTAGACAAAACTGTTCTTAGCCTTCAAATTCATCAGCATGTCAAGATAAACCAGAGCACACATTGAAACCACAAAATATTTTGACTTCAGTAGGACTGTATCTGATGTACCCATGGAGAAGGCGGCCTGAGGCCAGACTTAATGCTAAGGTATATCTAGGGAAACAGTACTTATGCCTGCTAACAAGCAGAGATGGGCATGGAATGGGCATAGACACTGTTCTGTCTCTGCCACCTCCTCACCCAGTGCCTCTGCTCCCAACTCGCACTGTAAACAACAGAATATATAAACTGTCAATTAATTAATAAAAAAAAAGCAACAAAAAAAAATTTAAAAAACCCCCAACCAATAATTTTCTCCTACACTTCAATTGTTCTTCAAGAAATTACAGGATAAGATGTGCTTCGCTATTTATCAGCAATTAGTAAATATTAGTAAAAGAAATTGCTGTTGTCCCCACATGCCAAGTGCTGTCCATCAGACCACAAGCAGCACAGAAGTATCGACCCCAGGGGACAGCCAGGCAGCCTGCTGGTGGACAGGCCTGGGAGGGAGATGTCCCCAACATACACAATACGGAAGAATGTCTTCACAACGATTAAATATTTATCTTCTTATTCCCTATGACAAAAGTACAGAGCTGGGGAAATAATTTACAGATTGAAACCTAACGATGTTTGAAGTGGTCACAACCCTTGAAGATACAGGAATTTTGCCTGTTACGGAGGTTGCTCACTTTTTTTCCCCTCAATTCAAACAGGCTCGCTGCAGGGAAATGCAGCTTATCTACACTTGAGAAGCAGCACAAGGGGATTTTGTACATGCTGTTCTTGAAGTAAGTTTCTGTTCCAAGTAATGATTCCTGGATTTTACATATATATATATACATGCACACATACTTATTTGAGTCAAAACTTCAACATCAAGAGTTTTTTCCCCTAATAATTGCTCTCACAGGAGAAGTTCAGACAAAGGAGTGCCCGTGCCCCATCTCAAGCACCACCAGGACCTTCACATAGTGTCACGGTTTCACCCGGGACAGAGTTGACTTTCTAACTGGCAGCTGGTACAGTGCTGTGGTTTTGATTTAGGATGAAAATAGCACTGGTAAAACACTGGTGGGTTTGGTTGTTGCTCAACAGTCAAGGCCTCTTCTGCTCCTCACACTGCCCTGTCAGAGGGCAGGTTGGTGGTCGTTCACAAGAAGTTGGGACACAGCTGGGACTTGTCTTCTCAAGTAACCATAACATGTGATGGAGCCCTACTTTCCTGGAGATGGCTGAATACCTGCCTGCCAATGGGAAGGAGTGAATGGATTCCTTGTTTTGCTTTGCTTGTGTGCACGGCTTTAGCTCTACCTATTAAACTGTCTTTATTCCAACCCACAGGGTTTTTTCTCCCTTTTACTCTTCTGATTCTCTCCCCCATCCCAACCAGGGGGGTGAGGGACCGGCCGCGTGGTCCTAGCTGCTGGCTGGGGTTAAACCACAACCCATAGCAAGAGCAGTCACTCAGTTCTGCATTAGATTTAAGTCTAACTGCAGCCACAGAGACCAAAGCTTTGTAGTTTGATCTCTGCGGTGCGACCCTAAGCTCCAGACTTAAATGATTTATTCCACAGAGACTGCACCTCAGAAGTCCGCTCTGTTGCAAGTCCTTCAGGTCTTTCTTTTCACACATCTGAAGAAATAGCACCGAGCCGCTCTAGCAGAGAGATCGATACAAACACAGAGCTGCTTTTACGGCTTCCAATCCTCTACACCCTACCAAAAACCTCAAGCTGTCACTTAGCCACGCATATATTATCTGTGTATGGGCACAGACATGCTTAGCTCCTGTCCGAAACTCAGACTACAACTTCAGCATCTCCACTGGTCTCCATACCAAAGGAAGCAGACATTCATTTTCTTGTGTAACAGTAATTGGATTTCATACAGTAAAGAGCAGTAAAGTCAGGTCTTCTCCAAAGCTCCACCTGAAACTATTTTCCTCCAAGTGAATAAAAATAAAATGAAGTAAAAAAAAAAAAAAATCACTGTACTTGACAGGCAATTTAATGCATTTAATATTTACAATACATCTATCTACTTCAGGTTTTGCTTCAGTGGAACAGCATTTTGAGGTCAGTGTTAAATAAGCCTCACTGTTTTTCTCCTACCGCCTTCCCCTTTTTTCCCCAGCCCCCCAACATCATTACAGTTTAAAATGTTATTATTAGTACAGGTTAAAATTTTAAATTCTAAGTGAAGGCTCATGTATAAAAGATATTGGCAGAATAATTGGCTTTTTCAAAGAAAAGAAATCAGCAGTAAACTGTATTAATCAATGATTATTGAATTCAGTGCTCCAGGCTAGTGGTTCCTGTCAACAGTGGTCCTTCAGACCCAGGTTTTCCACTTCAGCTTTAATGAACAAGGTTGAAATCATGCACTGAAATGAAATAATGCAGAACTAATCAACTGGCTTTGTTTTTGAAGTCTGAACAATTTCACTTGCAAACGAAAATGAAATAAAACTGCGTATGCTTACAGATTATCTTAGAGGAAACAATCTGGGGATGCTGATCTCTCCGTTAAATATCCTTTTATCTCCACCAGAAAGTGGAACAGGGTATAGAAACACAACACAAACAACAAAACATTTGCAAGAATTTCTTAGAACTACTATTTTATCCTACCCATACCCTCCATTTTCTTTTGGGTTCACTGCTACAGACCCTTATATCTAACCTCCATGAGTGGAACACTGAGCACTAATGGAGTTACTCACATGACCAGGTTTTGCAGGACCAAATCTTTGACTGGCCTACAGCACAGCACAACCAAGACGATATAAAACTTTGCAAAAACACTGTCAACTCTACAAATCTGCTTGATAAAATAAATACCAACCAGGAAAAATGCAATCACTGCAGAAAGATATTTCAGAGCTTTGTTTTCCATGCAGCAGTAATAAATAAACAAACAAACAAATCTCCCCATGCATTTTAAGATGCACGGAAAAACACATTAAAACCCAAGACCACAATCTCTGAATAAAACAGCTGAATTTGCAGGGGCAAAGGCTGTTTAAACTTCACTTCCTCTGCTTCTTCCCTGGAGAGCTTCCTATTGGCATTTTTTTCTGACCTAGCCTTAAGTTAAGGCATCCCCAGCGGCCTTAGGTCTAGCCTAAAGGCTGGCCATAAACATCTCGAGCTCTAGACTGTGCTGTCACATCAACAACTGATCATCCCCCTGGTTTGCTGAGCAGCACACACACTTCTGTTTAAATTAATAAGTAAGTAGAAAGAGCAGCTGGCAGTCACAACACTAGTAACTTGTGCTTTTAAAAAGAAAAACACATACTGTAGACCATGAGCAGGAGTTTTCCACTTCGTACTAATAACACTCACAAACCCATGTATCCATCCTTTTTAGTCAGAAGGTGAAAACATAAACCCTCATGGCAAGCAACGGCTGTAAGTGACTGGAGATGGGATGTCTTACCTTCCTCCCCTTTGCAATATGATTTTATGACAGCAAAAAATAAAAAAATAAAAAAATAAAAAATCATTCTTAGATTGCAAATTCATGGCTACCATAACTGTACTTTTAGAGTAATTTAAAGGACTTCAGAATCTGTGAAGAGAGAAAGGTTCTGGGCTAATTCAGAAAATTAATGAAATTCCACTTTGGGAAAACAAAAAAAACCAATAAAACACAGTCACTCAATTGCCTAAGGCCCATTTGAAGAATTAAAGAATTATATACATGAGTAAAGGGTGGGGTGAAAGGATAAAAAAAACCCATGCCACAGTACACAGTGGGCTGAACGTAATACCAAAACACATCTTCTCTCATTTAGATGTCATCACCTAACCTCCCCCTCCATGCTGTTGTCCTTGTTACTATATTAGACTGGACTTCAAAACGGACAAATTTTCCAAGCTGAAATTACGAGCCTACAGACAGATAGACCATCCAGTGATCTTCTAGGAAGCACCCATTATTTCCAATCACTGAGTAATCAAAGGAAAAATTTAGGACAACTCACCTACTAAACTACGACAGATTTTTAAATATTGCTGGTTTCTCTGATTCTTTTTAAGTTGAATTTAAAAAATATTAAAAGCTACCAAGAAAATATGAATAGTAATGACAGCAACAATGTTGACTGTTTAAAGAAGCAGTTAAAAGGAGCAGAAGTGATCATGAGTGTTTATTAATTACCTTCTGTAGATTATTCAAAATCAAGTAAAATCTCCTTATTTGTACATGTCCCCATAACAGATAATGGTAGTTTACATATATCTGAGGACATAAAGCTGCTGCTACTTATTATCTATTAATTAATCATACAAGACATACTTACCAAGTCATCAAGACCGAAAAGACATTTTTATCACACACTAAGAGGTCACAAACCAAACCTACTTTTTCTTACCTGGAAATCCACTGACGATTTACTGGCACATAAAATACCAACATACCAAATCTATGTAATAATTTGTTACAAGCAATTACTTTCACAGAATTTTAAAAATTGTCGTAAGGAAATATTATAAGCTATTATAAGATACAGAGTTTGAGCATTTTCCATACACTATTTTCATGCAATGAAGCAGTGTGTTACCTTGGCCACCTTTTCTATTCAAATCGATGTAACCCCTGAATAATTAGGCCAACAGCACTACATTATCATAAGACTCTGAAACCAACAGCTAATAAACTTCCGTTGTTATCTACGATGAAGAAAACAACCTACTGTGAATGGACATGTGGCTGTAGAAAGCCCAATTATCCATTCAGCACAAAGGACCACCAACTCCGAGCTGTAACTAGAATGGCCTTCGACAGTTTTGCTCATTCTCTGGAAACAATTTGCGTGACACAATCTGCCCCACAAAATCCATTCGGATTCATTTTAAAAGCTCAATTACAGAGAAGTAGTTAAAAAAAAAAAAAAAAAGAAAAAGAAAAGAAAAGAAGCTAGAAAGGGGCATGGTTTTCTACCCACCCAAGAACAAACCACAACCACTGAACTGCAGCACACAAATCAAGTACTGGTTACAAAACGGTATCATTCAGTGCTTTCTCCATCCCTTGTGATGTGCTAAGGAGCAGCAGTATTTTAAAGGCATTTCTTTTCAGTAGACAAACGTCTCCCTCCCCACTCTCCTGTGGCGCAGGGTTGGCTACTCCCTCCCTGAGTAAGCCAGCAAAGACATACAGGATAATTGGGAGAGCAGAGAACTGTTATCAAACCCACCACATGTCTAAATATATTTTTGCAATTATGTTTAGAGTATACCAAGAAAAATGTAAGCAAATCATTAAATACCCGAAGCTTGAGAAGACTTCTTTCTTTTTTCCAGGCCGGGTATGACAAGAGAATGGCAACAGCTTTAGAAGCCCTGGGGATGCCTGTGTAACTCCTCTGGAAATCTTCTGGGAAGCCCAGGTGAAATACGGGTCAAGTTACAGAAGGAGCATTTCAGAGACTACCAAAGCATCACTACATTCATAGGGATTTCAGAGATGCCAGCGGTTCCACTGTCTTGCTGCACTCCACTTCCTTTAATTATTGATAGGGAGTTATAACCACCAGCCTGAACAGCCTTGGTCTCTCCATTTCAGAAGTCACTCCCGTCTCCTTTTAGCAACAAAAGTGAACACAGCATTTTCATGACAAGCCATGAGAAATTCTACTAACATCCAACAGAAAATCCACATTCCTGCTTTCTGAATTGTAAATGCCACCAGATGTATTTAGATTTACTGACAACTGACCTGAGCTCTGCTGCTGCTGGTGGCAACACTCTGCCAGAGATCCAGGCTCTCTCCCAACTTTCCTTCACAGGCATCTTCTGATTTCCCCTAAAATAGGCTGTCAGACGTGACATCCTTATCAGACAGCGTGGCAAACCCCCCTTTTGATTTCCAAGCGTTCAGCGCTAATACAGCTGGCACCGCAGCCCGCAGCTCCTACTGTGACTCATCTCTCGTTGACTACACAACTTCAACTGGGCTCCTACAAACGGGGTGCAGGTAGCAAGTCATCACGGGTTTAAATTATTTTCTACTCTTACCTGCAGAAAGCAAGGGGAAAAAGCTAATATCAGCCTGTATTTAAAATATGTATTTCTGCACCATTCGTTTTTTACTGCATTTATTTGTAATACATTGTGAATCCATTTTAATATATTTTTTTTAATAGAGATGCTACCTGCTGATAGAATAGCAACAAGGTGTATTGTTGAGCAAGAGTTTCTTCCTCCGGGAGAGCGATGGTGTTATCAAAATAAGGTAGACCTAAGCAGCTACACAGCTTGTTAAACACACCCAAAGGGAGCATTTGCAAACAAATTTGAAAACACAGTTTCCTGAGTTAACACTTCCCATGGCATCGGCGTACTTTTGGTTTCACTTTCTTTTTCGTGGTTTCATTCAAACAGTATCTCTCCCAGAGCTGTCTTTAATCTCTCTTTTCTTCTTTCTGCCTTCTACAGTACGTCTTTCTTCTCCAAAGTTCCTTTTCATAAAATCACAGAATATCTGAGGTTGGAAGGGCTCTCTGGAAGTCCTCAGGCCAAAGTCCCCTGCTCAGAGCATGGTCAGTTTTGAAGTCAGATTTAACTTAAATCAGCAGATCAGGGTTAAGCTTTGAGTATCTCCAAAGAAATTTCTCACTGTCCTGTAAATATCTTCTCTCCCATTTTCTTGGTCCTCCTCAACTCCACACCCAAGCATGTACACACAGGTCTTAGGCACCAGCGCTACACCTAGAAGCCTGATTTTGACACCTGAAAAACAATCTCTGATGGCCTATCTCCAGTGTCAGCTTTACACAGACGACATGGTGTGCGCGTGCCTTATAAAGGGGCTCCAGATTTTATATCGTGTTTAGCGAGTACAGAATAGGCTGGCCAAATCTGGAGGGTTTGTTCCTTGCTTCCCCACTGTGGGGCTGGAGGAGCAGAGCAGCAAGGTTCTCCACACCCTGCAGATTACTGCAGGGTGGCGGCATCTCACACCTCTAGCATCCTGTCACTCCTTTTCAGTTCATCTCTTCCCTTGGCCACCTTTCTAAGGATAGTTCTTCTTGAATGTCTCTCATCATCCGTTCAAAGTGCCCAGGGACAGCAGAAAAATAAACCAAATTCTTCCCTGCTCTGTCTCAGCTCCCCGTGGTGCTCCCAGTGTCAGTGATGTCAAAAGAACAAAGTTAAAAGTTTATCAAGAAGTTTTGTTCAGGACATGGTTGAGACATCAAGGAATGTACCTAACCTTGAACAGGATGTGAAACAAAACAATGTGTCTTATGTGTTCTTCTGCAGCTGCTGACTTAGACATAAGACACCAAAAAAATGTAACTTCTGGACTGCAGTGGTGCCAAGAGTGTATCCCAAACTAACCTTGGGTAATTATAATGCTAAAATGCACACCCCTTTGTGAATAATGAGCATGTTAATCAGGTACCTGCCTACACGTTTTAAACATAGTTAGGAGTGGTGAATGAATCATTGTTAACCAATCAGCTGTATTTTATCATTATAAATACAGGGCATTTGGAAACATGTGGTGTGCCGGCTGTTAAATGCCCAGCACCTAATTCTGCAGAACTGAAATATAAACAAATACCTTGACTCTATGAAGCCTCAATTTGGCCTCCTTTTGTGTATGCATTATAACACAATCTTTAATTACCCAATCTCCTACTTTTTCACAAGACCTTGTCTCATTTAATGCCCAGAACAAATGATTTTAACTACCCAAAAATTATTCAAGACCTTGTTTTCCCTTCAGCGCTCAAAGTGCAATTCCATGCCTTAGTTCCCACACATTATTCAAGCCCTTCTCTCTGGACAGACATTAATTTCTTCCTGAGCTCTTCCATGGTACTCATCTCTGCAGCATTTGAGAGCTTAGCAAACACTAATTTACTTTCATAGCATACCAGTGAAGAAGAGGTACCATTAACCTCATTTCACAGGTGGAGAACTAGAGAGAGATTATCATCAAAGGCATGCAACTATTTGAAGGTTGCAGCCTGAGATGCCTTACGGCTGGTTTTTCAGACTAGTTAGGCTTTTTTCTTTTTTTTCTTTTTTTTTTTTATATTTACAAACCAAACTTCCCTTGGGGTGCTACAGCAACTTGTGCCAGACATCTGCAAATTCAGGCTCTCAAGTCATGGAAACAAGGGATGAGCCCCGACGGGAAGGGTTCATAGAATCATAGAATGGTTTGGGTTGGAAGGGACCTTAGAGATCATCTAGTTCCAACCCCCCTGCCATGGGCAGGGACACCTCCCACTAGAGGTTCCCCACTAGGGTTGTGGGAAGACCAGGCACAACACTGCACCAGGACTTGGCGCAGCCTCCGCCATGCGCTGAGCCCATCGCGAGTGCCGCAGAAAAATGAGCAGGTATTCCTTCATTAAGAACTCACTGAAGAGAGGCCAAACTACGGTTCTATAGGCATCCGTAGTTCTACTGCCTTTTAAATTTGGAGTAGGTGTCCTCAGAACTGCAATACTCTTGCACAATGATTTCTGTTTGACTTCCTGGGTTTCACAGGGAAACTAGAAAATCCTCTGGAAAAAAACTGGTAGTGTTCAGGTGCCTGGGTCATCAGCAGTCTGGTCACCACAGAGTCCTGCGCCCAAGCCACAGCACTACCCCTGCTCCTTTTTGCTGAAACGGTTAAACAAAGTTGCCTAGTAATTTCTGCGCATATGATGAAGACTACCAAATTTGCCTTATATAACTACTATCTACAGTAAACAGGTGTTTATATTCATGCTGATGATTAATTATAGCTGCTGGCATGCCCTACCGAAAAAACACAGCAATCATTCAATAAATGTTTATAATCTCATCAGCAAGGGGCTTATATTGTTGTTTCCTTCTTTGTTCCAGTAATTGCTTTAAGTTTTCCATTGGAACTGAAGGCCAATATTAAAACTGACACCTCAGTAGTTGCTTTTACCTCTCTCTCTAATCTTAGGTCATAAAACCTTATGTTTCATTCACTTCATAATATCTAAAGGGAAAAAAGAATCACATCACTACATGTTCATGATATAAAAATTGATGAAGTCACAATTAAAAACATGAACTTACACATCATTTCAAGAAGTAGAAAGTCCAGGTCTCTCTAAATTTTATCATTTGAACCTAAGTATCATATATCCTAGATATACTAAAATATAAAGGGTGCCAAATTCTCTAAAACACTGGAAGTACAACCTCATACCAGAAGCCATATAAGAAGAGAAAGATCTGTAATTAATACATTTCTGGAGCAAGGTCAATCAAGACATTTAATAAATCAGTAAAGAATAGGCCCAGAAAGTAAATGAAAGAAAGTAGCACAGAAATTGCACACTTGTAATTGCTAGCAGGGAGAGGTGTTTACGCTTCATGCAAAGAATTATATAACTTGGGTCTCATTATTTCAGCAACTTAAAATAAATAAGCTGGGTTCCCTGAAGTAACTCTAAAGCAATGTTTTACCATCCGTGCTCTTTGCTGCCCCAGGAGTCACTTGTAGAAGAGCCAGAAAGGGTCATTTTAAAAAGTAATCCTATTGCAAACAAACTTAAATTGCCTGTTGCACCCCTGCTTTAAGAGAAAAAAAAAAAAAAATAAAAAAGACATTTGTGGCCTGTTTCATGGCTAACAAAAACGTTTCACCAAAACCAGCACACACCTACCTGGCCAGAAAACCAGAAGAAACACATTGCTCCAGTCCTGCGGAGAACCCCACAGCCTCGAATGCCCCACTGACAGACCCTGTGACTACACTAGTGCACATGTAACAATACCAATTTAATTATCTTTGAATTTATATAAACAACATAATGCATGTAAAGCCACTATCCAAACAGCCTCTACAAACACAAGCCCCATCTCAAGACTTACAGGATTTTAACTAATATAAAACAGGGCAGGAGGAAAATAAGTTTTTAATATATGCATATTTCTTATGGGCTTGGAAGACCTAAATAATTTCATGGATGCTCAAGAGCCCCTCACATTTTCCTTTTCATAACCCACTCCTACGAGTTTGCTATCTGTAAAATGAGAACAGTATGTAATTCTTCTCCACCTCTTGGTTTCCTCTAGAAAGAATTCGTTCACTAATGTCCATGACGAACAAGATGGCAGATAAACAGGGTGACCTCCAAAGTACACACATAACTCATCGGAAGACAAGTGGATGGTTGCAAGAGGATGGTTGCCATGAAATATGAAATATAAAACTGTACTTGATGCAATGACCAAGTGCTTAAAAAACCCAGAATCTACACATGAAGACAAAAAAGTAACCAAAACAGCACTTATTATTACAAAACCTTTATCTAAGGAGTGTCTGAATTCTATCCAAAAAGGAAAATGTTATAATTGGCACCTGCACAGGGAAAGTTTTAGCCTGGAAGTGGATGCAGAGACAACAGCCTCTTGTGACCACTTTTGTTTCATTCAGAAATCTTTGAATGGGAAAGTTGATACTGTCTGTCCCAGCAGTAAAGCTCAAGTACAGTTGCTGCCTTTATCACCGTGCCTGCTTTGCTAACTGACACTGGACAGTAGCCCTGTGATGACAGAGACCCTCTGGGCATGGGCACTACATCCCGTTCCTGCTGAACTGGCTGAGTTGGGGTTATCCAGACCTCAGGAAAAAAGTTACTTATGAAAAACACACAGAAACACTGCAGAACTGTAATACATTAACGAAATTCTTCAGGGTCCAACAATCATGAAACGGTCATTAAGGAGAAGGAAATAAGAAGCTTTAAGAAACTTTAGTTATTTTAAAAAAAAGATTATTTTCATGGTTTTTCAAAGCCTGCCACATTACCTGCTCAGGTTACCAAGCCTTCTTTCTTGTAGGCTGCAACAAACATATTACCTTCAGTTTCAATGAAAGCTGGGATTTTACTGTACTAACATGACAAGATCTGGGATAGGCAGAGAACCCCTCCACACGCCCACCTGCGCGCGCACACACACACACACACACACACACACATCCAATTAAGCTGCAGACTCGCAACACACAGTCTTTTGTAGAATGAAAGGCGGTTGTCCTGCATTCCTCACTCTTACGGATCAATTAGCATCTCTGCGACCCCAGCTAAAGATATTCAATGCCCTTGTCACCACATTACTCATAAAACCATTAACTCTTTTACAACCCAAATCAAATCTATGAGACTGCTGCAAACAAGGACCATTTGTACCAATTTATGAAATGGAGAAAAACTTGACAAGAGCGATGCTGCTACTGACCGTAGCATTAAGAAGCCATAGACATACCACTCCCCTCTGTGTTTTGTCTTAGTGTTATTTCAGTAGCAGGTCTTTTCTATCAATATTTAATACAGCTTTAAAGCCACCCAGGGTATGAAATGCAAAGGCATTTGTTAGTAAGATTTTGGCAGCTGAGGGAGTTTCTGCACCATAACACTGAGTCGTGTTAGAGAATAATGTCGAAGCAGAGTTTTTCTGCGGACATCATCCCAAATAACCGCATCACCAATACCCATTTTAACTGATTATTCCCACATTTCAGTCAACAAAGAGGACATCTTCAACTTGGAGTTATATACAACTTCTAGTTTTTCTTTTTGCCTTATTTGCTAGGCTAGGAGTCAAATACCTTACCTTCACTTTCCAGTGATGAAACAGGGAGAGAGAGGGGACAATTAATGGAAAGAAGGGAAAGATCATCACATGCATTTTAGAGGCAAATTCAAAGAGGTTGATGTCCTAAAACTGAGGAGCCTGATGACTCTCATACAAGAATTGTGGAAGTAATTAGTAAAGGGCATCACAGAGAAAAACAATACATGACTTTACCTCAGATACACTATAACAGAATACTTTGTGTAAAATACCAATGCTCTTGTCAAACAACATATACTAGGCCGTGACAAAGGACAGAGGAAAATTATTTGTGGAACTCTGAGTGACTAAACGGAACATTTTAAGGTTAGGGCTAAAAAAAATAGGATCCTTTGAGTTATTGGGAGTTTACTCATAGAATTCTTTAAACATTGGGTTTTTGGGGGGATCATTCTTTAATACTTCCATTATACCAACACAGAAAATAAAACCTTTATGGCAATGGACTATGCTGCTGACATCATGTTGGGAGAAGCAACAGAAGAAGAACCAATGAAAACAGTCTCTTTCAGGAAGAGGTGGATGACAGAAACCAGAAGTAACATACATAAGACAAAATTTAACAGGGAGCGTTCACAGCAATGCCCTCTGGACCTGCATGGGCAGATCGTGACAACCACATTTCACGCAACCTGCGAGGCTCCAAAATGGGCTGGAACAAACCCAAACCCTTCCAAGCACTTTGCAAACTAAAAGGCTTAGCACTGAACGCAGACCGGGCTGGAGAAAGGAAGGGGGTTGTGTTTGTTTTGGTCAGAGGTGACCAGATCAGGCTGGATCCCAAAAATACCTTCCTGCTCAAGATGAGACCAAAACTCAAAGGTCTTGGTAAAAAACACTGTGACTTCACCCAAAGGACATATGTCATTTTGGAGAGTGTTCCAGGCAGCTCTGCTACACAGCATTCCTGACAATTGCTATCAGTCTTGGTAATAATAAGGGCCTAGTATATAACAAGGGCCTTTTTCATGAAAAGCATCGTGAAAAGGAACAGGTTCAATGGCAGTACCATAATGCTGCACAAGATAAATGTCATGCTTTTTAAAGCATTTTATGCAACAAGCACCAACTTGTTTGAGTAGGTTGGGTGGCAATTTCATCACCCATTATGTTAGCACCACAAAGTCTCACCGAAATGAGTATGATGCCTGCACTACTAATGTCAATACGCGTTTGTGTGCCAAGATTATTATTTCAGTTATTCTAGCATTATGTAGCACAGAGAGAGACCCTCCAGAAAGATGAGAGAGCTGACATTGCATGTCATAACAAGGATATCCATTTAACTGAACTCAAATGGATGAAATGTCCAAGCTCTCTGACTTGAGAATTGGGTGTCTCTTTCTAACCCAGGGAGCATTAAGCATTACTGCACCTTCCTTTCATCCAGTTGTGTCCCAATATCACAACTAATGTGGTCTTCCATGACAAAGCTTCAGAGGAGTAAAGACAATTTACTTAACAGTAGAAGCTATGATATCCCAATATCCAGGCACAGCTGGGCTGAGGACAAACTAAAGTCACCTTTTTCCTGTGATTCCCAGAGGCCTATTCTATTTTTAACTTTGTTTTCTTTCTGTTTGATCCTTTGGTTATTCTAATGTAGCTTCTGCATTTTTCCATTAATTCAGCCTCCATACAACACTCTAAGCAATACTACAAAGGGGGGGAAGGGGGAGAGCGAATAACAAGCTCATAAAGTTACTGGCTCCGACAATCTTCAAATGCACTGGTTAATTGGATATATAACTCATAAATGGCGGTGGAGGAGGGGTGGATAACAATGCATAGAGAGGAAACTAAATCTAAATAAGCTCCAACTCCATTCAGTTGACTGAATAACAGGTTTCATTAGCTCTGATAGTCTGAAAATCATACCAATAAACACAACTTTATTCTCAAGGACGCATTCTTCTAAGCATATGAATGCAGAAGGAGTGGCTATTAAAAGGTCTGCAATTACTCTAAATTTGCACTTTAAACAGCATAACACCAGACCATAATTAAATTAAATATGAAACATTTCATTGTCCCCATTACATGAAAATCAATTTCAAGACAGCATTTACAGTAGTACCAGCAGCACCTTCTCACATTTTGTGCACTGCTTTAAGTACCTACTGCACCTACCCAACGAAAACAGTGCCACGTAGAGCACATGGAAAGATCAGACAAAAGCAGCACTTGAGCAGTTGTGTTTGATGTGGTATCTCTACAAAGACTCCACATCTCTAATATCCTGTGATGTGTTTGGTACGAGTAACTGTGAGCACTTGAACCAAACTCCTTGAGCATCCAATACCACAGGACTGTACACTGTTTCAACCATCCAGTCTGTGTATTATGATCACTGATGTAAGACATCACTTCAACAATCTGACACACATTCATCCTCTCTGAAATACTTAGGATCTCTGCAGCCTGAAGTGTGTACTATTCTTTTATTTTCTAAGTAGAATAAAAAGGAAAAACCTATTACATATTTGGCTCAATCTTAGTGGCTTACATTAAGTCAAGAGTTAATAATTTATTAATCAGAATTCAAGAAATCCTTATTACATGTGACAGTCTATGGAGGCGTTTTGCTTTCTTATTTAAAAGACTTTCAACAACAACAATCAGCTAGGGAAATATTTTGACATACTGCTTTGACACATTCCTTTGATTTACATATTAAAGCAAGAAAAAGTTACGTGCTTTCACTAACATGTATCATTTTCACATTTTTCAGTGCTAAGTAGATTTAAAATTTTTAATTCGTGTGTAGAAGACTGTATGTCAATATGGTACCTGTTACAATTGCATTGTCCCCAAAATAGGTCTTTTTCTTAGGAGAACTCCATCTTAATAACATAGACAAATTATAAGATTATCAGCATGGTAAATTTTCTTAAAAATCCAAAGAGATCAAGATTGCATTAAGGAGAAACCCAGTAAACAACCAAACACCCTACATTAGTTTACTTTTGGAGATAAGCAAGCATGGTGCACTGGGAGAAAACCAAGAGGAAAAATGTCTTGCTTCCTGATTTTCCACAGGATAACAGCACCCTGGTGCTGTAAGGCACAGACACATTCATCGTTTTATTTTAAAACAAATGCAAGGTTCTTGTGATTTATTTTGGCAAAGTGGAAATGAAGTCAATGATGCAAAAAGATACCAACAGCCACTCACACACTACAGAGCAACAAAAAAAGTGCATCAAACTTCAGCTGCTCAGCAGAAGGCACAGCTTCACTGCAAAGCTCCCAAACCACCGCTCAGAACAGAAGAAACCTTTTAAGAAAGTAATTTGTGTGCATGACTGGTTCTACTGCCAACACCTCACCCCGACAGCGCTGCTCAAAACCCAAAGGTAGGGGCTGAGCAGGGCTTCCCTCCCACCGTCCCCACGGGCACCTCTGAGCATGTCCCCTCCTCCAGGAGATGCCCAAGGCAGATGGGCAGCTCCGAACCCCCCACAGGCAGAGGGGACAAACCCTACCGAGCTGCGGGGAATGGCACACGGTTTGCATGGGGACTTCCGAGCAGGCCGTTTATTTTGGTTTGGGGCGAGCAGCCGCTGTCACGTGAGCGCAAGCAAACAAAACCCACCCATGAATTCTTCAAGAGTGGTCCTGGACCCACTGAGGAAGCAGCCCACTTGAGTTACTCGCTGCTGAAAAGACCCGGTCATAGCGGCGGCTCAGAGGACCGACCCTCCCTTGGCAACAAACATTAAACATCAACTCCAACTTACAAACGAGCGGTCGCTGCCTTTATAGCGCTTTAAAGATTACCCACTGCGTGGCTTTCCCAGGGCATTATACCAGGGCTACCGCCACCCTACCCTACCCACTTCTCAACACAAAGTGTTTTAACAAAAGGTTTCCAGCATCAGTCAGACTCAATTAGCCGCACCTGAAATCTTACCCGGGGTTTGCAGCCAGACCCTGCTCACTTTGAGAGCGGCCGTGCCACTTCAGCTGCTTTGTATTGTTCATCAGCAGTCACAGCCAGATAAAGCCCTACCAGGAACCCACAGTTTAATAATACTTGCACAAGGCTCAGATTCTTGCAAGCAAGGAATATTGTTTGCGGTTTTGGGGTTTAGGTTTGGGGTTTTTTTTAAATATCTTAAAAGCATAGCATTTATCACAGCCAAAGGAAAATGAGGTTATGCAAAATACTTACTCCGAAAATGCTCTGAGGCATAATAGTAGACATCCTCGTAGCCCTCGTGGTAATCCTCCTCTGGCCGGTACTTTTTGCCTTTTCTCCTTCTCGATCTTCTTATCTGCTTGACGAAGCCCAAGAAGCGCTCCATCTCCTCCCTCAGCAGCACCAGCCGGCAGCCCCCTTCGCCCTCTGCTTCACAAAGAGCTGTCCCAGCATCAATCAGCCACAAGCACCAGAGCAAAGCTGCTGCCTCCAGCCAGCCGCTCCAGTACCATTAAAAAACCCCTCCCTTACCTCAGCTGTGGCTAGAAAGTATACCGGTTTCCCTCAAAAAAAAAAAAAAAAAAAAAAAAAAAAAAAAAAAGTGGAGGAGGGGGGGGTTGGACTTTATCAAATCTACTGACTGGAATGTTTCAACATGAAAATAGACAAAGGAGGGAAATACTGAAACGAAACAATAAAGTCAGGATTTCATGCGGTTATTAAAGAGCAGAGGACAAAGTTGAAGAGACCTCCCTGCCAGGGAGGGGAAGCCCAGCACTGAGAGCTCCCTGTCTGTCCTGTGTCTCCATCATTTGAAGAGGGGCTGGGAGGCGGGGATAGATGTTAGTCAATGGACTGAACCATATCTCAAGGCAAAAAGAGGTTTTCATTCGCCAGTTAAATGCCACCCTTGTATTTACCCAGGCACAGGCTCAGGAGCCCGTTTGATTTCGTTTGTGGTATGAAGAGGAAACACGCCGATCCATTTCTGGCATCACATATGCTGGATGAATAAATAGCAAAGTGGTTTAATCCATACACACAGCCCACTCACCGGCAAGTGTGTGCTGAATGTGTTAATTGGAGCAGCAGGGATAAAGCTCGGCAGCTGTTAAAAAATGACACATATACCCACTGGGCATTAGTGTATTCTAATCACTGCTAGATCTAAACATTAAAAGGCACTCCACAGACAGGTCTCCTATAGAGCTGGCCGGGCTGGATGGCAATAGGCAAACAAAGGAAGCGACGCCACGATAATACTCTTTAAAATCCCAGCAGAGTTTTTAAAACTTCAAGGCAAGGCAGACCATTCTGCACAGGATGACAGGAGCAAAAAGCCTGAAAAGGTGCCGGTTCTTTTCTCTTGCTGCGTGCCCGAATCCCACACGCATTCCCCAAGATAAGGCTGGAATTTCATCCCTGTTTCTGATGAAGTTTCCCTCCCGCACAAGAACAAAAGCAGTGTCTGCTCGAATCCTATCATGTTGACATCTGTCACGGGGTGGTTTTTTTTGTAACCGTGCTCCCAATAGCCAAGTGAGGTCTCCGGTCCAGCAGGACCTCTCCTGTCCGCTGGCACAAGTCCGGGATCAATAAGTCACCTCAGTCAAACCACGTGCCTGACGTGGTCACCCGCACCCATGTTTGCACCAGATACCGTTGCACACCTATGAGCATGAGGAAGTCAGAGTGTCTTCCCATAAAACTGATTTTACAGAATCATCACCTGGAAAATTAAGAGCAGGGAGAGGTGGGATTAATTTCTGGTGATGAAGACACTTCAGTGAGTCATTGTTTTGCAAAGAGCAAAGAAGGGCTATTTTGTAAACAGAATAGAAGAAGTGGTAAAGCAAAAGCCAGGACTGCAATTTATCATTATTTCAACAGAAGTACACAGAGATTGAGCAGAACTGTGTTGGGAATTTCTAGTTTTGAAACACGTAAAAGTTACTAGTAGAGATCAGCTAGACCTGCTGTCTGCAGGTCCTAGAACAAACACTCACTGGTAGCTGGGCTTGTTCCAGCTTCCTAGGTATTTTAAAACAAAATTGTCACAAAACCACACACATCTAATCCATAAAGCCTCAAAAAACCCTGGATGCACCTACGAGGCTTCCCACAGGAATACAGACTCATCCTCCTTGACCTTACCAGCCCCTGCTTTTCCACCGTGAAAATGCAGCCGCTGTCACTAGCTGATGAACACCCTGAGGGTGCTACCAGAATTATTTTTAGTGTAACTTCTATAAGGAGGCTGTGTTTTATTACAAGTCTGTTTTTATCACACAGCTTTCAACTTTCAAAAGGCAAAGACCTTAGAGGAATATTACAGGCATATTACAAAAAAAAAAAAAGTCCATAAAACTTTTTACAGGGGTCTTTAAGACCGGATCACTGTATGCTCTGAAGGTTTCCATTCACATGTGTTTTCTGTGCTCTTCCACCAAGCAGCAAAAACGTGATATTAGCATCATGAAACATGAAAACCAAAGACTTAGCCTACAGCAGAGGCAGAGTGCTCTCTGTTCAGAAAGGGAAATGTTGTTTTGATGCTATATTTGCTCCCGTAGAGCACTCTCCCCGACAGATGTGCAAAAAGTTATTTGTAGGTGTCAGAAACACTCATCTTGAAGACAGAAGTCTTGCAGCCATCAGCACTCCCTAAAGTTAAATTAGAAAGTTCAATTCAAAATGATGCAGCTACTTTTTAAAGAGGAGAAAATGTAAAACTTTCTCACTTTTAAACTGCCCTCTAAATGAGAGCTGAAAACTGAAAATTTAGCAGACACTTGGCTTTCATCAAGCAAAAACGCCCTTCTCCAGCGCTGTTGTTGCTAAACACGCTGCAGCCGCAGAAGCTTCTGTAGAAGTGGTTTCCCAGTCCCCAGCGCACCCCAGGGAGACTTCGGTCCTTTCTGTAACACGACCAGCACAGCAAATAAGCAGACAAGGGAACAACCAAATGATCTCAGCTAGCGCTGTAAGCACCAGACGTAGTATACCGACCACCTGACCATTTTCTAGAGAGAACCGATCTAAATTTCAGTGAATTTTGAGCTTTGGAAAGCGTATCATTATCTTGCACAATGGACCTTCCCTTCTCTCCCCGTGCTCATGGGGGGCATCACGTACATGCACGGCCAATGCAAAAATGCACTAAATGGTATTACTGGTCAATGCTCATGGTAATGCCATGTATCTTGTACATAAAGCACAAAGGGGTTGATGGGGAGCACAAGTACTCCTTGAATAAACTTGGGGGGTTCAAGCTCCGCTGCTCTTCACCGTTTCCCACCAACTCCTACTGCCTACAACAACAGGCTCCATCTCCTCCACCAAAGGTGCAAGAAGCAGGTGTTGCCCACAGTTTCCAACCCACAGCTGACAGTCTTGCCAGCATGTAAATTATACACCTGTTTCCTTTCGCATGACTGTAAACAGCAGATACAACCAATTTCAGCAATTTCTTATTTAAACCTAGAACAAGCTGAGCTTTTGATAGGATTTTCCCCACCCTAAATTATTTTGCTATTCAGGGCAATTTAAAGAGAAGGAAATACCTTAACTGAGAGCAATGCTGTTATATATTAATAGGAGTCAGAGTATTAAGTGTCTTACTATACTATAAAGATTTCTGAATAAAACTTATGTTTCATATGCATTACATACTACCTCTGCTGCTTTGCTGAGAACACTGGAGACAGTCATTAGCAACTCTTCATGCCATACCTGTAAATATTTTATCATAGTCCTACTTTCAAAGGTATAAGCAGAGAATTCAGTTTCACAAACACAGTTTACTGTAGTTAAAAAAAAACCAACGCAACAGCCAGGTAACTGCTGCTTTCCCCACTGCTCAGGATTCACCCTTCTGCAGCTTCTCATAGTGAACAACCCATTCCTTCATGGAAACGAACAGAGCTCTCGTAACCTTCTGCTTGAAAAGGAATAAAAAAGCAGAAATATAATAGATAGGTACCACAGTTCGAGAAAGGCATATTGATTTTATGGGAGGAGCAGGGAAAGAAACAAACAGCGGCTTTCAAATTTTTAAAACACAAAACATCAGAGATGACAATGAGTTTCAGCCCTTAATGACAAAGAGAACAGGATAATTGTGCCCAGAAGGCATAAAATTAGGTGTCAGTTGATATTCTGAAGCTCTCTCTGAACTAGAATTTGGAGAATCAATTTTCTGGTGTTATAATGTCACAACAGCAGTTGCAATACAAATATGTCTCAAGCTCTTCGGCTCATCCTTTCTCCAGGAATATGCCTACTTCACTCAAAGCAAGTGCTCCATTGCCATTTCCAAAGGGGCTTCCTTAGAAGAAGAAATGATTGCCATGCTGTTGCCAGCATGATTTGCATAATAAACATTTTGTCAAGTGACACCAATTAGATAATATTTACATTCTCCATTCTGGTAGCTAATTTAAGCTAACAAGAAGCCCCATCAAACTTGACCTGTCTCAGGTGAGTGACTTATCAGAAAAGACTTCATGGCATTAATTAAACAAATATACCATTAAGACAATGTCCTCTGAGCTGAGGCATAGATGCTTTTTCAGCCACGGACAATTCTCTAGAAGACAGATGTCAGCTTTTAAGCTTTAACTTGCCTTTGTACCCATAGCAAAGATTAGGTCTTTCACTATGTAAAATACCTGCATTTAACATTTTACTTGCAAAAAATTAGCTATGTAGTTATCTAGGTAAAACTTTCACAATAGAAGTACCTATTTTCTACAGCACTTTTTCCAGAATTTTTGGGGGAAAGCAGCAGCAAAAAACATTTTGGTATCCAAGGATAAGCTGCTAAGGTAGTAAATACTTAACAAGGACTTCCATTTGAGTGGGCTTGCAAACATGATGCTTTGAAGCCAGAGCCTGTGTATGAAGCAAGCCTCTAGCACATTTTGTATCGTCAATACAGAATGGAGCTGGCCCCAAATATTAAACAGCTCCAAGCACGTATTTTGCATCCTGCTCATCAGCATGTTTCAGTGTTTAAAAGAAAAACATTTTTGATGCAAGAACCCTCCTATGTCTCCCTCTGCTTCTCTAGGCAGCTCCAAAAAGACCCCACCGGGAGGCAACCGTGCAAGAGAGCACACACAAAGACCTACCTGCTTCAGGTTACTCTCTTGGGGAAAAAACCCACAAAATTATAAATGCACAACACAAAAATTAAGATGAGTATCAACAGTTCTTGGAGGTTGTCTGAATACAGAAAACAGTTCTTTTCCCTCCTCCCTCAAGCCCCTAACCATAAATATACTGCAAACCTCAAATTAGAAGAACAAACCCTTTCTTCTCTGGCTCTCTTTCAACTGATGGATGTCTTTGATAATCTGCTGTTGTTGTTTCTGGAGACCAGCAAAAATGGACAAAGGAACTATTCCCCTTAATCATCTTACAGTAACATCTTGCCTGACCTTCCAGTTCATCAAGAGCAGCTGTTTGTTTACGTGCCATAATTGCTCATGTTAAGGCTGCAATTTTCCACTCAAAATTTGCCCTAAAAATCTTGGCGTAAAGTTGTGAGCTTATCTATTTGAAAATTATCAAATGCCTGTAATTTGCAATCTATTAAGCAATGCATGAACATATGGTCCATACACGCAGAAGCATTGCTGCCGTGTACAAAGTCAATACTGTGCATGAGGAGAAAGTAGCAGCGCATCACCCCCCTGAGGTACCACAGTCCCACCTGAAACCCCTCTGTCTGAAGCAAGATTCTGAACACAAGTTCTGTGCCCTTCCTAAAGCCTCCTGGAGAGACCACCGAAAGCATGGGACATACTAAATATCACAGTGCACATTCCTCTCATTTGACAATAGAAAAAAAAATGTCGAATAACCAGTGCACTATCTCTGGAATATCGCTGCATGAGAACTGGATGGTGATAAAATACTGCTCATCCACTACTGTTATTTTTAAGACCTGATACTACTTTTTATATACTGTTAAATTATCAGTTTGACCTGATTTTAGTGCATTACACTCAGTTTCAGCTCAGTTTCACAGGTCATTCATACATTCTTGTTATTCATTGCTCACATACAATCATAGAGGAGTGTCTCCTTCTCCTCCTGAATTGAAGAATGTAAGGCTTAAGAACTGGAGTTTAGCTTTTCTGTCACCTTGTTGTAAATTAACTAGCAAATACTATTTTTATTTTTTTTTGCAATGCCAGCAAATACTTAGAGTTCTTCATTGTATTTTATCACATGTATATTATTTCATATTAACATTCCAAATAGTTTTGCTTTTTGCAACATCTTCTCACATATAAGTGTGCACACAAAACCGTGAAAGCCAAAGCAGTGAATGAGGATAAAGCAGAACACAAAGGATAGAGGAAGAGCCTACATTCATTTAGAGGGAACTGGGGGGCTGCTTGTGGGTTTAATACAAGCGTGCTGCCTCTTGTATATGGAGAATGCTGAGAAATCTTTGTAGCACTGTTTTAAAAGGGTCACTTGTCAAGTTGAATTTCATGCAGAATGTATGCTTCGGGGAAAAGAAGCTTTTTTTTTTCCCCTTCAATTCAGCTGAAAGAGTTTGCATAAATTCTATTTTTCTTCTTCTCTTTCTAGCCTAGTTGGCTTTAAGTAAGTGACTAATTAGAATACACAAATATGCAGAAACAAATGTTAACTTGACCACCACCAAGGAAATACAGCCTAGGTAAAATTAAGTACAATAAAAGTTTGAGTTTGCTTAATATTTTGTGGCACCAATAATCATTCTACAAGAAAAGCTAAACAGAGTACTACTCTAACCATATTTAAAACCCCTCAAGGGCTGAAGCAGTAGACTGATATTTTAAAATACTAAAACTAGAACATAATTCTTTGAGAAGTCTGAATTAAAGGTGTTTTTCATCTTTCTAAAGAAACGTAACAAATGGCTACAGGGAACGCTACCAAGATTTTGCATACTGTGTCTGTTTTATGCACAAAGTATGTCTCAAATCAACTATGAAATACATATGAAGAAGTGGTTTGGAATATGGATATCGTTTTTACTCCTCCCTGAGTAAAAAATGTTATATTTCCCTAAGTTTCCAGTCTTCAAAAACTGTACATTTCAATTCTAACCATAATTAAAATGTACATAGAGCACTGGAAAGAAAGAATAACTAATTAACTAAATCACAGCTCACTAGAATGAAAATATCTAGCAAATACATTAAATTAAGTTCTTGCATTAAAATCATCAAAATGTTTTCTTTGGCTGCAAACTTGTAGACTACAGGAGGAATAGGGTGCCATCAAACCAGGTTGAGGTGGGTGGGATTTCACAGTTAATTGACAGTGGAAGACCTGAACGTGATGTGTGAGATTTAAGGTAGGCTACAAGAGAATCCAGTGCCGGACAACTCTTTCTATATAAAAGTGTATGCAAGAGACTTTTTGTTGTTTGACATTAAATGGACTTAGCTTCTTTTACCTCCTAAGACTAGCAAAAAAGGTTGTGGAAAGCTTCCTGCTCATCCTCCCATAGATGCATCCTGTCCTACTCCTCAAGACTCTTCCCCACTGCCCACGGCCACAGCCTCACTGAGCAGTGAGCTCTAAGCACACACACACACACGTTTATTCCCTCAGATTATCCCACCCTACTTCCATGGGCATAGAGGGGTTCCACAAAGGACCAGCACGATATGTAACACTAGAAAGAAGCAACCTCCACGTGCCATTTCTTTAAATCCTCCTCTTTGCCCATCTTCTATCTGGTATCGATTCTCTGTATCAGAGATATTATATGCAAGATTTAGATTTACAACTCTTGGGTGCACAGCCATGTCTGTACTCTTCAGCAGCACCATGACATACCACTTCTCTTACTAATACTTAGTAATGGTAGCCATTTGGGAGCAGTGAAAAGCTTGTTATGTTTCATTATTGAAAACATCCACCAGTCATGTATTGTGCATTTCTCCGATCAAAGAATTATTGCAACAAGAAACTTCTGTAATTTGTTTAATAAATTGAAGGAGCAGCTAGAAGTAGTAAAGGATGGCAACAGGAAAGAAATCTGACAGGGAAGGCTACAACTAGGAAACTGGAGCAATGAAAAAGCCCCTCTGGGAAAAAACACAGGCATCCAGAAAGGGATTTGTATCCTGAGCTCTGTATGTTTTATCAGGGTCAAGATACGGTGGATAAATAGGAAGATTTTATTACAGGGGACCTCTGACCAGAAGAAAATTCTGCTCAACAGTCAAGAAAAGACAACTACAGACATTTCCCATTATGATCACGTGAATTTACGATTAAAGGCTATGTAAATATATATGCAAATTAACCTATCCATCTGGAGTCCCCTGCCCTAGAGGCATAGGCCAACATGACAGCAAAGAAGAAACCAGTTCTTCAGATGGATTAACCCTTCTCCTTCTCACTAAACATTCTCCACACCCAGTTCATCCCTTTTTCTTTTTAAATCCCGACTTTTAAGTAATATCCGTTGTCCTTACAATCTCTGAAACCGCAAAGCATACCAACGAAAAAGAACACAAGACTTGAAAGGCAAAAGGACAACTTCACATATAACCTCACATTACGAGGCCCGAGTATTACATGCCCACAGAACTAAAGGATCACCGTTTCCATCCACAAGCCCTCGGTACAATCGCAAGGCCCATTGAACATTAGTGTGGTACTTCATCTCCCTCATGCCAACCAGCAGTTTGGGAAATGAGAGCTGCTGACACCTCTTTATGGATGAGGTTTGACTTCCCTCCTGTCCCCATCCCAAGGGCACAGAGCAGGTTCTGCAGTTCAGATGGTAATTTGTTTCCTAGTGCAAGTCCACCTTCTTCCATTCGGGGGGGGGAACAAAATAAAAAATCCACTTTACACTTTTGCTAAGCGGTTAACAAAGAAAATATAGACAAAGCAAATATACAGACTTCAAAACTGTCCGCTCCGTTCTCCTCCATGAGAGCAGTGTTCCTGGTTTTGAACGTTAAGAGGCAACCCACTGGGAAAAATGCATTACATCCTGGGCTTGTGAAACTCCCCCACTTCTGCCACGAGTTTTGACATTTTTTGCTGGCAATTCACTCCTACAGTAACAGCTTTGCCATATAAAATTGCGGGACTAAGTGTAAAGTGATCATTTGTTCAGTCTTCCACCCTTCACAGGGTAATGATAAAGGGTAGGGCAAATACGTCTATTTTTGTTTGTAAAAAACTATGAGATCATTGACCTCAGAATAGATTCCAGAAGCATCATGATTATTGAGGTTTCTTCTCTTCGAAAGTTGACAGCTCCAAAACAAAAGATTACTTTGAATTTAAGTTCTGTGGCACTTAGCAGAGACAAAATAGCCTGATTTTTCAAATTTCCCTTTGATGATGCTTTGTACTTCAGGATTTACTTCACTCCTCTCTCGTGGCCCTCCTCGTCATCAGTAAATGCCCCTGTCCCAGCTTCAACGTTTCTGAGCTGCCTACACCCTGTCCTTCAGTGTCCATGTGAGAAGCTTTGTGCTTTGCTCTTTACTGGCTGCTTTTACAAGGCATAAAGTCATTATTATAATTATTACCCACCAGAGATTCTGCTAAGACAAATGTGACCAAAGCTCCTTTTATTTCTTGCTCTTCAGCCTGGGTTCTGATTGCCCGCCGTACCCTGTTCCTATGAGAAAGGACTGGAAGAGTTTAACTCTTGTTTCTTACCTGCTTCATTTAGGCTTCTATTACTTCTTACAAATGCTTACCAAGGTGTTCTCAGGAAGTCTTCCCTAACACATCCACTTTATTCCCCTGCAGAACACATGTTTTCATCCTCACTCCCTCTTCCCTGTTGTCTTCAACCACATCCGTATCTTCCTGTGTTGTTTCCTTCTTGGCTATAGGTCATGTTGCAGGAATCTGCTGCTGCAACTACTGCAGTTTTTGCACCCTATGACATATTTGGACACATGAGTCAAAAGTGTGCATACCAAGAAACACAGAATGTTCCTCTTGGTTAATTATAAAAGCCACACAAGACAAATACACTCCTCAAAGAGCAAGTTTGTATTTCCTAACACATGCATGAAGTAACAGATAATTAATCACCTCAAGATTTCAGAGACCAAGAGATCTGAAGATTTCAGTTTTTGCCAACACTAACCAAATTATAAAAGACAAAAATCAAGGAAACTTTACACGAGACCAGATAAATTATTATCAATCAGCAGATAAAAGTGTCACAGCTAACTTCATTATCCTAAAGTGTTTTGTAACTTATTGCAGATATTCCAGCTGAGAACATTTGTGCTGTTTTAGATGCTCAGTAAATATCTACAGACAACATTCTATAAGATGAAAATCCAGACTGGATGTGTATTTTAAAAGGTTACTTGTTAGATACTGGTGTTCTGGTTACTCAACCATTAAAGTTTTGCTCGGAAGCATTAAAGCAACTCGTGGAGATGCTCATGCATTTTCCCTGATTTTATATCATATCGTGCAGAGAGTATCACATGGTATTGACTGACATTTAAGATTCTTTAATAAACTATTTTTGGAACATGCAATTCTTCTTTCTCCTTAAAAAAGAAAACAACTTAGGTCTGCGTTTAACCCCTTAAAAAATGCATTTCAGGTATTTACAATTTACCATCCTACTCTTTATTCCTGGAATTAGCTTGCCTGTAAATTATTCTAGGTGCCATCTATTCAGCTGGGGATCACAGCCTTTTTTGTGCTTCTATAATGTATGATCTCAATCTACACATCTTCTAAGAGCCCAACCTCACGCACTGTCCCACGGAGCTGAACACGATGCCCAGTGGTAGTGAGTGCTATGATAATTACCTGCTGCATCAGATGCTCACAGCTGCACCAGCTTGCCCCATCCTATCCTCAGGTGCAATTGTGCCACAGGTTTTCTCTTACTTCAGAAAGATGTAAGTGAAATGTAAATAATCTTGCAGTGTTTTAAAGAAGGAAAAAAAAAAAGTGAACTTTTTCACTGGACCTAAAGATCACGTTCTGGAAGCTGAGGGTGATAGCTTGATATTTCATTTTTTCAAGAAGTCTAAACAACCACAATAAATTTACAAATGTAGACATGCCACACTGCTAAATTTCATTTCACGCTCAGTAAGCAAATATTACCAAACCGTAAGTACTGTCATCCTCTGTCTTTTTAGTTAGAAATCTTGTAGCCAATAAAGACTTGACCTTGAAATATTTCACAGATGGATGAAGTCACTTAATTCACTATTTGTTACAGATTTTGCAGAACTGCAAAGTTAGGTCACGTTTACTCTAATTTCACTTTACAATAACTTTACAAACTGCATCATCAGTAAGAGTCACTAAAAGTGCATTAATGAACCCTGTGTCTGAACCACCATGAACAATTCCGTTTTGAAATTAAAAATGCCGAGATCATACAGAAGCGAAAGATAATCTTCTTTATATTTAGTACTCCTAGAATTATGTTTAGTGCCAAAACAAGAAAAGTACACCCACACACTATTTTTGTGGAGATTGTAATACATTGACAAAGCGACTAGACATTTTCTTTTTATGAAACCAGTGGCAATATATGGCCTTGTGTGAAGGGATGACTAACTGCTACAGTACACAGACGTAAAATTCCATTCAGCAGGTTTTCTAGCATGGGCCGAGTCTACACATCAAAAGGAAAAATTTCAACTCTGTTTACTCTAGGGACAGCTATTACTTTTTGATAGTGCTATTGCATTTGATATACTACACCAGAGTCACCATATAAAACAAATACCCGAACATATACAACTGTTAGCTCTCTAATGATTTCGTTAGCTAAAAAATCTTGTTCAGTTACAAGATATCATAAGTCATTACCACTTCACATCTCAGCGAATATATTAAATCACATTTTTTTCAGAGAATAAAAATTCATTTCGGTCTAATTGCCAAGTAAGACTAATTGAATAAGAATTGCAAAAGTCTGAAAAGGACTTAAGATCTCTAATGAGTTGCAAACTACTGTAAACAAACAAGGAAGCTGAAAAAATATGCATTTCGCATCTTCCAAGAAAAAAGAAAAAAAGCTAACAGAAGTTAATTTGAAGTACTACTTGGTCGTCACCAAGAGTGTTCTTTTGCTGTCTCAAACAATTCCCTTCCAAAAGGCCCACCATCGCCATTCCACCAGCACACAGCCCAATAACTGATTCCCCACAGGACACACACCTACCCTGAAATCAGAAAGACCCTCCAGAGAATAAAACCAAGCTGCATCCTGCTCATGTCTGGAAACAGTCTCTCTCACACTTTCTTTTCCTCCTGCTTCTGTTCTCACATAGAGAAGCCCGTCCGAATGGAGTGAGACAGCTGCCCACAGCGTTGCCTCATACTGCCTTTTATTCCCACAGTCATGGCTTCCATCTAAGTTGTCCATGGTTTGATTTTAGACATAAAACATAAAAAGCAAAAATAGAATCATAGAATGGTTAGAGTTGGAAGGGACCTTAAAGATCATCGAGTTCCAACCCCCCTGACTCTCTCTTGGTCAGTAATAAAAAATGATTGTTTAAATTTTTTATTTTCGTAATGTTATCCTTAAAAATGAATTATCTGAACGCTATCATCTACTGAGGCTGATGGGAAAAACTGTCATCAAATTTCAAGGAGGTTTTGTCAGATCCTGAATTCAAGCTGTAGGGGTTTCTCTGCAACAACCTAAAGGAAATCACATGGAAGGGCAGGTGGGGGAACACCCTTTATTTTGCCGCTTATGTTCTTTATGTCATCAACTGTTACACATGACCACAGAGTCCAAAAGCAGGTAATGCCAAAAGCAAAGCCTGCAAGAGTTGGGTGAGAAAAAACACTTGCAGATCTGGCTTTAAGAAGTGACATCTCTTTAATACCATTACAGAGCTGACAACTGTCACTGTGCCATCTTTTTGTAAGAAGAACATAGGAATGGAAGAATTTACATCGCTACTTTTGGAAAAAGACTAACCATCTGGCTTAGGAAGACCAGTCTGTACTCCTTAATGGTATGTATGCTGCTTGGGCTCAAATCAAGTGCTATATTAATGCATGCATTAATGATTTATGAGGAGTTCTGTCTTTTATTTTACCTACTGTCTTTAATAACCTCTTGAGGGAAAGATAAAAAAAATATGAGTCACACTTAAGTTTATCAGATGAGGATTTAAATTCAATTTAATAAGATGGGTCCTGTCTGCCAATGCAGCCTATCTTCCCAGAATCCCTTCTGATGCTACTTCCAAGAGGCAAAAGGGAAAACACGACACCGAATATTAACTTGACGGGATTGTTGTTGAAAACTGTATTGTTGGAGGCACCGCATGCCTAATACTATTCGATAAGCTGCTTTAACATCATCTTCTGGACTAAAGTAAATGAGAATCTCACCTTGTAGTTCAAGTACAGGTTTAAAGCATATAAAATTTAGTAGAAAAACTTGAAAATGTAATTTAAAGACGTTTTAAGTCAAAAGGCAAAATCCATATAAAGCCAGACCCTTTCCTACAAACTCTGCACTTACCTACCCCACGCTCCCATTTTTACCACTTCTACAATATTTTGAAGTCCTACATTGGCAATATTGTGCAGTTCAGTTCATCAAGTAACTGTCTTGATTTCAGAGTCCTTCAGTCTTGGTGCAACGAGAAGCTAACCTATAGAGTGTATTACTTTTCCAAATAATCCATATTTCTGAACAGAGTGGGGGGAAAACCCACAAGAAAACCAAAAATACATTCACAAAACACAAGCTGAAAAAAAAATCCCATATTTCTGCGAGAAGTCAGCTCAGGACTAAAACTAAGGACTTTTTGCACTGGGCAGAGCGCCACTGGACTTTGAGCCAAGCATCACAGCAATTCGGGGGGGGGGCGTCGCAATGGGCACCAGCACCTTGAAACCATAACATGATGCATACGGCTTAAGCACTGCTTCATTCCACCAGCTTCTTTCCATTCTCATTCATCCACCCTCGTTGCCTTCAGATGGGCAGTCTGAGCTCAAAGGCCCAAACATCACAGCATCACTGATGCCAGAAGTTATAAACAGACTGACAATTACTCACCAAGGGAAAACATTTTCAGGGTGGTTTTTTATTTACACTCTCAGCAAGACAGTACGTAGTGAATGTTCCAGTGGATGAAGTCACATTATTTGAAACAATATTAAACTGGCAGCACAGAGTTGCGGGGGGTTGTCTAAGAAACAGGGTTATGCTAATGCCTGTATATTTTTGCTTAAAAATTTACTCAGAACAATGTTTAAATTATGTAAATAGCCTGACTGCAAGTGAAGAAATGCAATATTCAAGCCACATGCAGGCCTTCTTCCAAACTCATACGTATTTATTTTTAACAGGCAAATACACATCTGCTAAGCACAAAGAGAATTAATTTATTTTGCCCAGTCACAATTAAGGTTAATATGACAGGACTGAGACTCTTACGTTAGTTTAAAACTGGACCTAAAACTAAGGCCCAGACATTTGCAGTCATTAAAAGAGTCCATGGCACCTTCACATAAGACAAGTGACTACTGCTGATGTCCTGGACACAGTCTCAGCAACCACTAGTACTTCCACTACATTTTTGCATGAGGTAGGTTTTCTTCACTATCACAACTAGAGAAGCTATGGCTTGGCTTGTGGTAATTCAACAGCCTAGGAGCCCCTAATAGTCATCTTCGAGAACTCATGGAGATGGGAGACAACTACAAAAGGAAGGGAATACTTGAATTTAAAAAATGGAACAGAACAGTTTGAAGGCACCTGGAAAAAAAAACAACAACCAGCCAATCTTAATTTCTCATGATTAAATCATGTCAGATCAGCAGGAAGAAAGTATATGAATGCAATGAGAACATGTTAGATGTCATACGTGCTAATTAAATATTCTCACGAGAATGTAATATATGTCACTCTCAAAGGAAGTTTGCCTATCTCAGGGTGAACACAAAACTGATTGGAAAGTTCTACTGAGTCCAAACAGAAAAGCAAATCATTTGGAACTTCTTGGATCCACTGCTATTCGATATTTTGCTTTCTATACATTATACATATTCAATCCTTTGTGTGCAATTTCAATACTTATCTGTCTAGGTCATGAATACATCCCAACACATCACCAATCTTAGACCAACTGCAAACACTCTGGATGAGCAGATTAGAATATAAAATAAACAGACTGAAGTAATCATCTGAAAGAAACAGGATGTCTTTCAATAGAGAAAAATGCAAGATATTCCAATATTCAACTATATAAACCAAGGATGAAGAGCAAGTGATTAGGTAGGTATTACCCTGAAAAGTATTTGGGGGCCACAGTCATTCAGAAGCTGAAACCAGCTCCATTAACATCCACTATTTGCAAACTATGCAAACATACTATATTTAGTATATATTTAATACTATTATAGCAAACACAAAGTCATTTCTCTGCTTTCTTTTACACTGGTAAGGTCTCAACTGGATGTTTCTGTCCATAGTTAAGATGTTACGGTTCCAAAAAGAAAAAAGTATGCCTGGATTAAAGATCTGTGAAACTTAATCTGAAAAAGAAACAAAAAAGAAAGCAGAGAAGACTGAGGTGGAAACAGAATAAACAGAGTACAGAAATGTCAAAGACTGAAAAAGAAAGAAAACCTATTTTCTATTATCTACAGAGATGTCTGGAAGATTCAGGTGGAACGTAAGGTAAAACATTCTGCAAATAAGGGCAGTGAAGTGTGGGATGGCCTGACAGAAACATCGAGAAATTCAACAAAAGGAAATGCCAAGTCCTGCATCTGAGATGGAGTAATCCCACTCAACAGCCCAGGCACCAACTGGAAAAGAAAGCAGATCTGCAAAAAAGGACCAGAGGGGCTGGTGGACAACACATTGAACGTTAGCCTGCAGTGCATCCTTGTAGAAATGAAGACCAACTCCATGCTGAGCTGAATCATTAAAAGCACTGACAGCAGATAAAGTGAAGTGATCATTTCCTACAACTCAGCACTTGTGAGAGAGTACCTGCAGCATTTTGTCTCATCTGGAGCTCCCCAGTAGAGAAGACGATAGACATATTGGAACCAGTCTGGTTTCAACATGTCAGATCCCACAGTGATGGAGGGATGGAGCACCCAGGGCACAGGGAGGGGCCTGAGTTTGTTAGTTTGTAATCTTCAGAAAAAAAGATTAAAGGAGAATCAAAGCGCTGTTTTCAAGATTATGGAGAAGAGAGAGCCAGGCTCTTCTCAGAGGTTCACCATGCAAGGACAAAAGGCAACAGACCCAAGCTGCAGAAAGGCAAGCTCTAATTGCTCCAATTGGACAGAAGGGGGGAAAAAACCTCATAATAACGGTGCTGAACTATTGAAGCATATTGCTCAGAGAAGGCTTACCATCCTTAGAGTTATTCAAAATTCAGCTGAATCAGGGCCCTGAGCAACCCGACCCAATTTCAAAGGTGGCCCTGCCTTGAACAGTGGGCTGGACCAGATAACCTCCAGAAGTTCCTTGCTACCTAAATTATTCTATAATTTGTGTGATACAGCGTCTGTGAGGAATGACAAAGACAGTGCCTTGGGCTAGGAGACTGACTATACAATCTCCAGAGGTTCATGCCAGCTTTTTTTCCTGCGATGCTGAAGACTGAAAAGCACTAATAAATCTTCAGAGAGAATACCTGTTTTCTCCTCTTTGCATGAATGGTGCCTAATTTATTTTAGCTAACAGGTTATAACCATAAACAAATACACAATATTACACACTTCCAAATTTAATATTCATAAACTCAGAAATTCATTTTAGATGCCAGAGTGCATTAAAAAAAAAAGGAGGGGGAATGACAGTAGAGAAAGTTACCACAGTCAGCGTATAAAAGAACATTTTCAAATACTTCCTTATCCCCTCTGTAATTCCCAGAGAGGCTCAGGGGCACTTTGCTGACAGCTAAAGCTGGAATACTTGAGCAGTGAGTACTGGGCTGCCAGTGTGTACTGACAGAGGAATACACAGAGCACAATCATTGCAAGCAACTTTAAAATCCCTTTTTGACTTTCAAGGCATTTGCAGCACAAAAGACAAAGGGAGATGGGCTATATCACACGGGGAATTTACCTGTGGATCTTCCAAAAAGATTCACACAGGAACAAAACCGCTTCAGCTGATCACCTATAAGCTTTCTAAAACTAATTTCACACTGGAAGTATGACCATACAGCCCCTATTCACTGTATTTACAGAGTCTCACAGCGACTGGTGATGTATGCAGGTCATGGAAGAGAACTAAACTTTAAGCTGATACCTTCTAATAAAAGAACTGAAGATACGACAAACTTGGAAAGTTCTGTAACATCCTCTCTCGTCTCTGGATATTGCTTTGAATGTTTAGAAGCAAAATAAAAACGCTTCTTCAAGCTTAAGACCAACGCCGATTTCCTTTGAGGTGCAGATGTAGTGCTTTGTCCTCACTATAAATAAGCTGTTGACAAATGTGTTATGAAAAAAAAATGAAAGAGCTTGGAACCACTTACATTTAATCCATTAGTAGCACAAGAGACCGCAGTAATACCAACTACCCAATGTGACTGTTTTTATCAGCTTAAAAGAACAAATATTGCTTGCATGATCAAGGTCCATAGTTTTTGTCATATTTTGTGTAAGAAAAAAACCCATGACTGTCGGGCAAATATTGGTCAGCATACCTCTTTATTTTGAGACTTTTTTTCATAACTCTTTTAAAAGGCAGTTACTAAACCTGTAAACGTCTTTCAACATCATTGTTCAATTTAGATTGAACACTCCAGCACCGTTCCCAAAGTCTGTAAAGAAAGCTCTTTAGATGGACTCCATAGGCAGGCAAAAATCTTATTTTCATATATGAAGAGAATAATTCTGAGAAGCCCGAAATGTCAACCTGCATATAAACATCTATTATATATATCTCCCCTTTTACAGTAATTCTTATTATTTTTAGTGGTTCAGCTATATAAAATATGCATATCTACATATTACCCGCAGAGAATAAAGGCAGAAACAGGTATGATCTTTAAACTTGGAAGTGTATACATACAACTTGAATGAAATTAACAATTATGCTACAATTTAAAATTAAGCAAATATATATACCTATATACTCCAGAAACTATATATTTATGTCTAAAGACATGCACATAGAGACCTTTGATTGAAATACGAAATCTAGATTTTAAAAGCTTAAGATTTAGTAAGATTTTGATAGTTCCGTACTTATCTGAGATTAACTTTTCTTACTTCTACCGTGGTAAAAATTTGCTTCTGTAAAACATGTTGTTACCTAGGAAACAAGAACAAATGCATGTGCAATATGAATAAAAATTCAAAAGGCTTGGATGAAACTCCATATACTGAGTCATTTTTCTCTCACTTCCCTACATCCAAGTCAAAGATTTCATCCTTGCTATAAACAACGTATTCATGATCTCAGTAATAATTTAATGGTACAAAAAAAAGAAATGTTAACTCTCCTAAATAGTAGGGGGGAAAAGTATTTTATTAATTTCTACTTATTATACCTTTTTCAGCACTCATTGCAGGACGTTTTACTCTTCAAAACCAACTGCATCCTGTTAGAAAAATTTTAAACTAAGGCTACATAACTCTCAGAAGTTCACAGAAAACTAAATAAATTATTCCCAACATGAAAAATTGAGAGAAGTGCCAAGATATCTGGCAAAGGTGCTCTCCAGCATGAATGGAGAATTTCCTACAAGTAAAGGCATTTTGGCTTCAATTTACAAGGGAAGCCTACTATTTGCAGGTGTAAAGTTCCAGAGGTGTTTGTCTTTGTACTATAGATCTCCCATGAAAAGAAGAAATTGTCATAACATTTTTGTGCGCTATCTGAACATGACATTTAGCTATTGACAGAACAACGCACACAGCCAGACAGCAGTCTTTGTCAATAACGGTACTTCTCACATAAATGCTGGTTTGTTCAGTTTGTTGTTTGTTTTTTTTTTTAGATTTTATACATCAAATAACTATTGTGCATCTGACAAAAAGAAAACCTCATTTTTTATACTGTTCATTCTAATTAAATCGGTTGGCTTTCCTGTATAGGGCAAATGGGTAATACCAATGACTGGTTTAATTTTCAAAGTATATTCCTTAGCAAACAAGAAACTCAAAATAATTGCTGCTGGAAAAAATGTTGTAACTTGATCCCATAAAATACTGTATTTAAGAGACATGCAAGAGAGAATTCTGAGGCGCTGACTTAGGAAAGGGATTACGGTAATACCACTTCTCTTCTGAACACTGTGTTTAACACACTTCAATTATATACCTTTGTTAATTTATGAGTTCTTGTGTCTGGGCTAAATTTATTACTAGATGAGGAGAAGTCTGAAAACAGTAGTGGAATGAAATTAATAGCTGTAAAATTTAGGAGGATTACTCACAACTAGAAAAATTCAAGAAACTGCCTGGACCACTAACTACATATTCTAAGTGCAAATCCAGAAGTGTCATCAGACAGAGGTGCTTTGTGGTGAGCTCTGCATTGCAGAGGTAAGAAACAGATCAGAGCGTTTGTTGTTGTTCTCGTTTCTCAGACGTAAGAATCTTGATCCATCAGTTTTTATATTCTGCAGTGCTATTCTAATGACTTCAAACACTTGCAACTTCAAAATCATTGAATAGTATCTTTTAAACAACCTAGAAAGTATCAAATTCTTTTGCATGGAAAATAATAAAAGGCTCCGAATAACACAAAAATAAATGCCTACCAATTTGGTGCATTCAAAAGGCAAAAAACCTAAAAGCTACCCAAGAGGCTAGAAAAATAAAGCATTAAAAGTTAACCCTACTAGTTACAAACACACTCAAATATAAACAGTAAACACCGTGGGTTGGAAGACATGTTTTTGTCACGTTTAGGAAGTCATGTGAATTGTCATCTCCATTTGTCTTGCTAGTCTCCATTCCAATAATTTTGTTTGACGTTTCATACATGAAATCTGTCTGTTTGTGCATTCTCATGCTGCTCATCCCACTTCTCTTTTGCTTGACTACAGATGTTGTCTCTTTCAGTCTTGCCTTTTTTCTTTCTCTTTTTCAATTCTCTGGACTCTCTCAGCCATCCTTACCTTTTCCTTATCCTCCAACAATTCTTTTTTCCCCTCCCAAACTCAGTTTTACTCTTGTAGTTGCCCGTACTGTTTTCAAAGACCATACAGCTCACTGCTTTTCTTTCCCACAGAGAGGTTAAACGTGCCAGCAGAAACACAGCAGGAATGGAGAAGAGCTGCTGAACATCTCACGTTGCCTCTGTGCAAGAAAGAAGCTGAAGGCTCTTCCAGCCAAAAGACATTTCAGCCACCCCCTTCAGCACCTGCCCTTCCTCCCTGCTCACTTCACCCCCAGCTCCCTAAGCTCGCTCTTTCTGTGCTCCACTGCCTCCGATTTCTGCTTTCTACCACATACCATATATGCATGCTTCCCTAACCTCAATACTCAGATTTTATATACATATACACACGCACACACACACGTCTTCGTCTGAGTATTGATATACATCTTCACAAAAAGATAAAGCCTCTGTCTTTCCTTATTACCTTAACTTTATTTCTGCATGTACTTTCTTCCTCAAGAAGACTCATGGTAGTTCATACTTAAGAAGCACAAACTAAGCTTACTTTTCTTATGAGCTGGTAAAATTTACCCAGCTAGACTCTAATTCCTGGGCAAACATTCCAGATATTGCAACAACTGTACTCATTAAAAGAGAACATTGCTTCTGAAATAGTAATTACAGCCGTTCTGAGCCCAAGAAAACTGCATCTCCAGCTCAATGTCTTCTGATTTCTTTAGTGCTGAGGTTAGCAAACTTTCAAAGGACGGTGACAGGCAGCTGTGCTTTTGTTTTTCAAGTTAAAGGTTAAGTACACTGATAAAAACCCAGCCGGAACTGGGAGATGCTGCTGAGCATCCCATCTCGCCTCGTTGTGGGACAGCAGCTCCTGACTCCTGATGAACCAGGCTCCCTGACTATGGAGATGGCTCTCCCAGTGCCAAGGTGAGGGCAAGCAGCCCCAGCTCTCCCCTCAGCAGATCCCATCCCATCCCCTCTGTGCCACCCCCTTTGCTGAGGTAGGGGTGCCGTAAGGACATCACACCATGAACCAGGTCAGGGATCAGATCCAGGTTAAAAATAAGCTTTCCTAGGAGAGTCTAGCACCTACGCTATAGGCAGCTGTCCCCTCCTCTTGTCTGTCTTACAGAAATTCTGAAATGGTGGTACAGCTGTAGCTTTAATGTGGCCATCTGCCACTTGAAAAGACATTCTCCATCATTAGACTGTACTTATTTTGGAAGGAACATTGAAACCTACAGTATTAATTTTCTCTTCTTTTTCTCCATTGCTGCTGCAGCTGACGTATGCAATTCAACCTACTCTTTGCAAAAAGGGCCCGAAATCCTCCATTTCCACATCCTCTTGAGTAGACTTTTCTCTTCCTATAGCTCTCTAAAGGCTGCCCCATGCAAATCTCTCAAATTGTTTTCACCATCTTCTTTGAAGCAGGTTCATTTTCTTCTCTTCCCTACCTCTTGCTCTGTAAGAAGAACTTGAGGAAAAATCAGGAGGGGGTTCGGGCGAGCGAAGACAGCGTTGCCATGAGCAATGCTCACCACCACGAGCAAACAGGGCAGACTGCTGCACCTCTGCTGAGCTACGCCATGGCTGGCAAGACAGCACCAGTCCAGGGCAGACAGACACCCCAGTAAGGACTGGGGTCTTACCACAAGAAAAGAGTGGCTGTTGCTCAACCTGTCTGAGCTTCCTCAGTGGAGGACAGACTAGTCAATAATAATTTTCAGGCATCTATCACTTTTGGACATATCTCAGAGACAAGCTTAACTTTCCAACTTGATGCATTGCTGAGGCAGGTACTTGAAATGGTTTTTAATTATTTGGCTTTGACAAGGGTCTGAAGGATGAACACCTAAAATGAATCTGAAAGCTGGGATGTCTATCACTGAGCCCTTCTCTCTGTTTCCTACTGTCAAGGCTTCAGCTGGGATGGAGTTAACTTTCTTGCTAGCAGCTGGTGTGGTACTGTGCTTTGGATTTGGGATAAGAAACACTGATGATAGTGCACTAATGTTCTTGGTTGTTCTGCTCCTCAACAGCACCCCACCAGCGAGTAGGCTGGGAGGGCATAAAAAGTTGCAGAGGGGACAGCTGACCCCAACTGACCAAAGGAATATCCCATACTGTATCACATCATGCTCAGTATATAAAGCTGTGGGGAGGAAGGGGGGACGTTCAGAGTTAGGGCGTTTATCTTCCCAAGTAATCATTACCTGTGATGGAGCCCGGCTTTCCAGGACATGGCTGAACAACTGCCTGCTGATGGGAAGCAGTGAAATTAATTCCTTGTTTTACTTTGCTTTAAGCTGCTTATGTGTGCAGCTGTTGCTCTACTTAAACCGCCTTTATCTCAGCCCACAAATTCTCTCACCTTTACTCTTCTGATTCTCTCCTGCATCCCAACCGGTAGGAGTCAGTGAGCAGCTGCATGGCCCTGGTTGCTGGCTGGGGTTAAACCCTGGTGCCTACCTGTTTATATTTCTGTCCTGATTTTCATATCTAATCACAGAATCATATGGGGTTGTAAGGGACCTCTGAAGATCATCTAGACCAACCCCACCGCCAAAGCAGGGTCTACCTAGAGCACGTTACACAGGAACTTGTCCAGGCGGGTTTTGAATGTCTCCAGAGAAGGAGACTCCACCAC
>JAOXNO010000001.1:37402565-37423907 GCA_028565335.1 Limnodromus scolopaceus
GGGGCCTCACCAGGGCAGAGTAGAGGGGCAGGATGACCTCCCTTGACCTGCTGGCCACGCTCTTCTTGATGCACCCCTGGATGCCATTTGCCTTCTTGGCCACAAGGGCACATTGCTGGCTCATGGTCATCCTGTTGTCCACAGAACACCCCAGGAGAACATTTCTGTCCCCTGCTATTTCAGAAAATGGGTAATGAAGCTCTGCTGAGCTGCTACTGTGCCTCTTAATCAGCTACAGACTTTTCAGAGGACAGAGGAGGATGGAGAAATCCTGGGGTGGCGGGAAGCTGGGGACTAGTGTGCCTGTGATGACACTGTCTACAGGAAACACAGCGCTGTGCTACTGGCACTGGAGAAAAGTTTTTTTTTCCACACTTCCATCTTGCACAGATTTTCCCTGTGCTTTTAGCTTTTCTCCCAGACCAGACCTCTTTAACAGTACAATGCGCAAGGCAGAAGTGAACGCAGGTAGAGGTCAGTGAAGGACCTTACCTCTTTCAACTTCAAACCTCCAGTCAAAAGCCACATTCTGTGAGCAAAGCTGTGTGACAAAACAGTCTAACTAGGTATCAACCAGTAGATATATACTGAGATATGGTATTTTTACTACTAGGAATTTCAATATTTTATACATCTCAAAAAGACAAGACTCAATTTAAAAAAAAAAAAAAAATCAAAAAATTGCAACATGAGACATCTGAGTTTTGGAGTAAGATTCTTGGCTAGGTATTCCTGAAGTCAGAGAGATCCATTCCAGAGAGCCTAGATCCTGCAAGCATTTCTTCAAGGACAACATAACAGCAATAATGATGAGAAACACTAACCCATGAATTGGTTTGAACTGAACAACAAAATGATCCTCACTCACAAAAATGTTAAAGCAAGGTGTGAATAAAACTAAAAATACCATTCGAGCAGAGAAACAATATCAGAGAAACTATAACGTGAATTCATGAAGCAGCTTCAGTGTCTGCCTTGGAGACACTTGCTCACTTGCCAAGTCTGTCAGAAAGAATTAACTTGTCAGCAGAAAAAGGGTATAGTATAGGAAAAAATATTTGTTTGAAAGTTATACTGCTATTTTTCGTCTTTCCACAGACTATTTCAAGCTTTCAGGCATGATTTGCTCTTTTTCATCTTTTAAACTGTAATTCTATCACATCCATCTTGTCCTTGATGCTTATATAACAACACCCCCGAAAAGAGAAGAGATTAAAAAAAAAAAAAAAGGATACTTTGCAACTATTTTGATGACTAAGAACAGGCAAAGGATTATATTAAAAGCATCTTGAATTTTGGGACAGAAGTTTCAGGTTAAAGATCTGTTAATAAAAAAAGTCTGTCTGAAGCAATAGCTGAAGATGTGATGACCTGAACAACAGAATTACTGTCCAGGTTTCAGAGCCAGAAGCCATCACGATCACCTCCTGCAACCAGCAACGCCACATAACACCCCAATCATCAAATCAAAAGGTTTGATTATGAGAGATTCAGGGAATAATTCAAGAAAAAGAATGTACAGATTCAAAATTATGTCATAGGTTAAGTTTTTGGAGTTGGTTTGCACTGAATGAATTGGCTGATGGAGTTATTTGAATAGCTTTTCAATCAGCATGTGGGTGGTGTCCTGTGTACCAGGACTGGATAGGAAAGAATGACAACATACACTTGTATATTCAGGTAACCACATAAAAGAGACAATTTTAACTCTTCTGACCTCAAAAACATGCACTGATGAAGAAAGAAAAGAAAAAAGCAGCAGATGGCTTACTGCCAAAATGCCTTCAGCAAAACCAGCTATTAAACTAATTTGCAAAAGTTTATTGAACTGTAATGCAATGGAGACAGAAGGTTCATCCTCAAAAGTCAAACAGTCATCTTGCCAAAAATTATGATGCAAATCAATCAGAAATAGGTTTACATGCAACTGTCAGTGGGAAAGGCTTGTCACAGATGGCCCCAGCCAAACCCCTGTACTGTGAAGTGCAGCACACGGACCAAGAAGAGAATTCTGCGAAGGAACATGCAAACCCAGGTTAGTTATCAACAGGTTGAAATTTTTCCTACTGGAGTAGAAGGAATTTTTAGAACAGAAATTTTACTCTTATTGGTTGACAATATTGCATGGGCCTGTCCAGAAATACTTTGATTAATCTGGCACAGAAGTAACTAGCATCCATTAAATGCAGCATCTACCAGCAACAACCAGGTCTGAAAAATGCACCGCTCTCCACTCATCTCCCTTCTCCAGCACAATGAACATGCCCAGACAATTTGCACGTCCGTATCCCCGTAAACATCAGCATAACTGATCAAGCAGAGATCATCAGGCAATGAAACTTCTGCTTTAGCTTTTTAATTTCTTCTTCTCAGAACATTAATTATGAAACCAAAGAAGGAAAACAGCTTTATAAATCTTATCAGAAGTACTGAGGGAATAAAGCCGGCGCAACAATGAGAACATTCACTCATGTGGGTTCATGTGGACCTCCTGTCCACAGGGGATATGTCTTCTCATCCAAAGGTCTCGCAGACTGTAAGCCCACCTGAGGCAGTGAAGGCGCCAGTACGGTCCTGCACCAATGCCAGTGCCTGCCTGCTAGAAGGTGACCACATCTTTGTCACTTTCTGAGAGGTGTCCCACAGGCAATCCGCTTAGTAGGGTCTCAGGTTGCCCTTCTTCAAGGCTTGAAGGATTTTGAGCTAAAATACTCAACATTAAGTTTAGAAATATCAAGCCAAAATCCTTCAATGCAGCCTTAAATGTAAGTATTTAATACTCGCTTAATGGTAGACCGAATGGTCTCCTCTTCTCTACCAGCCAAGAGACCTGTTTAGTCCATACATGGAATTAATCACCCTCTTGGACAATCAGACAATCTGTCCCCTCCTGACACTGAAAAAGCTGACTATCACTACAAGTTGCTTTCCTAAATTATTGTCAAAATAAAAAATAGGATCTAAATTAGAACATCCTCCCACTCTATCAGAAGTCAGGTGAAGTCGACAAAAATAAAATCAACAGTCTCTATTTCAGACATCTATTTGATAAGAGGTTACAGACTCTATCACTGGTGAGGAGATTCACTCCCAAAAGTGAAAAACCCTTTCGTACAAATTCCAGTTTCTCTTACAGAGCTAAAGCTTCCAACCATCATCACATTTAGGTAGAAACCGTGAAAGTATTAGTTAAAAAAAACCACTAGAGGTTCATTTTTAGTAAAACGGTCTCTGCACTTAAAAATAAATACAGAAATAATGTTAAAATATTAAGCCATGACATCAGAACCAACTACTAGACAGTTGTACTACCTTAGGTATGGATACTTAGATACAGCCCATCTTTTGGGGAAAGAGTATAATACAGAAAAATCAGAGCTGATCAAACAAATCAGAAAGGATATCCAATAAAGTTTAATATTAACATTTGAAAATAAGGCTGCACATCAATATTTTTTCCCCAATAATACAATTTTTAATTCTGTGATATTTAGGTGATATTTACAAATAGTTTTATCTAGCAGGAGTAATTTCAGTTATTTAGTGTCTTCCACGTAGATTCATAAAAGGGAACCACTGCACCACTGGCGCCTTAACCTTGTCTGCTCTGAACCGCTCTGCCTTCCTCCATTGACCACACGGAGAAACTCCTTGTCTTAGATTCATCAGTCTTAGTTTCCTTTTCCAAACAAAGTGTTTTCCTTCTATTTAATTCAATACTGAAGAGTACCCAACACAGCATGGACACAGACAGACCGGGAGTTGCAGTTCAGATGCTTCACATCCCATCCTTTCTTTGACAGTATTTCCCACGATATTCCCAGATATTCCCAGAATCCTGGGAGTGGCTTGATACTACACTGAACAAAAAACTGCACAACACAAGGGAGGTATATTCAAGTGAAGAGATGAGCGCAGCCATGAAGAATCATGTCACAAAGTCACTGAATGAGAAGTCCCACCAGACATTGCGTCAGTCCAGGCAGATTCTGTTCGAATTCAGCAGTTCCCCGAATAAACATTTCAAGATTGATAACTGATTTTCTGGTATTCATTAGCTCAATCTAAGGCCCTCCCCGCAAAACAAAGAATCAAACAAAAATCTTCAGAGGAAAAAAGGATAAAAAACTACTAAAAATACATGTTCCAGGAGACACTTCCAAGTTCTGTTGAAACTTAAGTTTTCTGATCTGATAAACCCCTTGAGCTTAGACATGATACAAAGAAAATCTAGGAGGACTGTATAAGAAAACAGGGAAAAAAGAACAAGATACACCTAACAGCATGAAATAATCTGTTCTTATAAGAAAATAGGAGTCTTGTAATTTAGTATTATTGTCTTGAAAGATGATACCTAACCAGCTAACAATCACATAACTCCCTAACATGCTTTTAATCATGCCACCTTCACTCAAGGATGCAAGTGGTGATGAAGACCTCCAGAACCACATGGGAAAAATCTACAGCTCAAACTGATCCAAGAAACTTGTGATTAAAGCCAAAAAAGGTGTCCTCTAGACAGAAAACAAGTTTTTAAAAGATTCTAAGTAAGTGAGAACATGCCATATTTCTACAGATTTACTAAAATGGCAAATTACAGCATTAATGTCCAAATGTTCCATTCTAATTCATAAAACATAAACTAACTGGAATGCCTGATGTCATTTACTTGCAGTATAAACACAACAGCTTTAAACTCCACTGGTACATGTGCAAACACATGCTTTCCTGTAAACTTGCAGCAAAAAACAAAAATCCAATGATGAATCAAAATAGCACCAACACAGCTGAAGAAAGGGCTTCTCCACTGCTAGGTTAACATCTCAACTCTTTCTGTCACCTGGACAGTTGTTGCCAGAGTCTGCTCTGGTTTGACAATGATTGTCTCCTAGTCTGTTTGGCTTTGGTAGTGTGATTACTAGGTATGCCTCAAGTGTTTTGTTTGCCAGTTTGACTGGGAGGTGCTACTGGGGATCACAAGAATTTTCAACGTAACAAGACGCTAGCAGAAATGCAAGAAACAAGTCAGAGATGAAGTCAAAACCAGAGTCAAGAGCCTAGCAGAAATCTTCAAGGAATGCAGAAAGGGTGGCAAACGGGGCTGGGATGGTACTTGTGAATCCATAAGCAGCACAGACTATGATTAAAATTACAGCCTCACCTGCATCACATTAACTGCATTCTGTGTTGTGCTCTAACTTTGCTTATATACAAGCAAAACCATCATATGACAAATATTTCCCTCCTATCTCTTTCACTCTGCTCACCCCCTGAGACCCAGCTACACAGTCTGGTGTGTCTCCTGAATGGTAAAATGCACGGTATGTGACAAACCTGACACAAATATCAGTAACCGATTGCCAAGTTCCATTTTGTCAGCACTGGGAAATCACTTGCCCAGCAGCCAGAGAAGCCTCGTGGTGCCACCACCGCTTTCGTGGCCCCACTGCGGTGAGGAAATGGGTGGCTGAGACAGGAGGTTGTGCAAGTCATTTTTTTCATTAGCTTTCCTGTGACAGGAATCGTTATTCAGAGCATTTCTGGTGGGCTGCCACCGCCTTGTGTAATGGCATTCAGCAGTTCATACCCCTTTGCCTCTGGTTTGCACTTGCCAAAAGCTCTCGGTCAGGACCACGCAAAGGACTTCAAGTCCTTTCCTTCCATCAAGGAAAGTCATAGGATCAGGCTCAAAAGAAATAAATAGAAGCCCTGTCGCTGCAAAAAGCCTTTTTCAAGCAGAAAGGAGCTTGTGACTGGCTGGTCCCTAGTGCCCTTCTGGACTCAGGGACTGTCTTCATTTGTATCATCAGCAGAGCAAAGAAAAAAATAAAATGGGGACCATAAAGAGGGAAGGGGGAAACATGTCCATGTCCAGAGGTCAACTGCCACTGGGGAAGAAGGCGGTACATCTGTTCGGGAACTGAGGGGAGCTGCCCACGCAGGGAGGAAAGAAGTTGCATTTGTGGAAAGCATAGGAACTGGCAAAAATACGTTAAAGCATGAAAACAATATGGGGCAGAAGCCAGCCTGATGCTTACAGGAGAACAAAGAAGAGAGCAGCTTCCATTTCCCCTGGAAAGTTGTGCCACACAATCCCTTGCCTTCTCAAAAAGGCTTTTCTGTTACAGCCAGACCATGGGCTCACTGGACACCATCCATGTGAAGGAGATACAGCACACTGAGGCACAGGCCCTCCAAAACACCCCTGGGGAGGTGAAAACCCTTCTGCACAGCAGCAGAAGCTTGTCCTTCAAATAAAGCTGCAAGAAACCAAATGCTGGGAAAGATGGGTTGAAGGCCCATGTGAAAGGACTTCGTGCCTTCAAATTAGCACCTAAACTTTCATCTGCTTATCCCAAATTATCACCCCAATTGTTTTCCTAAGTGAGTTTCATCACAACTCCCAGAATCTATCAGATAAAGCCTACTGTGCACTGCTGCAAAGCTGTAAGAAACAATTGAGTTTGTTGAGCTGAATAGTACCAGCAATGCCTGATTTTTCACCCTCCAGGTCTCCTTATATCATACCTACTAATCTTCAAAGACGAGAAATCAGTAATCCCTCACTCTGTTTTTAAGATTCCCAGGAAAAAAAAAAAAAAAAAAAAGAAAAAAAAAGTATTTTGTTCAAGGGCTTAAGGGGAACATTTTTCATGTGGGATAGAGAGAAAGACAATATATGTTACAAGCAAAACTGTGTTCCCTAGAAGAGACTCACCTACCCTGGTCTAAGCTATTCACTTCTTGTTGTGTATTTTCAAGCCACCAAATCTGGAAAGAAAACAGCTGCTTCTGTTGACCCCAAGTTTGTAACAGACCATAGACATTGTTCAATTCTGATGATGCCAGTCCTGCAACTACAGTGTTCCACACAGAATTTGTTTCAGCTATAAGCCATATAGAAAATTTGCTCTAAACCTCCTTGATGTAGAGGAACGATGGCTAAGATGCACTGGATATGCTGGTTTTTGAGAACTCTGTGAGCATCCCACTGGGGAAAGAGGTCTGTGCCATTAGTTTTTGGTAAGCTAGGGAAAATACTGATACCAAAACAGTTTATTCACATCTATACTTACCCAGAAATCTTCCAGATAATACTTTTGGGAGTATAAACACCAAATTGGTAGGTGAACTGAGGTGAAAATTATTCTTGAGAAGGATGCTTTGTGGCAGGGACGCCACCCAACATCTTAAATTCCAATGAAAACTTTGCAAATAAATAACACTAAGGCAGCTGTGAAGTAACAGCAAACACAGAGGTGACTCCTCGTGAAAGCCAGGGAGAGCAGAGCCTCCCTGAACCTCTACGAACTACCACCTTCATATAATTAAAAGCTGAAATCATCACACAGCTTTGTTGGCAGGATTCTCAGCAGATCAGCAGTAGCCTTTTCCCTGAAGCCAGCAAGAAGCTGGCTGAAGTGTCTCAGGCCAATGCTTTCCCCTGTGCTACCCAGGTAATGGGGAGTGAAGTGTTACAGGACATCTGCTTAACAAACACTCGGACCTCTGGGGTGGGGATCCAAGTCAAAGGATGCAACGCAGAGGCAGCATGAAATTAGGTTACCAGCTTGTCAAAAACCTGATTTTAGGTGTACATTCAGTCTGCGCAGGATTCCTCAAAGAGGGAACCCCTCTTTGAGATGGATCATGTGCCCCTGCGCCCCGAAGCATCGCTTTTCTTTGTCTAATGAGGGAATACAAAGACTACTTATAAGAGAAGGCTTATTGGTTTCGGAAGTTGACATGTTACTGCTGCAGGTGGTGATGTTATGAATTTTTAAAGGAACCCAATTACATCACTTTCATTGCCCACTGCATGGCATAAAGGTCAAACACAGACAAACATGCATTTTTCTTTACAGGTTCAGCCCTGTTGTTTTTTCACTTCCCTCACACAGAATACAAGTGAGAAATCAAAGGGCTTTTTATCTATCCCTGTGGCAATAATACCACAGCTGACTTCTTGCTCACCACCTTAAATATCTATTTAAAGGTTAGCTGTAGTCATAAAACAGGTACCCAGAGCAAAGCAAACGAGAAGAAGATTTAAGAAACACTTTTTATGCTTTATGAGCCATTATTTGAGCAAACAGCAACTCTCCACTACTGAGATAAGGATTAGTGCTGAAATAATATTCCATCTTATGAAAGCAAACCATAAAAACACCCACCTTACCCCAACCAAGAAGCTCCTCCATTAGCTAGGTATCACACTAATCAGTAATAAAGTCTCCCTCTACAAATCTAACTCTCAGTGGCAATATCTTTAGTCAGTTTGTTCTTCCAGCAAACAGGAATTGATAAACATCAGTAATAAGTGATTAAGATCTCTTATTTCAATGAAGAGAAAGTAGGTTTGATTTCATAGAGGAGATGGGAGATAACCCACTCGTAGCAGCCTGGGAACTGGGCAGCTGTGCTGCGGGCTGTACACATGGGACCTGGAAGTGGTCCCCAGGCCGAGCTTTGAGAGTACAAAACTTCACCTCATACAGCAAAAGTAAATTCAATGCACCTTGCACCCCTCCTGTGGCTGACACACACCAGTGGTGCTGGCACCTGCATCTGAGATGGTCATTCAATGGCTTCTGGAGGCACCTCAAAAACACCAAAATGTTTTACATCAACACCACTGAATTCTGCGAACACAAGGAAATGCAATGATGGCATAAAGATTTATAAATCTAATTTATTTCTGAATAGCCCAATCTCAGGTAATAAGCAGAGACTCAAAGTCCTTAGCTTGCCTGCAAAGGTACTCAATGACTCAAGTAGAGACAAGAATCTGCTTGCAGATCTGATTTTGCAAAAAGAGACCCCTCACTAGCACAGCTACAATGCCAGACAGACATATGCCAGGACGCCAGCTCACGTCTGATCAAACATCTGCTCTACCCTGATTCCAAATCCTCTTCTCCTCCCGCCCAGCACCCCTGACAGACAGTGATCCTGTACTTGAACTTGGCAGCACACGTCCCTGTGTTACAAAGCCATGGGCACAGGGAGCAAGAAGGTGGTCAGCTCACAGATCACAGCTCAGAGCATACGGTGCACGCGTATCATTGCAGAGTAGCATCAACTGTGAACTAGCATCAACTGAAGCAAAATTGAGGTGTTCACTCTCAAAAGCTGCTTATTCCACATCCATTTACAATGAAACACTGATTATTTCCATTCCAGGAAGAACTATATAATCTGAAATATATTTTTAATGTACGCCTTTGACAAGAACACCCACAAATTTTTAAGGAAAACTTGGGTCCACTAGGCTAAGCAAACATTATGGCATGATCCTTAGCCTATAATGCACCAAAATGAAATGCTAAACAGCATGGCTTTCAGGGACTTAGATTTGATCTTAGCATTCTTGCCCCAAGCTATTTACAGGTTTAGGCAACATTTGCTTTACATTGTATTCTCTTTTGGAAATACTTTTTCATACCTTCGTTTTACTTTGCTTTCACCACCAACCGCAGAACCGACACAAGTACGAAGTCTGATTAATAAAAGTATTATCTTATGGCACAATGATCTTTCAAAATAGTACTTTAATCTGTCTTGCTCTCGAGATGAAAAGCATTCAGAGGATGTGACTTATTGTTCTTAATTTAACCTTTGTTCATCAGCTAGATTTTTTTTTTTTTAATCTTAAGAAATTGTTTCTAAATTTAGAATAAATGTCTACTCCTGAAATAACGAGCAAAAATTCACCTGACAGCTATAACTTACTAATAAAGTATAAAAGAACATCAAAGGCCTACTTATTAAAGACCATGCTCTGGGGCTGGCAGGTTTTACCCTCATTCTAAATAATGAACAGACTATAAAATATATATTTTTAAAGTCTTATTAAACTCTGAGTTTTGTCACGTGTTATTTTCCCTTTCCTGCAAAATTACTACTTTTTGGAAATATGAATGATTTCACTCAAGGAGGGAGAAAAATGAAAACACGTTTTCCTGAAGAAATGAATTGCACAGAAATCCTTTTGAAAGAGAAGTAGATTTTGATAACTAATGATTTTAACTACCCCCCAGATGAACAATTTCTTCAACTACAAAAATGCCCAAATGAAAATTCTACATTTGTAAAGCACAGATGGTTGGGACTAGGCATGGCACTTTGAAAAACATAAAAGCAATTAATTTTCTCATTACATTTCCAAATTAATCCTTTTTATAATTTTGGGGCTGATCAGAAACAAACTCTCTTTTCTCTCCAGTTTTGTTTTCCAGACACAGGCTTACCCAGACTATAAAATCACCTCCCCACTTCCCATGCTCACCACAAGGAAGGTAGGCAGTAGAGTAGGAGGATTTCTGACTGTTCCCAGGATCTCAGAAGGTAAGTGGATATACCAAGAAGAGACAACAGCAAGACCAAATTACTAGGAGAAGTAGTAGGAGGCAGGAAACTTAAGTGACAGAAAGGGATGTCATTCCAACTTAGGCTTAGCCTCACAAGCATGTTGATTCTCTTCACTTCAGATAGGACCAATTTCGATACAATCAGTATTTACTTCTTTTCAATCTCAGAGTAAGCAGGGGTAGGGGAGAGAAGGGGATCACTCTAGCTATGAATTGTTCCAAGCCTTTGTTCTGAGGAATGTCAGTCTCCAGAGGCACTTGTTATTAACAGATTCCTATAACTGACACCATCTTTCTCATGACAGAGCAGCAGTAAAATATGCGGGTTATGGATTCAGATGTAGAACATTCCTTGCTTTTTCAGTTTAGTGTGCCTGTTACTAATCAAATTATTATTTCATGACAGAACAAATGCTTTAAAGACTTCCTCAATTTTTTGATATTGTGGACTTAAGGTAAGGAGATGATTTGTTGACTACATACAAAATAATCAGTTCAATTAATACAGGGCCATTAGGTCCTTAGACCTAGTTTGAATGCAAGGTACTCTTCAACGTACTGAAAAGCCTTTTGCCCTCTTTTAGAAACCATGAATCATCCAAGAAACTCCAATAACCAACGATGTGACAACTCTGCCTCAGAGGATGCCAGCACCACTGCCCAGCAACTGCACCAAGCCCTTGATGCAAGGATGGAAACGGAGACCCTCAAATTGGGCAAGACCCCACCTTATTCCCACCCAGTGTTGGAGACGCAGTCAGACAGCAGTGTCTTCACACAGCCCAGTAGTCAGCATGCCCACGCCTCCATGGGGATCACAGTTGAGCACCAAAACCAGCCCACAGCGATGGTCTGAATTCCCAAGGCTGAACCGGACACTTCACCAACTGGAACACAGCAGAGCTTAGCAGTTGCCCCATTAAACGTCAGGGCAGGGGTGAGCCTTTGTCAGGCAGACACGAGAGGTCACCCAGGATCTCTTCTACACAAAGTAATTCCTCTGCAGGCTGGAAAACAGGGAAACCAAATCTGTAAGCATCTGCCTTGCACGGAAGATTGTGCCCTGCCTGCCAATTTTTACCACATAAATTATTTATTTATTTATTTTTAAAGACCTTCATTCCTTCCGTTAATAACAACAACAGATGGACAGGAGGGGGGTTTTGTTTGCGTTTTCTGTTTTGTTGGGCGTTTGGGAGCTAATTCTGTTTTGGGGTGATTTTTTTTGCTATAGGCAATATAGGGTGAAACAGAGAATTGCTTTCAGTCAAGAAAAGCAGCCCCACATACACTACACACTCAGAACTGCCAGCAGAGTGACCCTTTTAAGATACTTCATACATTACCTCTTGGAAAAATGGTTTACCCCAGGGACATATACACATCTTTGAGAAGCTGTGGATTTTTGAGCATCTGCAGGGACAGCTGGCATGATGGTTCCAGCAGCTGTCGCACTTGAATTATGAAATTGTGCATTGCCCAAGGAAAGGATCAATGTCATGTAAATCGCACAAACCTGAATTCAAGTCCCAAAGAAAATAAAGGTGGGAGAGATAACTGTTCTGTTGTTGTGAGCCAGACATATTGGTATAACTCCATAATTTCAAATAATATTTCATATACTATGTGCTATAATATATACTGCATCTCTAAGGCTTGCATCTGAACAGTCATTTTATTTTGAAATGTCTACTAAAATTTTATTAAAATCTTTGGGGGAAAAAACAACATTGGGGAAGCAAGAAAGTTATGAAGATTTTAAATCAAACTTCACTAAAACGTTTATTATTTTTTTCATTCAGACCAAACAGGACATTTTGCCAGTCCTTCAGCATGGTTTTCCTGCTTGAGAAATTTATGCCTTGGTTCACAGACGATTAGTTGTATGACTGACCTGATATACCATGTATCACTGCTACTTCAAAAGAGGAACAGCCCTGAACAAAGAAATACAAGTTACATCATTATAAATGACCTCTAAATGGTTAACTGAAATAATTACATTTACTATTTTTTAATGTGATATTCAATATTTACTGCTGTGGAAAAAAAAATGAACCAAAACAAAACAGTAATCTTAATGAAATTCAGGTAATTAATATAATAATAGCTGAAGTTGTCTGCTCACACAGGAGCAGAGGGCTTGTAAGAGAGCCTCCTGCCTGAAACTTGACTTTGCTTTTGAGAGACTCCCACAAACTCAGGGAGCCCTTGGGACCCACAAGAGGTCACAGCCAGCTGCTCAAAGCCCTTTAACACCCCACAGCTGGGTCTGGCCCTTTTTACAGGACAGTTACATCAGACTTTTGAGGAATTATAAAAATCACACTGTTTAGTTCCTCAGTAAAACATGTTGGGAGGCTTAGAAGAAAACAGCCAAACAAGTGACAGTTCACAGGTACTTTTTTTCCCTCTCCATTTTTATTCTCTTTTGATTTTCCCCAAGTAATTTCCTCAGACCAAAGATCTCATGCAGTACTAAGTTCTCCATGTCAGGAAGTTATCAGCTCCCCTCCGCTCAGGAATTGCAGAACTTGCTGAGGGTAGGGTTTCTGGATAGCAATTCATCAGTGGAAATGCACATCTTTAAAAAAAAAATGCTGAAAAATCTTTTATATTATTCACTTACATAAACATGAACTAAAGATCCTCTATTTAAATAAATCTAGGACATTCAAAAACAAAAATCAATTTCAACTTTACATCCCATGAATCAATTTCAATACTATTAGAGGACAGAAATATCATCCTACGATTTACCCTATACAGTCTGGACATTAACAGTAAAGGCAACATGACTAGAAACTCATCATGGGAGAGAGATTTGGTTTTCCTCAATCAGAACTTCCCTGGATTCAAACGGGGAAAAAAAGTCAATTAAGTATCTCATATCTGTATCATTTAATGATTTTTTTCTCAAGTTTTCTTCCCTGTCCATCTTTTCAAGACATGAAAAGGAATTGAAACAAATATTCCTTCAAAATCATTTACTTATTGCAAAATCTTTAGTGCTACAATAAAAACACATGCTACGAGGTACAAATGAATTCAAAACCCATCTGATTTCAGTCTGCAGTGTTTACTTAATTGTCAATAAAATGTAAAGTTTCGAAAAATATATGTAAAATTTTTTATTAAAAAAATACTTAATTCATTATTTTAAACAAAAAGTAATTGCAAGTGAAGACAAGCCCACTATTAAAATACTGCAGACCATCACTACTAGCAGTACATTCTCTTCTCTAGAGAATTATGTTCCACTTTGTAAAAGGGAATCACCTTCAGTTATTGCAACAGTGTGGACAAGAATGCTGAGCTAGCAAAATGTCATTTAACCACTGCTATGATGAATTGGCAAGCAGCAGAAATGAGAGGAATGTATTCAGACGAGCCCCCAATAACCAACGCAATGAACAGCAAACCAATAAAGCATTTTAGTGTCCTTTCTCAGGATCATGCAGTTGATTCATTTACTAATAAGAATAATATTATTATAATTATTATAATATAATATATATTATTTAAGAATAATTAATACACACAAGAAGTTACCCATGTATATCGCTGTTAAGTTTTAATGGAGGGTTCTCAGAAGTGTTTTATGATTAACTTCACACATCACTTTAGTTCAACAAGAAAGGCCATTAAACTCACTGTAAATACAGCCTGATTTAATTTCTCTAGCAGCATGCATAGAAGGAAACACTCTGAAGCAATACGTGCCACGCTTAGAGGACCTTATCTGCACCACTCTATGATTATTGACAACAAACAGTTAATTCCTTGCATTCACCACATTCTTGGTCATTTCTGCTTCTGATAACAGCAAGGCAGCAAAGCAAATAGAGCTTTAAGTATCTTTTTCAACTCCTGTATACTTAAATGCACAGGAGTAAAACACCTTCCAGTAACTTCAAGTTCTCTTTAGAATGCTAAATTAGGATGCAACAAAACATGAAAGAATTGCTACTTCAAAGAGAATTTAAGAACTACAGCCACCTAGGACATTCTGAAGAACACTAAGGCTTACAGTCCTCCACAGCACATTATCCCCAAATCAGAGATACAAACATGAGGTACGTTACTGACCAACCAAAAGGACGTGAACTGGTAAATTTACCAGTGTTCAAACTGGCTGCCTATTTCTGCTTGGGGCCTATCAGTTCTGAAGAGACCAGTTACACCTTCTCTCTCATTTCCATTTTAATCCCTAAAACACAGACTTGTTCATGACTTGACCCAAGACCCCTCAGGAAGCAGAAGAACCAGGCTGCATCTTAACCACACCACCAAGAAGCTTCACAACAAGGGAGTCGTTGGCTGTAGCTCAAAGTTTGCAGAGACACTGGCTACTTTCAGAAGAGGCACTGAGAAGGTATCAAATTGAAATCATCCTAAGGTCTCCAAACCCTTTAATTTCTGCTTTTTGTATAGGACACACACAACATTGACCCAACTTTCCCAATTTTGAGGCATGAAAGACAAGGGAAACTTGCACCCACCAAGCCTTTCAGATCCCTCAGAAGTCATCTATGGACAACAAAATGTCATCAACCCAACTCTCCACAGGAGATAGTGAAGGCTATGCTTAGTTGAAGGGGCAAATGCCAATCAGGTGACAGAATCACAGTGACACTCACAATTTCTCACTAGACGCAGTGAAAAGCTATCCAGGTTTACCGAGCCTCTTCAGTATGTACGTGTAAGTGGGGAAAAGCCCAAAAGAGTTGTTGGAGTCCTTACCTATCATCATTACACCTATCACTCCCCTTTGAGTGGAGCAACAAGTTCAGTCTGTGTTCTTACACGGACGAGGGGTGTGGGAAGACAAGGACTGAAGGGGAGATGACAGCACTTTCACAGAACACTCTCTTTCCCTGTAGATGAATTTGTTTCTTGTTTGTTGATAAAATTCACAGTTTGGGTACATTTCCTAGAGCTTCAGTTGCCCCTACACTTCCAAGTGGCTCTCTGGCAAAACTTTTTATAGCATTCATCTAGCAACCCAAAAATGTTTGGTGTGGTTTTTTGTGGGTTTTTTTGGTCAGTTGGTTTTTTTCAATTCTGGAGCAGACTCTGACTTTCTGACTACCATATGGAAGTACGGCCATGCACAGCACATTCTGCTTCTGGAAACCACTGCCAACAGTGTCTTCTTTGCTTGACAATGTTACCAGCAGAAACTGCTTCAAAGTCTTTACAAGCTTCTTATTCCTTTCTGGATGAGATTCAAGATATTGAAGTTTTCACGTGATTTGACACATACTGGGGGTGAGATTCTCAGCAGATAATGGTATTATTATTTTCCCCCTACTGGTCTGGCACAGCCCTTTCCATTATCTGAAAATTTGCCACGCCTCATACTATTCCTTTCTCTGTAAGATTTTCATTCACTGAATTATTATTTTTTTCTTAAGATACGTGGCAAATGTTTTTAGTAAGTCAGCTACAAACACTGCTAAAAATTACGGTGTAGTGCTACTAGGTCTCTCACCGCAAGGCGAGGAAATAGTTTACATCCTGGTTACCTTAAGTTTGATAAGTTGTTGTGGGGTATTTCAACAACTAATACTAATACATAGATCAATATACCATCATGTTACCTGGGGAGGTTACAAATCAATGTTTGTAGTTGTTTTTACCAGTTGAAGGGAAAGAAAAAAAATAAAATTCAGAACTGCACGTTAAAGGTAGTTCTAGAACAATTTAAACCACTTGCAGTAAGTTCTTCACACTCTGTCCTGGCAATTCCTACCCAGCTGAAGAAGCTCTGGGGAAATTCTCTTGTTTAAAATTTCTATGCACTTTGATCTACTGTGATGCAGTGGAAGAAAGCTCTGTGTGTTGCTTGACTTTAGTTTCACTGCGTTTCAGTAACACCTAAGATCTTAGGAACAGCACTGAACATCATTACTAAAGAACCACCAAAGCTGGTGGTAATCAAAGTTTACAAAATTGTGCTTTAAAACACTTTGGCCTCCTAATCTTCTATCGCTGTTTATGAGAAAAGATGAATTCCATACATAGGTACAAACTAAATGAATACATTTTTTCTACCCAAACCTCTCATTCTATGGTTACAGCATAGTGCCATCTGCTGTACATTTCCTTATGTACAATTCTTCCAACCACCAAAATGACAAAGAAAAAACCTCATGATGGTTATTTAAAAACTTTGAGTATAAGTGGTCTTATAATACACAATTTTGTCACTAGTATTTTATATAGAAATAAGATGGAGGACTGCGTATTCTATTCTGCAAGCATAAAACAGGGTACACAGATGTATGCTAACATATGCATGGCTGTTGAATACAGGAATCAAATGAGACCATAGGGAACCACTGCTTTTATTTCCCTCAGAAAAAAAGCTGATTTTTATGGTCACAGCTGAGGTTTACATGAATCTTCTTCAATTAAATATTAATACGCATTTTTAACTGCATTCCCTCATTAACAACAAATGATGCCACAGACTGTAAGAAAGCTGCCAGTTTTCAGAGTTCATTTTATTCCAGCTTACAACATTCATCATAAACACCTGATTGTATTTTTTTAATTGTATTTTAGGGTAAAACGCAAAGCAAAAAAAAAAAAGTGTGTCCTCAAAGATGGCCAATGAAATGTTCAAAGTAAATCTTTGGGATAATGTATCTCAGCATAATTACTTCATCAGAGTTCTACACTGAAATGAATAATATAGTGAAATACTTTATCTGCAGACAGTCCTACTCTCTCCTTCTCTTATCAAATTAATCACTCTCAAGGTCTCCCTTCCTTTTCCAATGAGAATTTTATCTTTCCTTGGAGACCCTAAACAGACCTGCCTTTCAAGAGGCTAAAAAAAGTTGACTTTGGCCTAGAGAACAGATGTGTTACTCCTGCCTTTGCCACCAGAGAGACTACAGGACTGGCCAGCAAGAGCTGCTAATACCTGGAAAAACCACCCTCTAGGTACCACTTATTCATATAAGCACACATTGAAAATATCTAAGGTCTCACAGTACTTCTAAACCCTTCTCCCCATGACTTACTAAGGTGCAGGAGCCAAGGAAATGTGGCCAGGTTTTTCAGCCTTGTCTTTACAGCCTTGGGGCAAGAGCAGGCACCCAGAGGCGCGAGGCAGCCTCCGGGCCCAAAGCTCTGCTGCTCTGCTGTACTGCCTGGGCTTTTTTGGAAATATTGGTCCACGCTTCAGTTCCTTCAACACATTCTTATTTGTGCAACTCACAAACCAACATGAACACGGCTGCAGTACTATTTCAAATTAGACATCAGAAGAACCCATACTCAGGAGCATTTGGTCTCTTGAAAACTAATTCCTACAAACTTATAACATCTTTCATTAAACAGACAAAGAATTCAATCTACCGCTTCATACGTTTTCAGTTTCTTTATGACACGAACTGAAATGTGCTGCATGTATGGTGTCCTCGTGGAGGTTATGCCAGGAGGTTGCGTCTCAGTATTTCAAATACTACTTATAATTTCATCACAACCAAATTTCTTACCAGATCAGGTGACCATCAAGTTTTCATTTTTACAATCACAAAAACGCTGGAGGACATTGCTCGTGCTCAGAAACCGTAGGTAAACTTCAAATAGCAAAGAAATTAATTTTACATTGTGATTTTTCAAATGCTTGGGTTTGACAGCAGTGCAGATGGTTAATAACACTGCAGCTGAACTCTTTTGACTATCTCAATAATAGCAAGGGCATCAAGTCTCAGTTTTGGAAACAGGAGGAAGCTGGAGTTCTCCAGCCTACCCAGCAATAGCAGCAGGCATGGAAAAAAAGATTTTGAGGTGATAAAAGATGCTGCTGTCATATTAAACGTATCCGATTTGCCCGCTGTGATATTTCATCGATTACAAAATGAACATGCAGAGAAATAACCATAGAAGGGTACAAATATTTCTCCGGAGTCACACCAGCCCTGCCAACCGTGAAATGTATGCTGCTAAATTACTGATGCTGCTTGCAAATTAATGGTCTCTAGAGACAGAATTTTAGAGCAGCAAAACATTTCAAATAGCTAATTTGCGAGTTAAACAAGGAAAATAGATAAACCTAAATTATTGTGGTGAAAAAAAATCACAGTTAAGTCTTGAAAGTCTCAATACACATTGTCTCAGCAAGAAGCAAAAGTTCCATGCCTCTTTGCAGCCAGCATCTGCAGAAGTTACACATCAAAAGCCAACTACACCAGAAAGCTCAACCCCAATTTTGAAGAGAGACAGAAAGTAACATGCCAGAAAACACCAAGAACTTCCCTTGCTCTAAAATACCCATAAATGAAAATAAGAAAGAGTAAAGATACACTTAAAAAATTGTAGCCTGGTATCACCTTTGAAAATTAAACTGATTTTTGTAAAATAAATTTATAAATTGATACATTGCAGCTCATTTGTGAATACAACTTTTCAAGTAAATCTCTTGATAAAGTATTACTGTTTCCATCCAGAAGACAAAATTTCTGTTAATTAAAGCCCTGTTTTCATTAAAATAATAATAATTGCATTGTCCTATTTTTATCATTCTCATTTGTTTAATACAGCTACAACTATCACCCATAGGTGACTCTCCAGACTCTGATTTCCCCCTACCTTTCTCCAAAGCCACTGTGCGAGACACAGCTTCCCTCTACGCTACATTTCGCTCTGCTGGCTGTTACTCCGAGCTACCCCTCCTCCTTCCAGGTAAAGTCACCTTATAAGAGTTTCAAAGGGGAATGTCATAAATATTGATTCCCTAACAGCACGGTTCATGTATGTTCTCTATTTGTCGTTTATGTACATTTTCTATTAGCCATGTTTCAGTTCTTCTCTGTTCCCGCTCATTTTTTGCGGGAAAACAGAACCAAGTGTCTTGTAAGACTATTTGAATACTAGTAGACCTTGAGCATGAGCACGTCATTCTGATTCCCAACCCCTTGGAAAAAAAAAAGCAGCTTATTTCAATCAATAACTTGATATGCCAAAATCTCTCTACTCTAAAACTGTGAAAAATCACACTTCTGTAGTGTGACAGCTGCCAAACCTATAATGCAGATTCACCTAAGAGTAATGCATTCATTCAGCAACCTGAATTGTACTCCTTTGTGGCTGGGACATAATAATTAACCACTGGTGTCAACCAATGACGTTACTTCTTGAATTCGAGTGATAGAGGAACCTGCTGATGAATGCTGTTGGCAGTATATTTAGAAAGTTCATTTCTCGGAAACTTTGCACAGTAGGTTAATCTCACACCTCCATCACTCATCCAGTCAACAGACTAATAAGAAATGCAAAACTCTCAGGCAGTTTCAGACGGCACCTTAAGTGATAACTGCTTCCACTCAGGCATGACTGCAAAACCACCCCTAAAACTCTTCAGCTGGCACAACATAACAACAGCTGAATTATGATTTCCTTAGGTTCTCATGTTAAGCTTATTTGGTCCTTTTGGGGGAAAAAAAAAAAAAAAGGAAAAAAAAAAAAAAGGATAAACACCAGATCTGCTTTTTATTCTGTACTTTGTTTTCCCCCCGTTTTCCCATATGACCCGTTTCTCCCTACTGAAATTAAGGGAGTCAGCACGATGCAGCCAACTGATTCTGTTCATATCATTAGCAACTGCAGCAGGAAACACACATTAAAAGTTGATCTACAGACCAGGAATTGGTGTCTCTGTATCGTGCAGAAAAAACTTCAGGGAACAACACAGCACTTTCAGAGAAATTGTCTCGGCATTAGCTGAGCTGCTGCTTTGATTCTTTACTCTTAGCAACCTCTCACTTGAGGATGATCTACAACGGCCAAAGCAGAAGGTTAATGACTCTTAACTGTATAACAGTATTATTTGCTGAAATCTGTTACCTTGAAAGACAACTGTTAGGGATGACAAATCTCCATGATCAAATCTAAAGAAATCAAATCTCTGTTAACACACCAGAGGGCTGTTTCTGAGTTTAGCATTTTTCATATGGTTTGGGGATTTTTTTTCGGGTTTTGTTTGGTTGGGTTTTCTTCCGTTTGTTTTCTTTTTGAAGAGAAAAATGTCAACTCTTCAGAACAATTTCAGTCCACCAAATTGATTATTTCTTCTACCAGTGCACTTGAATGACAACTTCTGATTAGAAAACTCCATGTTTTAGGGCCAAAATCAGTATGAACTTTGGGGGAATTATTCAGTCACACTCACAAAATGTAATTACAACAAGAGTCACTTTTCAGAGTAGCACAGGGACACGTAGCTGGTATGAACCTCCCACATAAAACTCTTTTGCTTAGGATTTCATTAAGAAGAAGTAAAATTCACTCTCAACACCTATTCCCAGGAAGACCTGCTCAGTATTGGTGAAAACTGTTTTGTCTCAAAAATGTAAAGCTTTTTATTGTCCATAAAATTTACTAAAGCAGAGTCTACGGGAAAACAGACTTACCTAAATCAGGTCTATTAGTAATTCAGCAGCAATACCACACTGCATGACAAGTAGTAATCTGGGTTTACTAACATGTATTTTTGTTACAGGGGTGCCCAGGTTTAAATTTTATTGATGAGTGAAAGACAAAGCAGTCATTTGCCTTCATAAATAAGCTATAAGCTAAGTGCAACCTTAACAATTTAAATGGACCCTGTAGACTGCTTTTATTTTTCATTTTGACTGTTGGAGAACCTTCTCAAGTGGTAATTAAATGCACTTTACTTAGTCTAGTTCACTTTCAAAAAGCTATTGGTTTTGATATAAAGGTATGTTTTAAAACAACACATATATCAATAAGAAGTAACACTGTATATTTTTTCTTAAGAAAAACTTCCTTTTACAAAGAAATGGAAGAATTTGATGGGTAGACGATTCAGTGGATAAGGAATTGGCCGGATGGTCACATCCAGAGGGTAGTATTCAATGGCTCGAAGTCCAGATGGAGAGCAGTGACAAGTGGTGTCCCTCAAGGGTCCGTGCTGGGACCAATACTGTTTAACATT
>JAOXNO010000001.1:37424007-37480673 GCA_028565335.1 Limnodromus scolopaceus
AGGTGAGGCTCGACGAGGCCCTGGGCAACCTGGTCTAGTTGGGGGTGTCCCTGCTGACTGCGGGGGGGTCGGACTAGATGGCCTTTGGAGGTCCCTTCCGGCCTGGACGATTCTATGAATTTTAAGCCTAATGAAATATCAGGTTTGTACATTAACAACTCAGTCACTCTAAACAGAGTACCCAAGAGCAAAAGCAAAGTTGCAATTTTTAACAATAAGTACAAAGGTATTCTCAACTGATAGCTTATAGTTATAAAAAGAGTAAGTTGTTATCCAGATGTATATTAATGCTACATATAGCAATGACCTGTAGGCTTCAAAATAATTTCTTCATCCTGTTAGATTGGAATCTGGAGCCCCCAGCCCTCCAGAGTAACAACGTCATGGATTTGTACTTTCCTATCTCTAATAGGGTGAACTGCTTCTAATACATATTTTATATAGACAGACCAGAGCTGATCCAAAACAAAAAAAAAATTCTTCCAGTAGAGGACACCCCAAGACATTTATTTCACTTTTCAATTGGACAACAGGCTGAAAATCTTCCTGCCTTATAAACCAAACCCTTTTACCAAAGGTATCTGCTTTTTTTTTTTTTTAACTAAGAAGTCTTACATATTTTGATTAGCCTCAAAAATGACCATTGTAACCTTTAATAGCATCAAAAATATGAGTTTATGTTTGGAAGACCATTGGTATTTTTCTTGCCCAGTCTCCAAAACATTAAGATCTAAAGCTGAAAGTGAACTTCTTCCTTTATAAACCTTATAAAAATATCCCCAAGCAAAATGTATGCACATACATAATCCTATCATACCTGTTTTGTTTGGTTTTGCTTATGGTTTTACATAATCAGACAATCAGGAGGTTGACAGTTTCTATTTTCAATCCTGTCAAGACACCAGTGTGAAAGAAAAGGCATCTGAATTACTGATAACCCACCACTGTCTTCCGACTTAAGACAAGACAAGCTAAATCCTACTTCCCCAAAGACCCTTCATGTTTTTCCCAGTAAAGTTACTTTCGAAAACATCATCACTTTGAAATGTGATGGCAGCCTACCCTCTACAACAGAAACTGAAATGCGTGGAATAACCTGTGTAAGGTTGATACAGAATGATGCAAGTTGTGCTGTAAGAGCATGTTTTCATCCTTAACAAAGCACTGGAATGGGAATTTGTGAAAAGAGGGGGCAGCTTTAGGAAACAGAGAGAGGAGTGAGGCAGCAGTGCAAAACAGGGCATCCTGCAACTCCAGGGTAAAGAGAGTTTTGTCCTCCACCCATCCCAGCACGGGGAACCAAGAGCTGCTTGCTCATTTAGAAAAGAAAAAAAAAAAAATGATCCCCGTTTCATCAACTTTGTACTCTGCACAGTCAGCTATTATCTGCTATATTGTATCTTATATCTGTGAATAGATATAACAAAGACATTTGTTACAATGAGGGTGGTGAGACACTGGAACAGGCTGCCCAGAGAGGTAGGTTCCAGATCCCTGGAACTAGGTCAGGTTAGACATGGCTCTGAGCAACCTGATCTAGTTGAAGATGTCCCTGCTCATTGCAGGGGGATTGCACTAGATGGCCTTTAAAGGTTCCCTTCCAACCCAAACTATTCTATGATTCTATGTATTCAGCAGCTGGAAAGTTTCTACTCATATTAGTAGCACAGCACTCTCATTTTGAGCCAAAACTGGATGGATGTTGTTGTGGTACACATTAGTCATGCAACTTACTTAGAGCTAAAGTGCTAGAGCCTTACAGCTAAGTGTTCTAGCACTTCAATTGTTCAAACTAGTACAATTTCACTGAAGACAGTTAAGCGTCATCCCTATTGCCCAAATGCAGAGTTCGGTTTGCAATTACAGTGTATTATCCAGAATGGATTACTCCAGCTTCCACATTCCACTTTGGATTTGTCAGGAGCCTCCCAAATCATGTGACTGGCCACAGAAGCCACTCCAGATAAGGCAACAAGGTGTCTAAAGCTGTGAGCCTCAAACAACCTAAGAACTTAATCATTTATTTGCTTTCTTAAGCTGAAAGTCCAAGGAAAAATAAAAAAAAAAAAAATTCAGAAAAAGAAAAAAGTTCCTTCACATATAATGGGAAAGGGGTGAAGAAAGAGACTATCAAACCAACAAAGTCACCCTGATTATAGACATCCATTTTGCATTAATTTTCTCAGACCGGCTGAGAACCATACAGAGCCAAGCAGCCAGCAGACTGAAAGTCCAACTAAATTATACTCAGACAGTGTCTGTTTCTATTCCCCACAGGTTATACAAAAAGGGTTGGCCCATTTCATTTTTCGTGGGTGTATACAGTTTACTCTCTGCTTTTCCATCAGTGCTAAAGACGATATGAGCGCCTGTCTATTTGGCTCCCATTCTGCACTGAGGCCCATCGTTTGTATAGGTTCTGATTTCTTGTCACGTCATGGAAACATCGCAATTAGACATTTCCTAACACTCTTCTTTTCTTGGGGACCCTTGTCAGCAGATGCAAGTACAGCAGACATTAAAATGGGAGAAAGCCTTCCAAAGGAATCAGCATGTCAGAGTTTTCTGGGTTTGTTTTTTTTCTTTTGGTGTAAGATTAAAATGAAAAGTTGATACAATTTTAATACAAGCATTAATATGTACACACAGCACACCCATTAGTCCATTCAGCGGTTATCTTTGATAATTGATGGGTTGGTTCTGCTAAAATGTTAAAACCAGCTGCCACACACCTCTACATCCTGGTTTACCAGAATAAAGACAGACCATAATTACCTCTAGAGAACATTGCCTCACTCTCCAGAGCCCAGTTTCCAGAAAGATACATGTGCAGTGGTGCTGTGGTAAGGCTGCTTCTTCAGCAAGGAATTCATTAGACATGACTCTGTCAAGCCTGCTTAAAAACCTAATGAATGATCCCATTTAGCGATAAAGGAGTTTAATAGAAGACTGGATCCACACGCTGTGGAGGCTCTTAAGCTTTTAAGAGTCTGGCTCCAAAAGGAGCAAGTCTGCAGCCTTACATTGCATGCCTAGGTTCCCTAAGCAGGGCATGAGATGAGTTAGGAGCTCTGGCATGTAAATCATTTGGGCGTTTTGGATTGGTTGGGTTTTTTTTTAAATACATTTTAAATTTTTTTTAATACATTTTATTCAACAGTGTAAGGACTAGAGCACTAAGACACGAGTCAATCCCTGACTCAACAGAGCAGCGATGCAGAAGAGGGCTGTGACCACCAAGGGATGGAAGGAGGGAAGGCAGGAAGACAGGAGCCAAAGGAAAGGAGACAAGAGGGACCTAAGGCTTTCAGATCCACTTTGAAGAACACAGGATTTATGGAGCCACAAAGAGACAATACAAAGGGTGCAATTTGTAACTTAGTGATAGGAGCACTCTCTTGAAAGAGGGGATACCTGAGACAATTCCCAACACTATTTACACAATTTACTCAACTGCCACTTAAAAATCAAACAAATGAAGCCCTGAAGACTTCTCTCCTCCAGATGAATTCTCTGAAACAGTAGATTAGAGAGTTATACTCTTCCACACATAATTTTTCTCCCTCCCTCTGAATCTTAAGTAAGTTTTCCCTAAGAGCTTCACTATCAGGAGTTAAGAATGACCCTGCTACAAGCAAGATCTCACCTTAGGGTAAAATCTCTTTTCATGGGCCCCTCGGGTTGACAAAGGCAGTGAATCAAAGTTCTTTCTTTTAGAACAAGCATTTCAATCTATACAACTAATCCGTATGACCAGATCTATATAAAAGTAAGGCGCTACCATCAACGTAAGCTTTCAACAGAAAGCGCCGCAGATGCCATGATTCATGCTAACAGTGTTAGACACCAAGTGAGTGAAGCCACCACCCTCAGGCCCCTCAAGAGGCCACCACATGGCCAGCCAACACACAGATACTCGAAAGATTTTGATTAAACCCTCTGTAAGCAAAGCAAGTGACAAATCAGATGAACTTCTGCAACATTTTCACTGAATTTCACAAGTTCTCAGACAGGGAAACAAGACAAATATTAAGCAGCCTGTTGCCACTTGAATCCCTTTCCATTTCAGCATTTAACTTCCTACCTCAGAATTACCGGATTTACAAGCCTGAAACAAAACACAAAATATGTATTAGAAATGATGATCATTAAAGAGTTGGAGAAAACATCAATTATGATAAATAAGTCATTCCCTTACCATTAGGGTTTCAGAAACCCGTAATTTTTGCTGTTTTTGAAAGACTCTCAATCACGATCACCTATTTGCTGTCATGCATAAAATACCAACTGCAAACTAAAAGTTAAGCATGAGCCAGATGTCTGACATACATCAGTTTTACAGTTTCTTTCACAAATCATTTCACTACATTTATGTGTTGAAGAAAAAATCCTTATGAATTTATTATAAAAGAAACATCTGTCTTGCCTTTTATTCTTACACTACAACAAGGACTGAGGTTCACAATTTTAAAGCAAGTAGGTGTCACTGCCCTTTCATACCTAGACACACACAACTTAAGAACTCTCAGCACTTGACTTTTTCCATTGGCTGCAGTAAAATAACCACAACAGGTACATACCACATGATCCCTTCCCCCTCCTCATCACCCAGGGAGGGCACGTGTCATTTACTGTGCATTTTATGATAAAAAAACCCCACGAACAAAACAACATTAAGAGCTATCGGGTTATCCTGAGGAGTCACAAAACTGCGTCTTAGACTGTGCATCTTGTTGTCTCCATCACTATTTCTTCATCGCTATTCTGCCACTTTGCTCTGCTCTGGCGAGACCTCACCTGGAATACTGTCTGCAGGTCTGGAGCCCTCAATATAGGAAGGACATGGACCTGATGGAGTGGGTCCAGAGGAGGGCCACTAAAATGATCAGGGGGTTGGAACACCTCTGCTACAAGGACAGGCAGAGGGAGCTGGGGTTGTTCAGCCTGGAGAAGAGGAGGCTCCAGGGAGACCCAATAGCGGCCTTCCAGTACCTGAGGGGGGCCTACAGGAAGGCTGGGGAGAGCCTGTTTACAAAGGCCTGTAGTGACAGGACAAGGGGCAACAGCTTTAAGTTGGAGAAGAGCAGATTTAGACTGGAGATTAGGAGAAAGTTCTTTACTGTGAGGGTGGTGGAGCACTGGAACAGGTTGCCCGGGAGGTGGTTGAGGCCACTTCCCTGGAAATATTCAAGGTGAGGCTCGACGAGGCCCTGGGCAACCTGGTCTAGTTGGGGGTGTCCCTGCTGACTGCGGGGGGGGTTGGACTAGGTGACCTTTGGAGGTCCCTTCCAGCCCAGATGATTCTATGATTCTTGACTTCAGTTAAATCATGTTTTCCACCTCCGAACAAAGATGGTGGTCAAGCTGCCAGCCAATATAAACCAACATAGCAGTTTCATCCATTTACAAATAGTAAATAAATTTGGCTCAAGAAGCCATCGTTTAGTTTGTTTTATTCTCCTGCAATGCTCCATGTTGTCCTACCATGCAGCATCTGAGCTGCTCCCAGCTCTTGAGACAACCTTCCCATGGGTAAGACAGGCTGCAGGCAGCGGAGAGCTGGCCAGGGCAAGATGGGAAGTGGGGAGGTGCAAAGGACATCACACGAGTTCACTCTAAAACAAGCTTCTCTGATACTTTGCTATCCAAACATGACTGGTTGGCATTTTAAAAAAAAAAAAAAAATTACAGTTGTGATGGGTTGATCCCATCTGCCCAAAAAGTTGAAGTCTTGCTCCAAAAAAATACCAATCTAAATCCTTTAGCTCTTGGTGTTTCATAGTCATGTATAAAAATCACTCTTAGGAAGCACAGAGCATCTCCTGCCTGCTTCCCTGCCAGCATTTCCTGCCACCACTGAGCCAAATTTACCAGAAATATTTTACTTAAGCTCCTGCATGGCACATGACTGGAATACATGACCAAAATCACATCATATTAATGTTAAAGTATCCACAACAAGAGCACATGTAAGCAGGCGTCCCATGACTCAGTGGCCTGTTAAAACAATAATAGTTATTATGAGATATAACACATATATGGAATATATAAATACATGAAATACAACAATTTCGAGTCGTTTGAGCTACCAAGAAAACCCAGAAATATGCAGATTTAACCAGTAGAAGTGTTCTGATTTAAGATTTCCTAAAAGTTTTATCAACAAATACTACCTGGTAAGAGTGACCTTCCCGCTGATTTCAGCCTTACCACCAGCAACTGCACTGATGAACATCATGACAACCTGGCAGACCCTTTACCAGTTGTACAAGGAGTGACCCAGCATGGATATTGTACTTGACAATGATATGGTGGCTATCTTACAAGGAGGCACTCAAAAATATACTAGAAGGCATCCCTGAACCAGGACCAGAGCATGCAGTCTTCAAGCGGCGTGACAGACAACCCTGGGAAACCTGAACTGAAATCCCAGGCACAATTGCTCTTGGCATCCTCCTCCTGCTAGGTGTTTAAAGAAAAGAATTAATATTGCTCCCTACAGTACACAAGAGTTTTCTTAATATGATAAGAAAAGTCAGAGTGGTTTTTTGCTTCTACTTTAGTTTAATTTTTAAAGTTTAATTTTTACTGCTTCAGGTTTTTTTACTTTTTTTTTTAATACAAACATGCCAGTGGTTGGACATCGTTCATAGCTACATTCACACTTCTTGTAATTCTTTTTTGTTTATTTTTAAGTCACAGTTTCCTTAAAAATTCCTCCTATGTAAGAGAGCTGAGTATCAACAACACTTTTGCAGTAAGTGTGGAATCACGTCAAATTTGCTTAGCCTGGTACTAAAGTTCAATGATTACTTCAACCCTGCTCCCCTCAGTTACTGTTCTTGAATCATGATGAGATCCGTGTTGTCCCTGTTTGCTCTCTTTGGAAAAGGCATTTGTCTTCTCTTTTGAGGTAGCTCCAAGTGTACTAAATAAATAAATACATGCATTTTTTAAAGCCAGAAAATTATTTACTGGGTCAGTTTATTCTTGTGACTCAACTCAGGATAATAATCCCTGAAGTCACGTAGTTTGTACTGAATTTTAAGGCATAAATGTTCTTATGAAGCACTTTCACAATTCTACAACATTCTTTTAATAGAAATATTCCTGTTAATCTGATTGCTACAAAGCTGTTAAATCCCTAACGTCTCTGTATGTTGTCAGTCACAAATACCTCTGATTCCAGGTGCAAATTACCTATAAGAATTCTGGTGCAGTGTTCCAATTCTCATTCTGCTAAAATTACATTTTTCTGCCTTATCCATTATGAGGGTGCACTGACACCAAATTTATTTCATTAGAAATAATTTTTACAAGTGCACAGGGAGAAGAAGAAAGGAATGGTGCTGCCGCTGGGGAGAGAGTTGACAGTAGCACGTGCAGGGAGAAAAGATCAAGGATGATTGATTAAAATCTTGGGAATTAATTTGGGCTCCCGAAATCTGTATCATGATCAGTGCCTTTTAGCAAGACCACTCAAATATGAAGCACAAAACATGTCACACATTGAAATGAGTGCAACAGACATTTGAGGGACAGAAACAGAACATGGTTGTTCCTTCGTGCCCAAATTCTATCTAGTCATCACTGACACACTGAAGCGTATACTTCAATGAAGGAATTATTAAATTAGCAGTAAAGAAACGTTATTTTCAAACAAACATCAACAAATAGCATCTTTTCATCAATCAATCAAAACCATGCCTTCTGCCAAAGACATTTCAAAAGGGATACAACTTCACAGCTGGGGCTTCAAAAGCCATTAACCTTTGCAGTCCTGCAGTACGATACAGCCGGTTTCAGAGCTAGCCACTGATACATTATTGGATTTGACAAAGTCATGAAAGCTTAGATTAAGCTTCTGTTAAAACTTACAGTTTATGACAGATTTGTCAGCTTTAATTTATTCCTGGTTCAGTTGTATCAAATTATCCCAATTTGAGATTTTATGATACAATTTCTACCAAGAGAGAACATATTATTTTATTTGGTAACAAATGATATAAACTACTCTAGTTTGGTTCACAGAAAAAGTCACCTAAAGCAATTTACTATCAGAGACAAATATGCAGATATTATTCATTCAGAACACCTTTCTCCACTTTAAAATTAATTTTCCATATACTCCACATATATTTTATGCATTGTTATGAAGTCAAGCACATTAATTTCCTTCTGTATTCATGAGTGCAAGACATAGACTTCCTTAGGTCAGATATCTGACTTCCCATCAACTCTTACATTTCACTTGCACTGCCACTAATGAGAATTATGCACAAACAAAATAAAAAAGACCCTTCATAAGAAATTGCCAAGAAGAAAACAATACAGCAAAACCAGTGGTGCAATCCAGGGCTGGCTGAGACTCACAAGACTCTCTCATACCCTCTTGTCCTAAGGATGCCCATCTTGTCCTCAGCGCAGATCTCTTGGACAAACATCTCACCTCACCAAACACATGACACATTCTCAATTCATAGAATCTTGGAATAGTTTGGGTTGGAAGGAAACCTTTAAAGGCCATCTAAGTCCAACCCCCCTGCAATGAGCAGGGACATCTTCAACTAGATCAGGTTGCTCAGAGCTCAGTCCAGCCTGACCTAGAATGTTCCAGCAATGAGGTATCTACCACCTCTCTGGACAACCTGTTCCTGCGTCTCACCACCCTTTATTTGAGGAAAACACAGGAGGGAGAATAACACAGACAAAGAAAACCTCTATACTAAAATACGCAAATAAGGCTAGAAGGACTTTCTGTAGTTAATATCAGCTTTGAAAAATTGAAGATATAAAACTACGCTGGTAGTTTTTTTGGGGTTGTTTTTTTTGTTGTTGTTGTTTTTTGTTTTTCTTAAGCCCAGCACTACTAACCTGTACCACAGACAGCAAAAGCCTTTCTGCTCCTCCTTGGAAGACCTGCTCTGGCCTACCACTTTCTCTGGGCAGCCCTTGGGGTGTCACTGCCCCTCACTATATTTCGGGAAGCATCTAGAGATGGAGGAGCAGCTCCTGGGCTGAGCTGTTCAGATGCCCCCAAAGGAAGGGCAGGAAAGACCCTTCTTCCAACCATCCCACCTGGGAATCACTTCCCAGGACCACCAGGTAGTCCCTTCTTTCCTTCTCATCAAAGAGGACGATGAAGAAGGGGTAGGAAAGCAACATAAGTACCAGTGTGGTTTCAAAAGGTGGAGGGTCTCTCTGGAGGGAGCAGCAGGACCATGGTGGGTAATGGCATAGGTGGGAGGGTGCACCTCCTCAGGCAGAACCAGCAGGGCTGGGAAGAAGTAGGGCTCTCTCAAGGGACCAACCGCAGTCACCAGATCCACCTGAAAAAAGAAAGCCTCGGAGCTTCCCTCTTCTAAAGTAAAATCCTTCTAGCAAAGCACAGAAAGCAGCAGGAGGGAAATCTGCCCCCGAGTTGACCCAGTGACACAGAGCATCGATCGGAGACTGGGTTCAGGATGGTAAGAAGTGAGGACAGCCACAAGCCAGACCTGGAGATGCAGTTTTTGCAGTATTATCAGTTCCTGTTTTCTCCACCTTTTCATTCTTACACACCATAACACACACTAGTCTGCCAAAACGCTTAACTTCGGATTTTATGAACACACCAGTAACTCTACATTTATCTGTGGAAGATAATTTTAAGCACCACACAAAACATTCTGTTAATTAACCTCTTTTAATCGTATCACAGAATTAATATTTAAATGTAAACATCTTAAATTCTCTTTCCTCCTTTTTTTGGAGGGGGAAGGTGTTGGGGTTTTTTGTCTTTGATATCTCACCACTTCAAAGAGAAATCAAGAGATGCATATGCCACTTACTAGCTCTGGTGCATCACCTAAAGGCTCCCAATCGCCTTCAGATACCCCACTGATAACACTGTGAACTACAGAGCGAACCACTGAAAGGACCACCTTGGATGGTACACGGTTATTTTTGATCAAAGCATCCAGAATTTCCCTCCCTCCAAACCTCAGAGAAGGCTCTTTAGTGCCTGTCTACCCAAGGCAATGAGAATTGAAATGCATATTTACGTCTTGCATGTATGTATACCACAGTAAATTATCATACGCAAGGCTCACTGCTACTCAAATTCTGATTTTCCCCAATTAATGATACAGTCTTCCACCTACTTACTGTTTACTTAACACAAAATACCTCTAATCATAGTCATGAATTCAACTTACACAAGTAAGGCAAAAAAAGTTAGGTATGTAAAAATCAGGCAATCGCACTCACCTCATTAGAGCAAGAAAAAAACCTCACCTTAAGTAAGGTTTGGCAGCACAGTATTTGAATCAGACTAGTTCCAGCATTTACTCTGTTAGCTGAGCTAAATCTTTGCTAGTCTAAAGAATAATGAACTACAGAGTAAGGCCACCTGACACTTTCGTACCATTAAGACACAAACTGAACGCAGCCTTCAGTAACGCAAGACTCGACAGGCCAGCACAGACCTGCCTCACCAACACTGTAGCATACGGATGTAACATTTAGGTGATAATTGGAACAGTGAACCTGAAAATGATCTACTACGCTGCAGGAGAAAGAGAAGACTGATCAAGTTGGGCACACTTACTATAGGTGGAAATTTAACATAGTAAATGGCAAAAGAGTGCCACTGAGTTTGAAAAGGATCCAAGCAGATAGGAGGGAAAAAGAGGCAAGATTTTGAGGCAAAGACGAGCAAAAGGCCATAAAACAGATAATCCTGGAAAACATTGACTCCAGGTGTGAGTATTCAGTCCTTTACAACTTCCCACCCCTTACACATACGTACACCTGACAAGGCAGCAGAGTTTACATCCGAAAAAAGGGTTTATCGGTTGACTAGATTTTAAGGTGGGGGTGGGGAGAGGAGGAAACCAAACCCCACAGAGGGGAAACTGCAAGCTTGGGCAAATGCCTGGAAGATGATTTGATGTCTTTTAGATGTAAGAAGTTCCAAGGCATCCATCAAAGCACGGATGCTGACAATAATGACTTCCCATGCAGACTGAGAAGGCATAGCTACCTTCTCCCATATGTCCAGTTTTTCCCAAACAGTTTCAGTTGCAAACATGAAAAGACTACCTTAGTGGGACTGAAGGAAAAATTTGACTTTACTTATTTAAAGAAAGCCGTGGAGCTGTGGCTTCACCAGCCACGTCAAGAGATGCTTGACTCCACATCTGAGCCTGTATGAGCGACAGGAAAGCACAGCAGAAGAGCAGAGAAGATGCGATGACTTTGTGAAAGCCATGCTAGCCTGTCTTCATCCATTTGAAGTTTACAAAAAAGCAGAGTTTCTCTCCATTTGAAATAATTTTGAACATACCCGAAAGTTCCGCCTAATGGAAAATTGGATTGTCTAACAGAAAATTAACTTTTGCTTAAAATGAAACAAAAACACTGAACAAAAAGTTATGTCTCTACTACAAACACCAAACAGTGTCATTGTCTCACGCTTGAACAGACACAGGCTTAAATACCTTAATAAACTTAGACACCACTGTGTTATAGTAGCTAATCAAGTTTCAGTCTCCTTTCTGTTCAGCTTTATTGCATAAAAGGAACATCCTAAGGAAAGCCATTACATGAAAATCTGGAATATTTTGTTTCATTGTTGTCTACACTATTTGTTACCTTTGATTCTACAGCAATATCCCTAACTCTCAAATCTGAAACTAAATCAACAAAATGCTAACAATACTACCTTCTTTCCTTTTTTCCAAAGAGAACATCAGACAGGATATTAAAACACATTTCATCTCCAAATATGTAATTACCATATATTTAATATATGACATACAGAAATAATACTAATAAAAAAAGCATCAAAGCAGAATTTAATGATAATTTATACCACCCTGCCGTCTGCTCTCACGCTTTTCAGCTTTTACTTTTGCTTTTTTTTTTTTTGCTCACTTTACCCAGTGAGAAATTGAGCATTGCTCTTTAATTCCAGCATATTCCAAACCAGCATTAGCTCTTCTTAACGCAATTCAGAGGAGCTCCACACCTCCTTGAACTTATGTCAGTCAGCAAAAGCTTTCTAAAAGGGGTTCTGCTACCAGGTCATCTCAAACACTAAGATCCATGGACTGTATCTCCAGCTCAAGTGACCTGAAACGGATGGGCTTTTGGCTCATCATTAACTGTTCTTAAACTGCTTCAAATTTCCCAAACCTGAACAAGTTGCTTTATCAAAGGAACAGTTTTGGGAAAACAAATCAGAATTGTGTTTTTGAGGTACAGGAGTCTACAAAAAAGAAATTTTAAAGAAAGTCTCTTGTGCTTCTATCTATTTAAAGTTCATATGGTCAACAACTTCAGAATCACACATGGCTTAGTGTAAGACCACAACTGGAGGAAACCATGAAAACAGGAGTTTTGCAGGTGAACTACTCAAAACACTTGGCTTAATTTTCTCAGCCAGCTTTGGCAATTTTGCCAGTGTTACCTCTGGGCACAAAGTGCCCTCCAGGAGAGGTGCAGGAGCCCCCACACACTTTCCAGGGACCAGTGTATGCTTTATAAAAAGCCAAAGCACCTATGGCCCCAGCAAGATGTTGCAGAACTCCCCCCGTGGTCATGGGGGCAGCCAAACACACAGCTCCACACAGTCCCAAAGCCCAGCCAAATGATAAACCCAGCTTTCTGTAACCCAAAGGGAAAATACAGTTTGGAGCAGGTCAAACGTCTCTGAAATGCCTTAACTACAAATAGGTGAATTAGATGATGACTGAGGTATTGTGCACAAACAGAAGTGTCATCCAAAATAATTGTGAAGAAATACTAAACAAATAAAATCTGTGTCAGAGAGGTCATCATTTCAGACCAGTGCGGGCAGACATGCTCAATGGGAAAGCAGCTTCCCCTGCCCTGGAACGGGGATAAGGACACTGTGATGGCAGGGACACAAACAGCTTAACTGCTGCAGCGCCAACCACTTCAAAAAGCCAGGAACAGTTCCCAAATGACACAGGACGTTGTCCTTAGGCAAATGAGGAGCAATTTTCTCATGTTCTCACTCAAGCACCATCCTTTCAATAAGCAGCCTGGTTGTTTCTGATGTTTAAAAAGTCACGGCCTGAATATCTGTATGCAACTGCCAAAGCATCAACTGTTCCAGCTCTGCCTCTCAAATGCCGTTGCCCTGAATAACTACTGATAGCCTTTGCTCACCACAGAATGATGAACGTCCAAAAAAGCTAATATAGCTAGCAGACTTTAAGTTTACACCATACCCTCTGTGCACCAGTATTCTTACAGGTAAGCTTGATACCCCAAATACCGCTACGGTGACTTTATCCAACCAGAACATAGGAGTCCTTAGAGCTTAAAATGTTTTTCCTTTGTATTTGTTCTCCGTAGTTCATAAACACATTATTTTGTTCCACTTCAACTATAGTTTGGATTTGGCTGTTAACACAAGCTTCCAGAAGCTGACTTCACGTCCCAAGAGATGAAAACTGCTTTACCTTCAAGAAAGCAAGCAATAACAAGTGAGGTTGACTTCCCCAGAGGGCATATAAGGTCAAAATAAAAGTGTCAGATACTAACTGCAGTCTCCATCCAAAAAGTGGGGCTTCACATGGCAGCTTGTCCACGCTATCAGAGAGCCCACAGACCACAAGCATTTCAGGGCATGGACACTCCAAAATACAATGGTGCTACAGCTACAAAAAACAATCTAGTATGAATAAACTAGGGTGTGATTTGGAACCTGTGATATTTATCACTACAGCTACACCAGGAAGCACAATAAAGTTACCCTGCATTTCCCAGACTGGGCAAATCTATTCACATAGGAAATTACCACCAAATGGCCAAGGTACCATAAAACTATGGGTAGCGTCCACCAAGGGAAGCTATTTGTGTAGCCTTACCTTTATCTAAAAAGGGAAAATTAGCATGAGCTTGGAAATGAAATCATGGGCGAAAGCCCTCAACAAGAAAAACGACTGATATAAATCTGTATGCTCCAACTTTTACTCTCTATGCAGACACCTACTACAAGGGCTGGGTTTGTTGGTTGGTTTGGGGGGAGCTTGGAAGGGTGTGGGTTTATGTCCTAGCCTATAGGTAAGAAGATAGCTGTATGGAAACTAAGCAATTTATATTTGTAAAGTAACTGGACCCTAAGTACCAAAGTAGAAAGAGTAATTCTTGTGACTACTGAACTGAACAAATGAGGACACTGAGGATATTGTAGAGGATAAATATACATGAAAGCAATTTTTTTTTGTCAGTCTGTTTTCACATAACAACTTCCACTAGGGAAACATTTTCATTGTGGCTGACTTCTTTTAGCTGATGAAAGGAAGGTTATGTCATTTTCTATCAGACTATCAGACAGAGTACAGAAATGTTACAGGAAGACTTTCTCTCCCTCTGAAGCCTGAGTTACACAGATCTTCAAGGTTTCCACTCCAGCCCATTTCTGAAGCTTTCCAAAGTTCTGCTGATCAGATTTGATGTTTGCATCCAATGCTAAGATTTCCATCTAATGATGAAGTATAAACAAAACTCTCAAATACACACTAGCTACCGGGATATGCTGCAAATTAGCAAAGTTCTCTTAGTGACCGGATAGGTGATATTTGGCTGGATGCAGATTATTTTTTTTTTTTATAATACATCATCCCTTAAAGGTTATTGATTTTCTACCCTCATATAGTAGGGCATTTGCACTGGTAGTCATGTAACTGGCTATTTGAAACCAGCAACAAAACCACCAAGAAGGTTGAAGTCATTCCTACTTAGGAGGTAAAACTTCCATGTTAGGAACAATTTTTCTCTACACCCATGAGTTAGGATCTCCAAGTACTGTAACTTTTTCCTGTCACTGTACCGTAAGTTGAACTACCCAATTTAAGAATTCCATATAAAAAACCTTTTTTAAATTATCCATATGGTTTCCTAAGGAAATTCAGCTTATTTTATCACATTATCTGCTCACTCACCCTTTAAGTCTGTTGGCTGAATCCAACCAGATTTTAAGTGGGATAAAAACCCTTCAAAATAATTATGCTCCTACAAATTTAATGAAAATCAGCTGCTGGGAAGCATCACTAACAGCTTCATAGAGCAAAGGAGGAACTTGGCACTGCTCATTAAGCCCTGCTGGGCAGCCAGGTGACTGCCAGGCAGTGTCACCAGGTGCTGCGCCTGCCACCTCTGGTACAGGGGACATGTACTAAGGGTATGACCAGGAGGAGTTTTTGCTTTGCTCCGGACAGGACGTTGGCAAGGGAGAACACAGGGGCCAGCAGACAATTAATGATGTCAGGCTTCATTATTTTTGACGCTCAGGGACCCAACTGTTATAACTTATGATTACTATTTACCTCTTGCACATTTCTTTTTCAGTAAGGAAACCATTAGCCATGACTAGACAGCATCATCGAAAGAGGCAGTCAATAAGTTCTATCATACAGATTTTGCCAGGCTTAAAAATCTCATCCTGTGCTGAATAATGGGGTGATGAGATTGACAGAAGTTTTTTTTCCTCGCTATTTCCAGCAGCTGGCAGAAGCAAAGCCAGTATTTGTTTGACAGTGTTAAGATGTACACGTATGAAAGACGTGGAGAGAGATGAATCTTGGACAGTGGAGAAAAGAGGGAAGCACACGTAATACAGAAAAGCCACATCAAATTTGCAGGCCAAGTTTCTGAATGCTCACAGAACTTTGATCTAGAACTCTAAGAAACCTGAAGCATAAAAACCAAAATGGAATAAAAGCTGTAAGGACACCTACGGACTAACTGTGTGTATGCCTTTTGCTGGGAATAGTACATTTTTGCACAAGGTAAAGACTACGTAAGTTCAGAAACAGCTTCAATACGTCTATCAGCTCTGCCTACCAGGTAAAAATAAAGTCCAAGGACTCACACGCTTGAAGCTTTCGAAAATGATACCAAAGTGTCAAGATCCATCACTGGTCCTGGGGAGGGGTCTATGGCACCTGGACTATTTGTCTTATAGTACTACAGAAGTAAAAGGGAGAAGCTTTGTGCTCAGGATGGCACCAAGGAAATAAAAAATTATTCAGTTCAATCTGAACCAGAAGATCTTTTCCAGCTAAGGGTTGCTGTAGTGCAGCCTAATTCTCATCATCTTACCCAGATTTGCCGAGAGCCTTTTCCATCTGTGTTAGAAAATTTCATTGCTCTGAAGTTCCCAGGATCCACTCGTAGTGGTCAGCAATCACTCAGATGACAGCAGCAATGGCAGATGGCACATACTGCCACCACAGCCTCACCAGCCCTGCCCAGAAGTTCCCCAAGGGCCACCTCCCACCATCGTCCCCAGCATCAGCCAAGCGCCTGGCTCCTTCTGCCAGGACACTCCTTTCAATGCACATAAACCCTTCGAAACTCAATTTCTGAAACCAGACTTGCAGTCTTGAAATGAAACAGCAATGTCATCAGCCTTCTTCAGTGGCATCTGTCACTATAACACATCCCTAAACAGCACTTGACAGAAGCAAATACATATTTTTATGAATAGAGTATTTCAGTCATAGTCTACCTCATAGCCCACTGCAAGGGCAAAGAGTACTACCATCTCAGAGCTAATTTTAGGAATCCAGTCTTCACATTGTCTCCAGAGAAGCTGAGAGCAAAAGCACAACCCACAGGCTGCTTTTCATCAGTGCCCTCCTGTTGGCCATGAATAGAGCACAAAAGAGGCCATGAGCTCCCCTCCGCTGGGGCACCATAATCCAGGGTGCTCAAACAACTCCACACTTCAAGATGCACCACAAAACTGAAGGCTGTCTTGCTCTTCTGTTATTTTATTTTGTGGCTCAGATTTTCACTAATGAGGCATTTTAGTAACAGGGTGATGAGAGCTCATCATGCAGATTTTGAAAAAGGTCATGGATGGATGAGAAGAAAATGGATGCCTGTAAAATTTAAATTACAACAAGCCTGAATTTGCTGAGGGATTTCTTTCTTTGGTTTAATACAATATCTAAACAGATGAAGGAAAAGTCTCATTCTTAAAGATGTATTTTTGCCACTCCCCAAGGACTAGCTGCCTCAAAAATTACACTGCACTGGGCTTCAAGACAATAAGGGAGGTCAAACGTGCTGTTTTTACAAAATGTCATATGCACTTCTTGTGTATTTTTATTCTTCCCAACTCCAAAAAGTTATGCCAAAAGGAAAATGCTGTGAAGAAGGAGACAAAGAAAGATACGGTAAAGTCCAAACAGCAGGAAGGATCTGTAAGGAAACAGAAGCATCCCAGCACCTGGAAAACTGTCCCCAGCTCTGCAGGGACCAAAAAATTCACTCCTTGGAGCTACAAACCGAAGATGAAAGGAATCAGTGAAAAAGCTGCCAGATTTACTAATGGAAATAGAGTAATTTATCAGAAGCCAAGAAACCGAGAAGTTAAAAAACCAAAACCAAACAAACAAAACCCCAAAAACAAACAAACAAAAACAACCAAAAAAGTTTAAAAAAGGAAGAAGAAATGACAGCAAGCACATTCTGAGAGCCCAAACTGGTGGTACTGATAAGGTCTGCAGAAAATTCAAAACACTAGAAGAAAATATAGCAATGTAAATTCAACTATACAAGTCTTTTTTCTCATCTTATTATTTCTTTACTCTGCATGCTGGGAGGTCTGGATGCAGAAATATTTATTTATTTAGGAGAAAGAGTATAGGTTTGCCTAAATCACACGCTCCCATAGGAAAAAAAAAGAATGGAAGTACCGAACCCTGCTGAGTCAGCCAGAATAAGAGCCCTAGAAAACAAGCACGAGGCTTCTCGTACTTGCTAGAACCACATGAATCTACCAAAGAGGGTGAAAGCAATCAGGTTTTGCACTGAAGGGGTTCATAGGGGAGCAGTGGAGAGGGACGGCAGCCTTTCCTTCCCTCTGAGCCCAGCCCAGAGTAGCAGGAGCTGTAATTCACTCTCCTCTAGGGGCGATTCCTGAGGTTTTGGTAACAGCCCCCACAAAATCACCGCTTCACTTCAACCTAATTGCAAACTCAGGAGTAAAGAACTCCACGGGCTGTTGAAACTGAACTGTACAATCACTGCTAGAAAAAGCACCTCATAAAAACCTGATTTTTCTTTCCTTTTTAAGCCAAGGCTTGCGATCATATGCACATTACATCAGTAGCACATTTGCAAAATAAAGAGGAAAAAAATGCACACACAGTAGTACTGCAACTGCGAAAACTATGGGGAGGTAATTTTAATAAAGGTTTTTCATTAAAAAAAAGAAGGAATATCTAGGTCAGTACCAGGACACAAGTTTAACCAAATGATAAACTTGCTGAATATTCACTTCATTTTTGCCTACTGGAGTTTCAAATAAAGAGAAGCATAGCTGCCTTTTTTTAGAAAATATAGCCTTATTTTCTAAAGAGAGGCAAATTTCACCAAAGCAAACTTCAAGAATACCAGCAGGTGGCACTTGAAAAAGAAAGAAAAACCCCAAACCTGAACCACTAACATATTCACAAAATAAAACTGTCTTTTAAATTTTTTATTCTAGTAAGACATACAAAAAAAAATCTTTTATTTTTAAAACACACCTTCAAATGACATCATAGCCTTTTAAGAAAAATAAGGCTCTTGGTGTTTATTACCAAAAGGGGGGGTGTAGTTATTAATTCCAATTTTAAATGATACTTGATTTCGCTGGTTTATGCAAACAGCCAGAAGAGAAATACTCCATCATCCAAAAGACAAAAAAATTGTAACAAGAAAGAGTGAAATGCAATACATGGGAGGTAACAATTATACTCGATCACCTAGAAAAGACAGAGGAGAAAGCACATGATAGTGGTGGTGCCACCAGGAGCAGGCTGGGATGGGTATGAAGAAGCTACTCGCACAGTTCTCTCCATAAGGACTGAAGGCTTTCGCCAGGCTTTATAAAGAGCAGGTGCCATGGACACCAGTGCCAGCTTCTCCTCGGGGAAGAAAGGTCTACGAATTCTGCTTTTTAGAGATACACACACCACCGCAAATCTATACAAATGGTAATCTATTTAAGTAGAGACTGAGCCATTTTTCAGTCTATAGGTCGTTCAGCAAAAACTCCTAACTGAATCTTAGGGGAAAAAGTGTTTTTTAATATGCAAAAAACTTGAGATGAAACATTTATAAGTGAACATGTTACATTTTAGCTTTCCAGTGCTCTGTAAAAAGCAGAAGCTACTTTGCAAGTAAATTGAACATGAAGTCAAAAGAGAGAGGGTCTATTACAAATAGTGAAATACCACATTATAATAAATTTAAACTGGGTTTATTATGTCTAGGTGAACTATTAAACAACAGTAACATTTAGAAAGCTGTTTTCATCAGTGCATTCAAGAGGAGCAGCAGTGTAAGTTCCCAGGTAACTACCTCTCTCTCAAGGAATTCTCAGTCATTTAATCAATAATTCAGTAAAGAGCAAATTAAATCCATCAGCTACAGTTTGATGAGGCAGTATTGACTCAAAAGTTTTTAAGAAGCTGATTATTTCCCACATTCAATTAAAACCAGCATCACCATATACACAGATCACATGACAAATGTGCTGGAAAACCTAGTCCTGTAATTAAGCAGAAGACTAATTATTTATAAAAATCATTTGCTCATTTATTAGATACAATCCAAACTTCATGGTCCATGAAGCATGGTAGTATTCATTTGTATATGTAAGGAATAAAATCTCAGCTCCTGCCTGAATTCCAACTGACACAGGGCTACCTCAAAATTTTCTAAAAAAAGTAGTATGCAAACACGTAATTCAAATACGTAGACAAAAATGGAAGATTTGTCATTCAAAGCAAAACATAGGGGCGACAAAGAAATCAGAAGACAGTCAAAGCAATGTTAACATGTTAACTTAAAACTTTGACCATGACCACCTGGGACTTGAAATTTTGATATACTTCCTCTTGGAATATGAACCTCAGCCACATCCTTACACTTGACTCTACCTTAAAAGTGAAATAATTTGCAGGATTAGATTGCGATAAAGTATATTTTCAATCCATTACATAAGGCAAAAAACAAATTGCCAACAGACATTGTACTCAGCAAATACATGTACCATGCCCTGCCCTCTTCATCCTCTGTACATAATCTGTGGGCTGGCCCAAGTGACCTGTCCCTGTGTTGTATCATGCTGATGAGACATGGGTTTTAATTCCCATTGCATTGCCGCATCCTTGACGGAGAATTTGGCCACAAGCAGGAACTACCACCTTCACCCCGGGGAGGGGGTTTGCAGAGCAGCGGGAGCAGGATGGAAGGCCATGGAAATGAATGGGGACAGGGATAATAAATGCAATGGGCCTGGGGGAACAGGAGCAGGGTGACTGCAGTGCTCTTTTTCCTCTGGGATTCAGGGTGAAAAAAGAGAGCAAGAGGATGGGGAAGGGATGCTGAGGAGTAGGATCAGGCGGGAGTGACAGGAAACCGAACGAGGGAGAAACAGTGCTGCTACAGGGGCTTCCCGGGATGCCAGGAGCCAACTGAGCTGGCTCTGCTCTGGAGGGCTTCCTCCTTCCAAGGACGTTCAGACTTCCCTCTAACTTCACAGCAGAAATTTCATTTTCATTAAGAAGTGACAGGATTGCACACCTGTGATTGGTGCTCAGAGCCAGAGCTCTGGAAAAGCTGTATAGCGCCAGAGGCAAAATGTTCCACATCCCTCAGAGGACACCCTGAAGAGCAGACCATAATTCACATAATTAATGGCCCTTTTAGTCTTTCTACTCCCAAAGAGAAGCACTGAGCTGCAACAGGTCTATAAGGCTTCCAGCATATGCTCACCAGCACAACCACATCAGAGTACGGCTGAGGAAAATGGAGGGCACAGCCTTTGGCTACACAGATTCTAAATGAGATTGCCACGCTCAGTCCTGGGCTTTCACATTCTCAAATACACAGCAAATCTGCCAAATTCTTCGAAAGTCCAAAGACTTAAGGGCACTCCCTTTCAAAATAAAAATTATCCTTAAATCTCTGTAGCTGTACAGACAGCTTTCAAATACTAAAATTCTGCTTGGTTCTTAAATTCAAATTTTTGAATTATGAATCTCCTTGTCCATCTTACAGTTTCAAGCCGGGAAGCTGTTTATGTCACCAATCACAGGAGTCTTTTACTTCCAGGAAACAGTTCTGCCAAATTCAGGCCCCCCTAATATGTTTGCATCCTATGAATATAACATCAAGGTTGTAACATCTTAGAGATCAGCTTTTACTATAGGAAGAAGTACCATCCGACCACTGACTGGTAACAGTGTCTCTCCTTCTTGGCTTGGCAGCTTTCTGGCAAAAGCACCCTTTGAAGCTACGCATGCACAGCACACCTTTGCAAACACTGATTCTGCTGCAGCCGTGCCCTACAGGACAGGGCTCTTCCTCCACAACAGCTCAGGAAAATCACAGGAGAAGGAAAAGGAGGAAGAAGTTTCCCTCTTCAGGAAAAAGGATTATTGTAAAAAAAAAAAAAAAAGTAGTAAAAATTTTTCAACGTTTTTATCACTTTCTTCTAGTAAAGACAACCTAACAGTTAAGTAAAACACTGACCCACTGCATGAAAAACGCAACAGAGTCTCCATTTAGTTTTTTAACTCCCATCAGCAGTCACGAAAGACAGTTTCAGGCTGGAAACAAGGCTGCTTGCTGGTCCTGTGGTGTTGCCATGACTGCAAGAGGAGAAAAGCTACAGGAGACCAAGGGAATTCCCTCTGCGTGTCTGAGAGCGAACTGCAGCCTCAAATCCCTCCTTCCGTCCCGCACCGTATCCACTTCACAGCATTACTGACCATGGAGGCAGCTTGGGAACAGATGCAGGGATGCTCCAGCTGCACCCAACTGACATGTTCCTATAGTCACAACTGGTGTGCCGGGGAAGGAACTGCCACAGTATTAAATTAACATCTGCCTCGGACATTTCAAAGTGAAAAATATCATACAATCATTACAGGCTACTTTTTTTTTTTGTAAATGGAAGTAGTACAGAAGTTTCCAGGACCTAATGTCATATAAAAGTACCGACTTCAAATTATGAATCGTTCTATTTGACAGCACAGTAAGTGCCATAAAGTTGGATTTAGTACTTGTGATAAAATGTTCACATTTTATACAGATATACGTAAGGCAAAGAAAAATATCTCAAGGGAAATCTGCACCAAATCGTAAACCACAAGAGGGACATGGCGATTAAAATTCTGGAGGCATTGTGTATTAAACGAGCAGTATACTCTTCAAAAAAAGAAAAAAAATCAATTGAAGCAAATTCAGTACTTCTACAATTATTATAGCACAATAACTGTCATTTTGAAGGATGAAGGCTGGTTATTTCAAAGGTTTCTATACAGCCCTTCTCTCTGCCTACTTGAGATGTGGTATTTTTAAACTGCAGTATCAGGCAGCCAAATAAATGTATCAGACACCTTCGAGCAATGCACTTAAATGAAAGAATATTCATAAAGGATTTAGAAAAACATCTCAATTCACTGACCTAAATATTACAAAGCAAACCACCACACTGTCTTCCGCATGCAACCGTGTTGGAAAATTTCAATTACTTCTTATCTTATAATTAAACTACTGGCTTAATACTTTGCATTTCTATGGTACCTTTCACCCAGGGAGCTTAACGTGCTTTACAAACATTATCAGCTTTTACAGTTAGCTGGCTTTTGTGATGAGACATTGTACTGCAGACTGCCAGTTTGAGGTTTTATGTTAATTACATACAAGTAAAAAGGGATCTCGAGTCACACCAGGTAATGTAAAGTTCATCCAAATAAACTGAGTTACTGTGAATTCATTAATGAGAAAGCAAATGCAGAAAAGCAAGCAGGGACACAGGGACACGCCACAAAACGTACCTCATCTGGATATTTTGCTGCATCATTGCTGCCATTTTTAAAATAGTATTTCTTAGTAGTAAAGACACAAAAGGATTTTAAACCCTTTTAAAAAATGTGTACTAAATAAAGCAGGAAAAATTAACAGGTATTAGGTAGTGGACTCGCATATTCCTTCACACTGTAAATAAATCACAGAATCACAGAATCGTAGTGGTTGGAAGGGACCTCAGAGATCATCGAGTCCAACCAACAAAAAAAAAAAAACCAAAAAAAAAAACCAAAAAAACCCCACCAAACCACCACCCACCACCTAAACACACAACAACAACAACCAAACCAAAACCCACCCACACAGCACCCCAGATGGGGTGCTGTAAGGTATGCAGAAATGGATGGTATTTCAACATTACACAACCGATACCCCTTTCTGGCAGGATACGTTGACTCAGCTGTTTAAGGTTTCATTGCTCCAATAGCACTATTAAAATCCAAGTGCTCCGAGATGTAAATCATCCTGACTTTTCCTGAAGTAGCTTAAAACGTTAGAAATCTTGCCAGCTCAGGAGGAACCAAACAGTGCACAAAAGTCTTTAAAGTTCATCTAAAACAATCTGCAGCTGTAAGTACCACAAACTTCCACTACTGGTGCTTAGCCCAGGAAGGATTGCAGATAAGCGCAGAATTCAGAGCATAGCATGTTGCACTATTAACAAAATAAAATATTTATACAAATACTTTAAAGTAATGAATAATATATATGTACAACTCACTGCTGCAGAATGAATCATCCTTACAGGACAAAATGAAAATATTTTATAAAATTACAGATTGAGAAAAACACAGAGAATGAATGCTGAAGTGCATATAGGCTTTTCTAAGATGACATGCCCTCAATGTTCATATGAGGTATGCAGTTCATTTCACTTCAGTTCTGATTAGAGGGGGAAAAAAAACCCACCCCAAACTCTCTTAGAGTTCAGTAGGCCACATGTTCTTCAGGCACCACATTTTACCGAAAAACTAGTTGAGCAATGGTTTACAGAGCTTTCAATATTTTATTGGGACCATTTATTTCTCCTTTCTACTTGCAAAGCAAAGCACTTCATTCTACTATATGGTCAACAGTACAGGATTCACAAGGAAAGAAAAGTTATAGCTAATACCTTTTTAAAACCTCTAAGAATATTCTAAAACAGCTTTTCTGAATATAAAAGCTGCAGCATTTTAAATCCAAGATTTGGACTCTTGAGCATAGCCAAACTCTGCATCCCAGTAGAAGGCAAAGATTCTCTCCCGTTCCTAAGATTATGGTAGTCTTTTGCCATTTAAGACCACAAGATACTAGACCTGTGCAAAGAAAAAAAAAAAAACCAAAAAACAACAACAACAAAAAAACAAACCACAAAAAAAACACCAAACCACCACACAAAACCCACAAACCACCACCAAACAAAACCCAAAAAGCTTATCCAGGAAAAAAAAAATCCTAGCAGAGGAATTGATTTTGGAGAAAAATTTCACAAGCAGTGAGGGAGAACATTTCACTCCCAGATTGATATTACAAAGATACTACAAAAGGATGGAGAGATAGAATAACAAGTGTTCAAAGCTGCATAACAAGTAAGTATACATGTCCACCACTCGTCGTGTGATGAGTGATCGTCTTCAAGCCAAATATACAGATCTCTCTCTGCCTCTCTTTCCTACCTTCCCATATGCACCTCACCACCATTAGATTGCATCATGGCACTCCCCTGTATCCTATAAAGCACGTACACAATGATACCAAAGGAACGGTGGTGGTATTTCTTGGATGCATCCACAGTACTGGAGCCACGGCTCCCCAAAGGCAATCAATTCCCAGCATGTCCCTTCCTCCATTTACAAGACCTTAACAAAGATTTGATATTACCTCATATCAACACACCATTTAATTGTTCATAATCCATTTATTTGGAGAATTAGTCTGCTTTAACGATGTTGAGGTCACTATTACGGTTTTGAATGACAGCAGGTCATCAACAATTCAATACTTGGGGTCTGCCTGAAACCTTGTGTGTTCACAAAGCCTCTTCTAGTAATCTACAAATCCATTACATGACCAAATTATCATGTGTGTATGTTTATTTAAGAGGAACTATGTTGGAAAAAACAGGAAGGATGGCAGATTAAGAGCAGTGCTGGCTTCCACCTGGCGTAAGGAAGCCAGATTCGACAAAGACACTGTTAGGGGGGAAGAAAAAGAGAAAACTGGCAAGAATAACAGCAAACCCCAGCCTTCTCACTTCAACATGCTTTGTCCCAACGGCTAAAGATTATACAATGCTTACCAAAAAAAAAAAAAAAAGGCAAATCAAAGAAAGCTATTCTGCATCAGCATATGAAGACGGTGCACACGTGCACAGCCCAGCAGGGCTACCAGGTGGGCAGAGCCTGGGCGCAGGACCCAGTCCCCCCGTCCCGCACCTCCTCCGGCTCTGCCTTAGGGAAGATGCCACCAGGCAGGAGGGCAGGCAAGGATGCGCTCAAAGCAAGAATAGGGACAGCATGGCAGGTAGACTTTGCCATTTAAAACTATTTCGTATCTGCTGACTTCTGTTTTGTGTTTTACTTTAACTGAAGGCCAGGTATACATTCATTTTTCCTCCTGTGCTTAGGCTTAGTTTGATGATAAACGTATCATCAAACAGCTTCAAGTAGTTTACATTAAATCCGTTAAATTGCACTGCTGAAAATGATGAGGTTATATATGGCCTTAAGCGATCATTTAAAAAAAAAATTCTCTTTCAGGTTGAGTGGAAATATATGACTCGTTAATCCAGGGAAAAATCAGTTATGGCCTGAAGAGGAATCTTTCCTTCTGTCTGAATAAAACTGACGTTTGTGTTCCACACTACAGATCCAACAAACAAAAGTTAATTAATTTAGGCCAGCAATTCTTCTAATGCTTTTGGCAACACCCTAAGCCAGAGAAAACAAATTTAAGTATTTATGATGTTCCAAAATCTTAGAAGAGAATGGCAGCTGAACAGTCCAGGAAACTTTTTAAAAATCATGCAAAGAGCTGGGTCTGTACTGCATTCAGATTGCTGTACTTCCACTTATTTGCCAAATACCATTTGCATCTAGATATTTCTTCTTTTCCAGCTAAGTGATTCATATTGTTGCTTCCTCCCTTAAATTCTTACTGCTGCAAGGATCATGTCAATTTTATAACTGGTGCTCATTTGTTATTTGTGAATTATACCAATAGCTCGCAGTATGTTTAGAAACATAAATCAGCATACACATTTTACACGCACACATATAAAGAGAAAGAGAGAGCGAATATATTAGCAAGACAATAATGTGTCGTAACATTTACCAGTCGCTTGCCAGAATCAATTCCTGATGTGATGAGTGGACTAATTTCCCCAGAGACAGATCATGCTGTATCTTGTGTGGCTGCAGTCTTAATGCCCTGCGAATGAAGCACAGCTCCTCTACCAAGCCTGGAGATGTAAAACACCACCTCAAGCTCTAAGCTGGCTTGTAACAAGTGTTCGTGTTTGGTAAACGTGTTTAGTACTGCTGCAGCTAATCCTGCGCAAAATATTTCTTAAATGAGATGCATGAAATTTAGTATTGTGTTGCCTTCTACATTCCAGTAACATCTTTAACTTTCATTTAAAGGTTATTTTAATTATTTATATCTTTTTTTTTTTCCCAATAATGGAGTCATACATAAGTCTAGGCTTACAATTAAGTCACGTTCTACCATGCTGAATCCTTGGGCTTCATCCTCTCCCCTCCCACTGGCTCCCAGTCTAAAGTTGCGTAGTGTTAAGTCACCCTCAGCTTCAACCACCTATCTTTAAAATGGCAAGAATAGAGCATTTTCTTGCCCTGTTCCATGTAACCAGTTTGTAAGCACAGGCTCTAAAAAGATGTGTGGCACACTGCTTAGCACAGAGGGAGCTCGGTCTTGCTCAAAGCTTCCAAGACCGAGCACGTGTCTTTCACTACACACATAAGGAGATAGAAGATCAGGACCCTCCACCCCTGTGTTCACAGCCTCCGCGTTACCTACAAAACCAGCTTCAAGGTGGCAAAAGCTGCCCAGGCCCACAAAGCCACCCACGAGGAGAGCCTGTAAGAAAATCTACCTCCCATTCTGTAGGAGCTCATCCAAATCAACCCACTTCTGCAAAACTTCTTGACTTACACAATCCCATTTCATTCAAAAACTCTCCTTTATCTCTATTCGACACATTCCATGTTTTAAAACAGAGCTGCACAGGGACTGCAGACAAGAAAGAGCTTTGTATTTGAAAGATGCAAAGCTGAGGCAGCCGAGTTTGATCCAGAAGAAAACCCAAGGCTCAGTAATAGCAGAAAGAACCGTTCTTGCTTATGAAACCAAAAAAAATGGCAATTCTGAGGGACTGGGCACAGGTGTGAAGACTGGTGACCTGAGATGCAGATGTGTCTGAACTCTTCCGCTCCCCGTATGGAGCACGGCACATACAGCACCAGGGCACACTACTCCTTGTGAGCTTGACACATGCTCCAACTTCAGTAACCAAAGTAGGAGGGCTACAAAGTTTATGCCGGCAAAACAAAATGACAGATAACTCAGCCAGCCTAGCAGAACCACTATAATAAGTTTAATCAGCAATTATTTCCAAAGCCCCAGGCAAAATTTTATAGGATCCCTATACCAGGACATGTTAATTCCCCAGCTCGATTCTGGCAGAGAACAAGCATTTCTCACCCCATCTCCAATGACAAAAACTCCAGACAGGAACCGATCACTAGTAGCCTGCGGTTAGGAAAAAAGAAAAATCTCCTATATGAATGTTTATTTGTCTGAAGGACTTTAACCCAGCGAAGTCCTTGGTGCCAGCCCCTGCAGCAGTGCATCAGCTCATCGGGTGATTCACTGCCCTGCTGCTCTTCCCACAGGGGAGTTTGCAGGACTTCAGAAAGGACTGACCAGAAACTGCAGATACAATATAGAAATACAAAAATCTTGTCACAGAATATTCTCAAAACCTAAAGGAAATCAAGTGGAATGACTGGAGATATGGGTCTCAAGATGATGAGGACGAATAGTCTCCAGAGATGGGGACAAACATTTAGCAGGGCCTGTTGTGACAGGACAAGGGCTGATGGCTTTAAACTAAAAGAGGGAAGATTCAGACTACATAAAAGGAACCAATTTTTTTTACAGTGAGGATGGTGAGACACTGGAACAGGCTGCCCAGAGAGGTGGTAGATGCCCCGTCCCTGGAAACATTCACGGTCAGGTCAGAGGGGGCTCTGAGCAACCTGATCTAGTTGAAGATGTCCTTGCTCATTGCAGGGGGGGTGGACCAGATGACCTTTAAAGGCCCCTTCCAACCCAAAGTATTCTATGATCTGATATGGAATGATGAAGAGAGGCATATTTTATTATACCTTCAAATGAAAACAATAGTTCTGCAAAAATAATTCAGGAAGGTAAGAACTGGGTATGCTCATAAAGGAGAAAATTATAATGCTAAACACTCACAAAATCCTTTTATATTTACTTCTCTCAAGACAGACACTTGTAGAAAGTGTCAGGAAGGAAAAACTTTGTAAAAATTACTATGGCTAAGGTAAGTACGGAAAAATACATTAATTATTTGTTTATATGGCTATGAAGCCTACCATAACAATTTTCTAAAAAAAGAAAGCAATGCCTTTTCAAAATTAGCATATACTATGCCTCTGGATTTTGTCCTTAAGTAAAACAAGGGCCAATATTTAAAAAAAAAAATACATCTATATATAAAACAGTTTATGTAATTTATTTAAAAACCAACACTCAAAACAAAGTTTACCAAATGGGGAGCCTCAGACTTGTCCAAAAACCAGAGAGGGGCATTGCGTAATACTGATCTGAGATGCATTTCTTGAAAATGGCAAAGAACAGAGATGTAACACAATACTCAGCTCTACTGGGCCCTGGAAGAAAGCCTTTGAGACAGGAAAATCAAGAGAAGCACTGAGTTTATACGGGAAAGTCAGAAAAGCTGAATATATTTCACCTGCTTAACAGAGGTGCATAGGAACCTCCTTATATTGAAGAATGACAGGATTAATTCAGAAAATTAAAAGGGTTGGGGAAATTATTAGGAATGATAGAATAAAACTGTTGAGGGCATGAATTCTGACAAAAAAGGTATTAGAGTATGAAACAATTTCCAAAAGAAAATGACAGAAGCATCATTGCCAATGACAAGCCTAATAGTATACCAGGCAAAAATCCTGAAAATAAAGACAGGCAACTTCTGCATTTCCTAATTAGAAACAGTACCTAATTTACCCTTGCGCAGATAAATAATTTTAAAAAATAAGAAGAGATAGGTGGTGATTAGCTGTCAGACAGAAGTCAACACAGATCTGCACAACTACTGATAAGACCTCTGCTACTCAATGTATTCTTAATCAAAGTAGGAAAAAGTAAAGTAAAAGGAAAGTGAAAATATGGGCTGATTGCATTAAAGAGTTACATTTATGAAGGGTCATGCACATGGAAAAAAATAAATCCTAGTGTCACAGGTGAAATAACAGGCTCTGATCTGACCACTAACACTTGGGAGTATAATTTTGAGATTATCATCATATTTCAACTACACTAATAATATACCTCCCGACTACACCCACGGCCATCAGCCCATCAAAAGCCCATCTCCACAAACCCAGAGGAGCAGAGGCACAGCAGCAGGCAGGACCCCAAACCAAGGATTCCTACTGAAGAACACCCCATCCATGCCAGGAGAACCTCCTCCAGTGTCCAGGCGGGGAGCCTGGCAAGATGAGTCGTGAGGAGCAGTCCTACTCACCACCTTTCAGACTAAGGAGGGCTGCTACCTCAGGGTGTGGGACACAGGACAGCATGAAGGGAAGGGACATTTGGGGAATTGCATCAGGTTTGTGAGTGTGCAAGCACTAGCAAAGACCAAGCTGGGGAGCAGAAGTGGCCTGGGAGTGAGGGGTTTAGAGTGGGTCTCCAAGGGCTGTTCGACCTGGCATGACGTATTTTCCTCCGATATAAAAATACATGTTTTCAGACAACCATCAGCTATACACTTAGCAGTCAAAACAAACCAGCAGGTTATAAGGAGTTATGCAGAAGAGAGAACAAAATGAGGGACAAGCTTAACACTGCAGATAAACCCACTGTGGGCCTGCACCTTGAATGCTGCCTACAGCATACATTTCAGTAATTAAAGGGTGCTTCTCAGAACTTAAAAGGGGCTTACAAGAAAGATTGGGACAAACTTTTTAATGGGCCCCATTACGATAAGACATGGGGTAATGGTTTTAAACTAAAGGAGGGTACATTTAGACTAGATATATGTAAGAAGTTTTTTTCCAATGAAGGTGACGAAATACTGGAAGAGGTTGCCCAGAGAGGTGGTAGAATGCCCCATACCTGGAAACATTCAAGGTCAGGCCAGAGGGAGCTCTGAGAAACCTGGTCTAGTTGAAGATATCCCTGCTTATTGAGGGGGGTTCAACTAGATGTCCTTTAAAGGTCCCTTCCAAGCCAAACCATTCTATGATTCTATGATACAGTTCTGCTCCCTGTCCCCACAGAATCAATGGTTAAACAGCTGGAACTGCTGTCTGGAAAGGGGATGAAAGAGCCAGGATATAATAGTAGCGAGTAAAATGCACAGGAGGCATGCCCAGGATGGAGAAGGATCAGTCATATCTCTTGCAGCCCAAGATCTAGGAAGCAAACAATAGCATATTCAAAACGAACAAATGGAAGTCTTCTTCACACAACTGGGATCTGAGCTGTGGGACTCTGCCACAAGATACTGTGAACACTAAAACCCTACAGCCTTGAAGGCAAAGGCCCAAGAGATTTATGGAATTGAAATGCAGTAAGAGTTAATCATCACACAAAGATCACCAGTATCTCAGGAAAATATCCTGAGTCACATACCATTGAAGGGTGGGAAAGGAGGGATGGGGAGGTGGGGAAGGTCATTACCTTGTTGCTGCAGTCTTCTCCAGCTCATCACTTTTGACCACTGTCAGAAATGAGGTGGGGTTAGATGGACCTCAGGTCTAACCCAGTATGAGTAATTCCTACGTTCTGTTCTTATTTTGTTTTTAAATAAAAAATGAAACACAGTAATAATACATAGGACAGCTCCACATAGTGCTGATACTTTTCTAGCTCTGTAGACAGAGCCATTTGAAACTTCTTCCCTTTTTTTGGTCTGCAGTTCCTTTTTTCACCTGGATCATTTCACAGACCAAGGCCAGAGAGAGGGCCAACACAAGAATTGCCACACCAAGGAGAACCAACATCCTTCTCTTGGGAAATGGAAATCCTTCTTCTTCTTCAGGCAGCTGGAGAAAACAGGAATTGGAAAAGGCTGCCAGTTTAGACAAAGCTGCTATTGACAGGACAGTCACATGGAGCCAAAGAACCCCTTGCCTTGATATGGGGTGTTTGCAACCTGTGTTGCCTGTAGCCCTTGCAGTACAACTTCTACTGGACAGCAAGATAAAAAATAACTCTGTAAAACGGCTGAATGGACACCAGCTGACTCTGACAGCGAAACCAAAATTCATGATTCATTAATTCCACAAAAACATCTGCCTCACCTGAGCCTGACCTCCTGCGTGACAGGGGAAATCCAGTCCGTACCTCCTCACACCCACGCTTACGGGAGATACACCTCCTTTTTCTCCACACACCGTATCCACCCTGGTCAAGCACCATGACACAAACTGTATCTGCTCCAAGAAACACTTAAAACCCCAACCACCTACCACAACGTCAGAGAAAGGAGAGGTGGAATTTCATTCAGCTAATTTTTAAACAGTTCTCCGCTTAGGTAAAAAGCACAGTATAAACTTCAAACACTTATCTAAAATGCTGCAATTATACTCAGCCACCTCAGGCAAAGCTTCGGGAAGCAGCAGAGACTATTCACTCCTACTGGAGACACCAACCCAGTCATCACCACAGCACTTTGTTACTGTTATTTAAAAGGACAGAGTCTAGACCAAAGACACAGAATCAGCAAATCCAAACTCAAGTTCAATGAAGTCAGACAATGCAAATGCCTGCAAGTAAATAAGCAATAAAGGGGAAGAAAAGAAAAATGAAAAAAAAAAAAAGAAATAAGTATTTCAAACAGTAAACATACACTCACACAACTCACTGTCAATAATGACAGTATTTCAAAGAAAAAAATCTACAAGACAATAACTACTGATTGAAAACAGCTTTCAACAGACAGACGTTGAGTTTGGTCAAGTAAGAGCTCTAGTGCATGAAAAGACAATAAGCATACATAATAAGAGACTTCAATAAATGGAATCCACTGCAAATTCCAAAAATTAAAGCCAAAATAGCATTAAGATATATTTAAAATACAAAAGGTAAACAAGGATACTTATCATAAAATTTTGAGAGAATCCAATTTATCTATTTTTCAAGGGGAGCAGAACAAAATGCTCTAAATCCTGACTGAAGAAAAGCCCTCTGATACAAACTGAAGCTCACCACGCTTAGGATCTGACAGACAACTGGGAGAAGGTAACTTTCAGAACAGGCCCAGATTTTCCAAAGCTACACAGAAGTGGGATTCTTGATGTGTACAAACCTTGAGTCTACCCCTGAGACAAACCATCTTCCAAAGCCCTCCAATGCAAACACAGGTAACAGGGAAACAGAATTACTATGCACTATTGCAGAACGTGGAAACCCAAGACAGGGCCATCTGTTACTCTCCTGCAGTAACAGACAGGACTTTCAGCAAGATAAAGGAGCACATAGGGATCAAACAACGTTGCACCTGGTTTGGGCACTCTTTACACAATCCTTGCCTAGACTTCCATTTTCTTCTCAGATGTTTAAAAACAGTCATCTGTAAAAGCTCAAATAAAAAATGCAAGAGGAGTGGATTTTTTTTAATTTTTTTTGCAGGTGGTTGTGGGCAACCAAGTATTTCCTTCATCCAAACTAGCAGTGAAAATACTCATTGCTTTACAGCACACACGGGGGTCAGGAGAAAGTGGGAATCGTGAGACCATGCAGCACCTCAAAGCAGCGCACAGGAAGCCCTGGAAAGACAGTTAGTTAGCACTGAGACTCAGCTAATAAACCTCACTGAAAGCCTTGGCACAGCATCGTTCCTTTATGACACAGCATGTTCGTGTCATCCTGAAATGCAGATACAGCTTGCTGACACTGAATTTCCGATTGAATTTTGTTTCCAGCTAAAAATAAAAAAAAAAATGCAACTGGGAAGCAGTGCTTTTTTGGCAATAATTTTTATATGCACATACACACATTTGTGTGTGTGTTCACACGCTTATCTACATAGTCAAAATCCCATTTTATTTTGCAGTTCTGGCATAAAACTTCAGCCAGCTGTATTCTTGACAATTTACTTCCAAAAGAATTGTGAGCTTAAGAAAAATAAACCAACAATAGAAAACACACACACAAAGTGACCAAGTATTGCCCAGAAGTGGGAAATCTACCCATGGTGTTAACAACATTGAAACGTTTCATTTGCAGTCTCTAGCATTAAGTGTGATGCTAGAAATAGCCAGGAATTAATGAACCATTCTGTCCTTGAGATTAGGTTAGCCTCCATAAACGGTAAGCAGTTGATTTCAGAATATGTAAGAATAAATCTTACCAACACGTAGCACTAGCTAGTGTTTTAATAAGATCTTACTCTCAGATGCAGCTCCTGATGAATCCTAGCTGCAAAGCAGGAGAACAGCATCTCTTCTTGCAGATACCACCCAAATCTCTTCTTCTGAAGTCACCCGAAAATACGTATTTCTCTCTCACATAGACAGAATGCAAGAACAACAATGCGATTTACATGGCCACAACTAAAACCAATTCAGCACACCCAATCAGTACACAGATTAAAATATAAAGGTGCCTGTTACTTAGATATGTTTCTGCCTCATTTCCACAAAATATTCTGTATGAACTTTTGCCACATGCTAGCAGTCAAAACCAGTCAAAAAGAAGCACGACTGGAAAATAAAACCCACCACAGCACAATTACATTTAAAAGCTTGAGATCTGTATTTTTCTTTTTAAGTGTCATACAGATAATCTTTAATAGCTTAAAATGAAAGAAACCAGAAGGGCAACTTTATTAATCTTTCCCTTACTGCAAAGGAAAAACTACAAAAGACAGGGAAGAATTAGTAAGATATTATTGTAGAGTGTTGTCTTTAGCAGTATGATGGAAATTACAAAAATCAAAGTTGGTTAATAACAAGAATTTCATTAAAGCTATTTTTCCTGAAGGAAAGGGAATAATGAATATTTGAGTTTCTGAAGCAGATCCTAGCAGAAGCAGAGACTGACAGGTGAATGCAAGCCCAGCAGAAGCACAGGTAAGAGGATTTGGAAGAGAACGACAGAAGAAGGCCTGCCCAAAGGACAGATGTAAATGTTAGAAACAGAATCTGTCACTTAGCCACTACAAAAATTAAACCTAACAGGGCCAAGTAACTTGCTCTGTAAACTCCGAGCAAGCAAAAGAGCTGGCTGCCAGTCCAAGAACAGGGCAATCCAGTCGCAGTCTATAAATGCAAACCCAAGTCCAGCTGAGTTTGCAGCTTGTCTACTCTCAAACTACCAGCAGTAAGCAAGGATGACAGCCAAAGCTAAAGCCAGCAGCCAGCTCTCATATAAAAATACCCACGTGTGGTCTGAATTAGCTGTATTCCTGAGCAGCGCCCTCCCCCAGGATTGTGACAGTGCTCAGTATCAGCAGGTAAAAGAAAACACTTAAAATACTCAGACAAAATTTCAGATAGACAAGGCTCATGATGCTTATTACGTAAGCAAATAATGCATGCTAAAATTGCTTTAAAATCATTAGGAAATTAAGACAGTCCATGCTGAGCCCTTTACCCACTATACCTGTTAATTTAAAATATTATTAAACACAGTGCAGGTCTGATGTCAAACAGCCCGTGTTTTTCAAAGTGCTTGATTTTCAAAATATTTGTAACTATACTTCTCAGAAATGCTAAACTACTTTTTTACAGCAGCATGGTCTTTTTATATTTTTATTTTGGTTCATCTAATAATTTCGTAAAATTATGGTTTTTCAAAAAATCATGTAGGCGTTGTACAGTAAGTTTTTTCTTTTTGCACCCCCTCCAATTTCTGAATGCTAGTTTTGAAATATATTAATCAAATGACATGTTGCACAAAATAAGCAATAACCAAGAAAACTCTGCAAAAATACTTTTTGTTGATGCTTTTGGGAAGCTTGTCCACAGACCCACCATCCACAGATAAATCTGGCAAGGGAACTCAAGCCTGGGATGGGCCCCCCAGTCACATCAGCCTGGGACTATAGGGACAAAGACAGAAAATGTTGTTTTCAGCTGTGGGTAACAGATCAGGAGCTAAAAGGGACATGGGGGAAACTGTTCTGTCCATGAGACAAATGGTGCTGTAACAGAACCCAAACATTCAGATTGGAGCAAGGTGCCCAAGAGCATTGCAGGAACAGAAGCTCAGAAAACTGGGAACCAATGAGCAAACAATTAAGTGAGAAAGAAAATAAAAGACTCGAGAGCTTGTTAGGAGCTACAGTGAGAAGGCAGGAAAACGAAAAGCCTGCATTTCTCACACAGAATGGGAACCACTGGAAGGGGAGCCAGTAAAACCGTGAACATCTATGAGGCGGGATCCGAAGGCTACAGGAGGCAGGACTCCAGAGTGAGCGTCCATGTGTTGGTCCTCCTACCACCCTGCACCACAATCTTCAGGGTAACCCTTCATTTCCCCCCCAAGAAATCCCTGCATCCCAGCTTCAAGCAAGACTGATCCTGTCCTATCCTGTCTCCATCTCTTTTTCCCAAAGCCTGAAACCAGCTGCCTACAGGGACTCCCTGCACTCTGCCAAAGCCTGAACGCAGCGGCAACAAAACTTTTACCTAATGCTGCCATCTGATAAGCAGCGTGGAAAAGCGTCTCAGCAATGGCCTCAAAAATTAACAGAAAAGGTTGATTTTAAGCTGTCAGTTCCTTGGTTTGCCACAAATACAATGGAGATGATAAGAGTTTTACCTAGCCTCAGAAAACATTAAGTCATCAGATAACTTTGCAATGAGAGCCCACAGAATTCATTAGAAAATGAGTAATTCTGAATTTGAAGAGTAATATTTGAATAATGAGGCACTGGCCACATCCTGACCAATGACAAGGAAAATAAAAATATTCGCTAACTGCTCTGAAGCAATCACTATTCATCTTTGCACTGAATACCAAGGTGGGGCTATATACAGCAATATATATCACAAAAATATACAGTAAATAAGGAATGTTTGTAAACACGTGCTCAGAGTGGTCTGACTACTGCCTTTTTCCAAGGCAAGTTTGACTTTACTCCCTCTGTAAAATTTTGCACGCACAATAAACACAACACAATGGTCTGAATTCAACCATGCTTCTAAAGAGCAGCTAAATTAAAAAACAATTTAGAGAAGAAAAGAGACCAAAATTGAAACAGGAAAGACATTTTCCTCCCAGAGACCTGTGATAAAGGCAGATTCTGCCTTTTTAGCAGTGATAAGGGCAGAAAGCACAACTGACACAGCAGGACAGCAGCTGTAGGACGTAACACAAGCAGCTGTAACAGCAGCAGCAGAACCAGAGGAGTTTGCTTCCCCACTGATGAAGAATTCCACTCCTCAAATCCCACCACACACTTCCCTCTGCCCCTTCCTCTGCTACTGACACTCTTCCACCCTATCACACTTGAACCTCATCTCCACATCCCCCACGAGGCAAGCTACTGTATGCTGTGGCCAGTTCAGAGCTACATACGTACGGACTGCTAGCCCACACGTGCCAGGTGTCAGCCTATCAAATAAAACATGTAATTTTAATGACTACCTTAAAGATGTATTAATTTGTACCTCTTTGCTCTACTCAGCCTCCATTACGTAAGAAATTTGTTGGAACTTCTCGATGAGATTTCTACCTCTTTCCCAAAACATGGTTGAGTATTAGGCTGAAGGTTTTAAAATTTTTTTACTCCCAGTTAAGCCAATACCAAGATTCAGTCCCCTGTGGTGACGGGAGTTCACTGCCAGTGGACACTGCTACTTGGTGGGACCAATCTGTAAAATCCTGTCTTGCTCTGAGGCACACCACCTTGACACGTGCAAGAGCACTCACAAAAACCCACCTCCAAGAGCACACATGTTTACGAAGCACAGATTTGTGAAGCCCACTTGATCGATACCAGTACTGCCGAGGCACATTTGTTCTTGTACGTTGTGGCTGTGGCCTTCAGGCTCAGAGCCCTGAAAAAAACCACACAGAACCTAATGATGCCTGGAGCGTAGCTGATGCCACATGATTTCTCCTGAGAACTTCTATGTATTTACCTATTTATTTCCTAGAACAAATTTCCCCATTCGTGCAGTTGGTGTAACAGTTTCTTTTGTGAGCAAAGCCTCTGCTCCATATACTTCAGGGAAATGAATATGAAACGGATTTTTCTTCCTCAAACCTGTAAGGTTTCACGCATTGCCTGCTTTATTCAGAAGCTCCTGTTCTACTTTAATTGCGTCGTCCCAAAGCAGAGAGGAGAGTAATGCCAGGTTCCTCTGCGAGTCCTAAGGGGAAATGTTTACTAAAAGGGCTCTTTATCAGCTCCTGCTCATTTTAGATGCCAAGAATTTTAATTACATTTTTGGCCTTTATCAGAAAGTATTATTTTTTTTGCATTAGATAACTCTTTTGCCTTGAAAGGATAAAAACAAGAATACCTGGATTTGTTGATGGCAGTCTCCTTTCTTAATATTGTTGAATTACTCCTCTTCTTGGAAGTGAGGGGGTTGACTTCTATTCCTTACTAGATGGGAGGGGGGGGGAACATAGATCATAGAATTTGTATCAGTTGACCTCATTGTCTAGGATATCTCTTCACTAGAGTGAAAATCAGCTTCTAGCCACTCTGCAGGAACTACTTTCTCCTGCAACTCTTTCATAATTAGCACTACCTATCATTACAGTTGCTACTAACTCACAGCATTGGACTTCTGTAGGCATCTGTTTCTTTGCCAGATCCTAACTGGACTGAAATCTGTGCTAATTATTTGCCTCTGGGTGATTGTTGCTCCTACTGTTCTTGTTTCAACCAAATGGGTCAGACAGTTGGAAGGATTTTATCATACTTGAAATACAAGTGAATATACCTGAAGTCATATTTTTCCAAAATATCCAATGCCTTTTCTTTAAAACATCCTCTTAATTTACAAGCTTTAAGGTAAGAACTTCCAATTTGCATCACAAATGTGTCACGGAAAAATACCAAAATTTAACTATAGCACAAAACCAATCACAACACAAGGTATTTGAACGTGTTCATTAGAAAGAATTTAGCACGTTGATTTCTCAGATTTCTAATGCATGGCCCTAAGAAAGTATTAGCCTTGATCTCATTAAGCATGCTGTATTCCAAGACCACAAGGTCAAAACTGGACTTTTCCTGTAAGAATCACTGCCAAAAGCTTTATACTCCCATACAGAAGGTAGGTGTTAGAACACACACAGTAGTGTGATCGTTATGACCACCACCAGCAGCTTGACAGCAAACATGAAGAATATAGGAAAACAATTATCAGACCAGGGTAAGGAAAAAATTATTAGCCAGGCATGGACTGAAATGAAGCATCAGGCTACAAAGGAAACTTGTAAGGTTCGGGATTATGGGACTCGGGGGTCTAAAACTGTTCTACGAGCAGACAGGTTGTTTGTATGGAAAGCAGCCTGTGACTCACTGCCGTAGACCTGGACTGCAAGCCAGGGACAGTGACTTCCTCAAGTAAGAAAGCTCCAGGGTTAACTATTGTGTTGGCATCATATGAGGTTGAGAACAAGGACACCTGATATTTGGGTAAAACAACAGAACTGGGCAGCAACAAATGTTTTATTGAGGCTTGGACAGCAGGTGGGAGCCAACTGCTGATTGTGGCTGCCCACCCACTCGGACACAACCCTGCTGAGCGTGTGGGAGCGCGTGTGTGTGCCTGGGGCATTGTCTAATTGTTTCAAAGACTAGTCTGTAGCGATTTATGGACCAGCAGTGATTCATGAGCCACAGGCTGAATAACACTAGCTAAAATGACCTTTTCAGTCCCTTTCTGGCATTTTTCCTCTTGACTCTACGTAGATGCAGCAGTTTGTCCATACACTCTGCTATTGTTGTACTGGTGGAGGAAAAAAGGCATAAATTATGCCCAGATAACAACGAGCATACATCTTATTTAGTTTGTCTTCACCATCATTACAGTACAACTTATTTATAATGCCTGTCTAAAGAGGCAACTCAATAATAAGGAAAAAAAAGAATAAAAGATGGCAGAAGAGAGGGGAAAAAACAAAGATAACAGAGACAGAGAAAGGAAAAAGAAGGAGACTAGGTGAGATTGAAGAGGGAGAGCGGTTCAGAGAGCCTTTGCTATTCAGAAGCAGGAAGGGGAAAGCAGGGAAAAGCCCTGAGATGACAAATCACAACAGAAAGCTTTTCCTACTTGAGATTCTGTGCATCTCAAGTAAATCAACAGCTGAAATTGTTCAGGAAATTTTGTAGCTATTGCTGGAAATTCCTCCTGCGCTGGGTGCAAACTACAGCAATTGGTGCCCATTAAGCTGCTGAAACCAAGAGCTCCCTGCCCAGTACTGCCGGGCATGCTCCTTCAAGCTACAAACCAGGCCAACTGCAGAGTAAAATCAAAATACATACAAGCTACTATATTGATTTATTATTCATTTTCCATAAATAATTGCTCACAAAAAATTTTAAACTTTTAACACCATGGCTGCAACAATTCCAACTATTCCAGTTTCTGGAATAGCAATGGTCTTTTATACTTGGTCTTCTTTCTAGAAGTTACCTCTCTCACCACTAACGATGTATACTATGCTGGTATAATCAGATGGTATTTTTCTTCATTACCTTCTTTCTACAGTGCCACTGAATTTATGCTTCTGGGTTCAAACAGTAAGTCCACATCTTGTCAGCAATATTAACTTTATTATTAATCCTTACAGCTAGAGCTAAAAGTTTTCCAACAAATTACTGATTTGTCAAAAATTAAATGTTTCAAGGAAAAAAAAAAACCACATAACCTTAACATACAGAAAGTATTATGAAAACCTATACATAGATTCTGCTCATTTTTATGTTGAGCTGCTGGATCCATGGCTTTAGGATACTCCAAATCTAAAGCTCCTGCTTTAGATTTTAAAATGATTTGGGCTTTCAGGGATTCCTTATTCCCAGCCACAGAGCTTTGAAACCCACAGCTAGAATTGTAGCTCTAGCTGGAATAACTTCCAACTCGACGACAAGGAATCTGGAAGCAGAGAGCCTTCAGTCTCAGCCAGAGGTCCCCAGATTTTCCAAGCTCTCCAATAAATGGGCAGAAATACTCTCCTTCTACCTCCTTCTCTTACCCATCTTCTCAACAGTCAAGCTACCTTACTGTGATAAATAAATTTAAATATATATATATTCATTCCACAGAAAGCGAAACAAAACATTTAGCTCAAACAATAAGAAAAATCTTAAGTCACCAAAATAGAGTCTTCATCTTGAAGCTAAAAAGTTACAAGGTTCATACATATGCAACTCAGTAGGGAAGAGAAAAGAGAAAAAAAAATAAAAATAAAAAAAAAAATATATGATCTGCTTTATCAGTGGTTTAATTGAATTAAAAGAAATGTTCACGGACAAGATGTGACTTTCCTTAACTCCATGAACAGCTTCAATCAGTTCCTATGAACAGGAAGAACTAAAAATGTGCTTAAATTAGGAAAAAGTGATCTTCCAAAAATAGAAAAATACAGAAAAACATTGAAGACCAACATGAAAGATGGCTGATTGATGAGATTAATAATTCTTGCTTGATCAGTAAACATTTTAAAGGATAATGAAGAGTGACTACGAGTAATATCAGGGTACCTGGGGAAAATTAATAGAAGGGTAACATAATGGTAGAGGACCAGTGGACAATCCAGTGAGGAGCTCTGCTCAAAGAACAACAGTGGCTCCAAAAGCAGTGAGGAGGATGGATATGTGAACAGTAGGAGGGAAAAATTCCAAGTTTACAGTATGGTACATCTGTATCTGGGCCTTGGTCTTAGGCTGCAGGCTCCCAACTTCAGAAACGACACTGACCACGTACACAGGTATGAAGGAGAGGCAAGCAACATGCACCCAAAGCATAGCAGGCCTCAAAGAACCATGGACATGGTGGAAACAATGAACATAGACAGCAGCGGCAAGGACAGATACAGGTGAGGGCATACCCCTGTGGGTAACTTCTGTTTACCCGTTCTCAAGAAAACCAGAACATTCATCAGAATTATCAAGTAATAAGGTAAAGACTTTCTTTACACAATGCAAAATTATACTGCAAATTCAATTTCCATACAACACTATTTAGACAACCGATTACAGGATTAAATCGGGCATTTGTGGAAACAACATTCACACTCACTTTCTAATAGTAAGCAATTCAATATAAACAGAAGCTTCAAATGTAATACAAATTCTCAAACTTCAGGACAATAATAATTTCTAACCAATATCCCCAGGAGGAAGGTTACCCTGCATTTCACTGCTACAGAGTTTATTGCCTTGAAGCAGAAAATACCAGACACGGTCACAGACAAAGTAGATGAAAAGGACCTCTGCCCCAATGAACATGGAAAACAGCGTGTTTTGAACTGTTTGAACATTATTTTCTCATTCCTTTTCTTTCTGTTAAAATAAAAATCAAACATCACCAACAAAAAAGATGCATTGCAATAGCTGAAGATTGTTAGAGGAAACAACAATGAAATGTTATGAAGCCATTAAAAAAAAGACTAATAACATGTGAAGACATCAAGGTCAGCATAACAAGTGGAAATACAAAATATTATATAAAATAGGGGCTTAGTCAGGGTTACTTAGGTTACTAGAAAAAAAGGCTTTTTAAAAATAAATACATTATTTTAATATAACTACAAATAATAAAATGCAAACACTTATTTTTATTATGTTTATGAAAACACTTCACCAAAAAATTGAAATATTTGAAGAATGATCTGAGATATAACCAATTTCACTTCATGGATTTTTGCTTATTCCTAAGCTTAAATATCCTAATTTTACTTTTAATGAATAAAAATGAGAAACATTTCAAAACAAATCATTATTTTGAATCTCAAAGTATGCTTACACAGTCTATACTGTGTGTAAAGAAGCAAATGAAGGAGCCGCTAGACCTTTAAGTTCTTCTTTTCTCTAATCAAAATGACATTTTGTTAGTATTTCCTTGAACAGGCAAATATTAGCTCACATCTTTGAGCACCACAGCCCAATCCCTATTCACTGTGTAACATTTTGCAATGTTCACTTTTTGCTTTCATTTTTTGCTTAGTAAAACATCTTATGGAGCAACACTAATCAACCTAGAGTTCTAATCATTGCCAATTTAATATGGCTTCTATGGCAATATATTTGACCTGTTTGCCAATTTGTGTTTTTCACTTTGCCTTGAAGATTCAAATTCTTCCCATAACTTCCTTAATTCATTGCAACCTTGGAATACCACAAAAAGGATCAATTGTATAAAACCGCATTCCAAACTCAGTTTTAGAAAAAGCAGGACACGATGCTGATAGCTGAATGCTGAAACTAATGTAAAAACTGTTTATTTCTCTTTACCAGATGATGCCCATAGCTTAAGGAAAGCTGAAGGGTGGTCATGTGGAAAGCAAGCAGTACCTGCTCAGGTCAGGCAAATGCTCTCTGTTACACAGTATTGGGGAAGAAGCCGAGGTATTTAAGTCCGTCACCATTGAAAAGACAACCCTAGAAGCTCAGTAAAACTTGAATCTCAGTAAAATTTCAGCAGCAAAACCTAAAAGTTTCTGAAATTGGTCTGAGACACCATCTCCAGTGTAGTCCAAATTACCGGGACATCAGGAGGAAGGGTGAACATTGCCAGTGAAATCAGTCTCTTACAGATGAACTCAGAATCACAGAAACATTTCAGTTGGAAAAGACCCTTAGGATCATCAAATCCAACCATAAACCTCACGCTGCCAAGTCCAACTTGGTACTATTCTCCTGTACGTGTTTACTGACCTTGGCGTTCACATCTTAGTATTAGCCGAGCAGACTTTTTACAAGATTGCGTGTAAATGCTTGGGCTTACATGCAAATGAAAAAATTGTCTCCTCTCCTCTGTGCAACTGGGATCATAGATTATCAGCCCCCGAACTCTGCAACAGCAGATCATAAATTTGCTCCTGGAAGATCAAATAAGCAAATGTGCTTTTATTCTTTTACACAGCACCTCAGTTCAAGGGGAATGATGATATTTTCATTATGAAAATAATGCCTCTCCCCCCCGCCCCCAGTTGGAAATTTATGTTCAAATGACATTCCTTGAGGACTTTTTTTTTTCCAAAGAAACCTTCAATAAACACATTGAGATGCACCAGTAGAACAGGAAACTAGCACACACAAATATTCATACGGTTTCATGACTTCTACACCAATGATCCTTACTGTTGCAATACTGAAGTCTGTTCAGAGACAAACGCATATGAGTATTTTCTGTTAACAGAGAATGATTTTTTTTAACTGACTAGAAAGCTACAGAGCACTAGAAAAATATTTACAGCAGTGTTATACTGCAGAATAATATTGGGTTTATTATATTCAGGTTTTTTTTTTATTATTCAGCTTATTCTATGTATGGCAACACAGAAATGGAGTTTCCATTTGGCATTGGCTTCCTGCTTCTAAGGATGAGCAAGTGGACCTGCAATCCTTCCTCTGCATTTTATTCACGCAACTGCGTGTGTGTGTGTGTCCCAGAAAAGTCACGCCTCTTTTCCTTCTAGTTGTATTTTCTAACCAACTATTAAAGAGAAATCTCGTATAATTCCTGCACACAGGAAAGACTACAGACCACAGTGTTTCTACAGATGGAAGAACCAGACACGAGAGAGTTCAAACTGCAAAGCAGACTCCCACTGTGATCTTGCATCACCCACACCTCCATCCCATATTTTTTTTTTTTTCCACAAAATAATACCTGCTTGGCTGTAAAGAAGGAAGGCTAAGGTTTATAAACCACAGCTGAAGATGAAATGCGCTAATGAACTCAAAGTTCTCTCTTCTGCTGGACAAAGCAGAAAACATTAAGATTTGTCTGGGAGCATTTTATGACTTTCTTTGGAAATTTTAATATTTCTATTATTACTTAGCTTTCAGTAACACCTCCCCGGTGGCAAAGCATTTTCAAAGCACAGACAATACATTACAATTTCACAAAAACAGAGAGACTGCAATACAGAATCAAAGTAGTAAGGATTATCCAGAAGGACACGTATTTTAAACTGCCTGGGAATTAAGGTATAAAGCCCAAAAATAGCATCGCTGCTGTTTCTCCTCCAAACACCTTTCAATGTCAATTCACAGCAACAGCCCCACGGTGTTTAAATCCCTCTTTCTCAACAGGTGATCATCATCCAAGGCAGTACTCCAGCTACCAAACAAAGCCAAAACTGTACCTGTCCCAAATGACAGCAGCACAGGTAACAGACTGAAATCCTATTTCCAGTAAATTCAACAGAAAATTCGCACTGATTTCAATCAAGATGATACCCTGTTTTGTACAGTGATAACGTCTGCTTCCAGGGCTATTATATTCCAATACGCAGTGGGGAAAAGCTTGGTTTTTAGGATCCACACAAAAGATAAATTTGGAAAAATATAACTGACAATGTCTTCACTCTGACTAAGATTTCTCCTCCTGCTATGATACGTAACAAGCATTTTTGTGATAATGAATCAGGCAACTCTGAAAACGCAGTGGGATCTCAGACCTGTTCTGGTAAATGGTATGTGTCACTTTTGGTGATAAACCTACCGCCTCTGAGTACACACTTTTTGCACATTACTTTCATTCACAATGCAACATTTTTCAATGAGTGGAAATGAAAAGATGTTTCTCCACCAGAAAAAAAAAATATATAAAGCATCTTGCAGTTAAACACATTTAACTTCTCTTCCAACAAAGAACATGAGGAATAAGCAAAGGAATATAACCAACGAAAAATACATTTTACATGTTCTCTGGGGAAAAAAAAAGACAGGGAGAAAATTTACGATATTTTAAATCCCTTTTACTGGCTTTCTTGTTTCCCCACAAAACAGCTATTAGCACGTCACAAGAATGATCTTTAATTAAAGAAAATAAACAGTTTCTTTTTGAAATTATCCTTTGATCCACTTAAGCATATAAGTTATAAGCATAAATTTAAGAACTTCAACTTCAAAAGGATTATTCATTCTCAAGTATCCATACACATAAGCAACCAAGGTTTCAGTGGCCTTGATTTAGAGATCTTTTTGAGATTAGCATCAAATTAACTGGGACCACATCCACTTCCATTCATACAGTTGGAGCCTAGCAGTTATACTGAGTGTCATGTTTTGACCCAGAAAAAGATGTGTATGTTTTTAAATACTTTGCTGGATAAGGGACTCTGTGCAGGACAGTTTGCTGGTTCAAGCCTTTCACGTACATATTCTGCTGACAAGCAGATCTCTGACATATTATCAATTCATGACAAATTTTTGTTTTTCTTTTAATTCTTACTGTGCTATCGATTGAGGCAAAATGACTAATATTTGATTATCAACTGGAATCCACATGCAAATAATATAATGTATTTATTTGAACTGGGACGCTCAGATTCATTACAATAGGCTGAAATCGTTCTGTTTACAGAACACTGCCACAAACCATGACTTCAAAGCAATTCCAGGAAAGGTCCTTCACTTGTGCTCCCTGTGTATTGTACTTCACTAGTATGGTGTGCCACAAAAGGTGTATTTTTAAATATCATTAAAATGCTCACCTTTAATCTTGCAAATCCTTAAATGTGTGTAACTACATCCCCGAGTACCCTAATTGTGTAGGAATAACCTACAATTCAGTATAAAGTCCCCAGAAAATTACAATGCACTCACATAACTGCATAAAATCCAGAATTTGCCAACAGGACATTTAGAAATTCCACATAAACATACTAAATCTTCGTTTTAATAATTGAAAGCAAAACCATACAAATTACAAAAAGACACTTTATGCAATTATTACAGACAGAACTAAGGAAATAATAAGCAACACTTGAAACAAGTCAATTAAAGGCTACTTTTCAGTACTTTTCTTCTGAGTATTAGCCTAAACACCAAAGAGTTGTTCACTTTCAATCAACAGGTCCACCATGCCATTTTTTCTTTTTATGCTGAGTTTGTACTTTGCAGTTCAAAAAAGAAATTAAATGTGCCTAGCTACAAAAAAAAAAAGTGTCATAAAAATCTACTACCCATCATGGTAAAATCATAAAGAAGAAATGAGTGATAGAAGAGAAAAGAAATGTCGAAACTAGCCTAATGTATATATAGCTGGGAAAGAAAAGTATTAAACAAGTTTTTCAGATGACCTGGAACTCTGTAACTCAACTACAAGGATATTTCCTATATTTAAGTCACCTACCCAAGGAGGTTTTCATAAAATTCTCAGAGGTTGTGTTTTTTAAAATTACTTCAATTACTTTATAAAAAAGAAACATATGTATAGAAATATGGCTTTAGGCACTACTTGCATACTACCCTGATCTTTGATGAAAGCAGAAAATAGGATATAGAGCCAGCAGCTGAACCTTGTTCTTTTTCTTTGGTTTGAAAAATTTATATTTAATGACAGAGGGCAAGTAATCTGAAAATTAAGACTTTTCATATTAAAGTGTTCTGAAAAGCAAGAGTCAGTTCACACTAAATAGTTAAACAAATAGCAGTGAACATATCTAAAATGTGTCCAAGCAGAATGATGAACTAATAGAATATATAGCATTTATATAGTATTCCTGGGGTCTTGTGCGTTTTTTAATAAACAAACACAGATACCTGTGTATGCCTCAGTCTGTGGACATGTGGAAGGAACACCTTAGGCAGATAGGAAATTTCAAAAATGTTGGGGTTAGTACCTTCATGACAGACACAAGAGATAAGAGGCACCATAAGAAAAGCTTGAGTTAGTGCATCATTTTTGTCAGCAGCTGTAGTGGCAGTTCAGCTTGGGAGTACTAAAGCCTTGTAATATTCAAATGAAGATAACATGAAACTTAAGTTACAAGATGTGTTTGTTTGATAAGCAAACATGAACACACCAGAACCACCAGCCATGTTCTAACACGTGAGGCGGGGGGGGGAAGGGAAGGGTTTTTTTGGCTACTAATAATATTCCTGAATTAAGTATGTTATTGACTCACAAGAGCTACAAGTATAAAGCTACTGAATTATCCTTGTAAGTTATCCATTTCATTCATTCTCTCCCCTCTCCATACAGCCACCCACACCCCAGCTGAAAGCATTTAATCAACTGCTTCACTTTTGACATGCAAATCCTGCAAGTTTATCTGGCTCCTGCACATTTTGCAGTCCTAGTAAGAGGTGAAGTTAAAAGCACCACAAATTATAATTTCAAAATACATTTCTGTAAAAGAGGAGGCATGTTTCCTTGGTCCTGCCAAATTATGACATACGTAGAACCTTTTAAAACACAGTTTACTTGAAGCCTACATCTTACATACTGTTTGTTTGGTTTGGGAAAGGTTAGCATTACCAAAAAAAAGGTCAAGTAGTTCACGTGTATATTCCTCACACAGTTTGAAGTTTTATCAAATAAATCAAGTATTTCAAAAAGGCTCAGGCTCAAGTCTCATCACCGCCTTCAAAAGCATGGCAGTATTTACAAACCCACCAGAAAACGTAAAAATACGAACGAATAAAACTGGCAGATACACATGAAGGAGGCAAAATATTTTAGGGCAATAGTTTTCACTGACTTTTCAGAAGAGACCTTGGACTAAGAAATGGCCTCCACTAACAGCTACAAGGCCTCAGTAAATTTGCTGGCACCAGTGAATTAACCTCCATAATCCAGCAGAGTTGCATCCATTTACCGGGCAGTGAATTTCACTCCCCAGAGTATTTTCTGTGCAGCTACCGCTCTACTTTCCGCCCAGCTGTTGTGTAAATAATCCACTCCTAACACAAAAACAACCCAAATACTTCACTGAAAATGCCACTGAAATTAAACTTTTGTCAGAGCAGTAAAATGGTGTAAAATTCCACAAAAGCCTCACCTCAGCCTCAGGTCCCAAACCGGTCATGAGTGTGGGCACAAGAGAGGACAAAATCCTGCCGTTTATGCTGTAAAGAGGTATTGAGAACGCAGAGTATAGCAGGGAGCTTGATGCAACTTGCTGGAACCATCCTGGCTTTGCTTAGATGATGCCAAAAAAAATTTCTCAGGTGAGAAGTGGCACCTGTGAGCAGCAGCTCATTGCTGATCTTCAGTGACCAGGGGCTGGCAATGATGGTGAAAGACAGAAGCATCAGAGGAAACTCCTCTTTGCAACAGCAGTACAAAGGACACAGTATCTGGTCCACAGAGACAATAATCCAAACAGAAAAGAATAATATAATCCAAATAGTCCACAGGTGTGATGCTCCTATTTTAATAACAACTTTCAATAAGGCCTCCCCTCAGCAAACACCATTGCTCTGAACCACAGGCAGTCACTACCCCAAGGACCCAATGCACCTTCTTTCTTCCCGCCTACAAGAAAACATCCCACAGAATTTTTTTTACCACTATCAAAGGATTTGGCACGATGTTAGCCCTTGCTATACCTCTTCCTAAAAAGTGCCAGTTATTGTTCTTCATTTGTTTGCCTGAAAAAATTGTTCTCATGAATATTGTCCCAGTGCAGAAGAAGCTAAACTGAGAAACACGTGCTGGACTGTGGAACACCTGGTCTCCATCACAGGCAACTACAGAAAAGCTGGCATCGCTTCTGTATCTTGCTAATCGATACCCATAGAAACAAAAAGCTTAAAACATGAGGAATCATCTCAGACCTGGCTTAGTTAAACACATGCTCCAGTCACCGATAGGTTCTTCTTCATTTTGTTTGTTAAGTCCAAGTATGTCAGTTTTATTCCACTTTACGTTGTGGGCTAGAGAGATCACGTCTCACTGTACATTCACCTACCATGAAACTGCTTCAGGAAGAAAAGTGCTGCACTACACAGCGTGGCTCACTAAACAAAAATAAGCATTTTATGTAGTGCTTGCCCTCTTAGGAAAGACTGTTACTGGAGGACACATTCTGGCAATACTTTACAACATTCAAAATACTGCCTGCTAATAAGGAAATGTTCGTATTCAGTTAGGCAATATTCAATTAGCACCCCACAAAATGGTGGCATTAAAAATTCAGTCTCATTCCACTGGGTTAAAAAAAAAAAAAAGAGCAAGTTTCATTGACAGTTATTTTTAAACTGCCATCATTATATTTCTATCTTTATATTTCAGAGAACAAAGAAATTCTGTTGTTTTGAGGGGGAAAAAAGGGTTAAACTTTAGCGAGACAACTGTGGAACTCCCTAAATGTCAGTGGGATCCCAGCGTGTAAAGAAGACGGTAAAACTATTAAAATATTCTCTGTAGCTTTTCCCCGCACAGTAGCAGAATCTTCTTGGTGGTGATTTTCACTGGTAACAAGAAATTAAATAAGGCACAAAAAAGATCGAGATTGTGTCAGTCACACCCGTTTTTCTCAATTCCTGTGGTAATTTCCAAAGAGGAAAGGCAGCAAAATTCCATGTGAAATACGTATCAGTATCAAATTTGTCAGCCCCTGCTACCTGTTTTTTTCCTCTGCGTGTTCTCTTCAAAATGTTTCAACAATGAGCAAAGAACATTGCTTCTAACTTGTGATGCAGAATCAGTAAAAAGCAGAATTAGCACTGATAATGACTTTTTGAAAAACATCCGATAATCAGCCTCATTCAGAACCATGAAACCTGGCCACCCCGTACCACAGGACATGCCAGAACAGTCTGTGCTGCCCAGGCACCCAGCACAGCCTGTGCCAGCAGGAAGGAGGAAGGAAAGAAAAATCTGTAGGGTGATACAGTAATCGAGATTTCTTGTATCCAACATAAACGTTACTATTTCACCCTGAATTTTACAAGGTGTCGAGCTCATCTTGCCAGATTGAAACGCTGAGCGGGTGATCGCCCTGTCCTCACCCACACAGGATGCCAATACATCTCATTTGTCTGTTTTTGTCTAAGTCAGGATGGACAGTACTTCTGACATTTCAACGTGCATAAATTCAAATGGCTTAGGAAAAACACTCAACAATACAGGAATTCACAGCCACAATCAGAAGACCCTTACAGACAATTGCTGACTCAATGCATCCTTTTTCACAAGCACCAGCACAATTGAACAGGACTCAGACACGAGCCACATGGAGAAGGTGCTACCATCAAGCTTTGCCTACATCAGCCATTTGAGTGCAACACGGTCTTGACAGCTCTTCATGGAGAACCTTCAGCAGTAGCAGCTCAGGTAATTTTGAATCATACGAAAAAACAACCCATAGTACGTAGACAGGTATGTGTCAAGATTCAAGGAAAGTTATCTATGTCTAAATTACCGAAGGATCTAACACTGAAGCTTCTGTGTTTCTGGTTATGTCTGTCTCTAATTGTTTAAGTGCACAGAAAACTCTGATCAAGAATTTGTGTTCAGAGCTTATGCCCTTCATGGCTCCCAGATACCTGCAAAAGCAACTGTGCCTGTCAGTAACAAACATCGTTAGTGCTTCAAATTCTACATGCTGTTGTTCTTTGAGGGAAGCTAGAGCATTTCCTGCCGTATCAGTAAGTCATCACTCATTGCTGGCAAATCTAACTCGATTTTTGACAAACACTAGCAAAAACTGTTTTGCCTCTGCAAAAAAATTGCAGAGGCAGAAGTTGTTTATTTGCACACGGTATCTCATGTTTTCTTTCTATATGGGAAAAAACCCCTGGTTATGACCCAGACACAGTAGATGATCATCTCCCAGTAATCAGTGAAGACTGTATCTTCATGAAGATTCTGCAACATTTATCAAATTCTTTTAATACTGCAGGTTGTAAAATGCTGTTAACTTGGCCGTGCAGACTGCAAGAGATTCTTGCTTATTCTCCATTCCTCTCATGCTAAAAGGGCACTAGGGAGCAATTGTTGCCTCCTATCCATCCCTATGTTAGAACCCTCCCAGTCCCAGCTGGTTTTAAGAGAATGAATGAAAAAACTCCGACACAGAGCCTGTGTCCTTTGCATGCTGATGAAAGCCAGCTCTAGAGTGTCATCTTATCCCACCTGGCAAATGGTTGTCACCACTGTTCAGTTTAGCAAATGAATAAAGACCAACTGTCCAAGATGCAGTTCAGTCCGACTGAGGTGAATAGAAGCAGAAGCCCTGACAAGGACAAAATACATACCATTTGTAGTTAGTATTTTGTTATTAATATATCTTTTATTATTAATGTTTTCCAATTTGAGATTTAGTTGTATTTTCAGGTGCTCCCGGAGGACCAGAAGGCAACTAGTTAAGCCAGCTTCTTATGTTGTGTCAGCAACTAAGATACAGTGATGTTTCCTTCCGGTTTTGTCCTTACCACCATTATTCATGACTTCTTCACCTCAAACATAAGCAACTACAGTGTGCTTTGCATAGCATAACTGACCAAATGTCCCAATTATGCACTCACTAGATATCTGTCTGGACTCCACACTAAGTCTAGGCAATGCCTTTGATGAGCTAGAGGTGATCTCCCAAGCATCTCTCCAAACGTTTGCCCTCAACACCCAGTCCTAATTCTTAGGGCTGCCACTGTAAGGACATCCTCTCCCCACAAAAGGTTTTCTGCCACCCGGTTTACACTTTAACTTTTCAGAAGGCATGTGACACAAGTGAGAAAACAGATGAAGACAGACAGAAGGCCTTTGTACAAGGTTTCCAATCCCAAACTTTCTTGAGATCCCAAAGTTTATGAATCAGCCAGCTAAATGCAAGCACTAGGTCTCCAGCTCTTACTTCCTTCAGTTTCCAAGGATCCACTTAAGCTCAAGGAGAGATTCCTCTTGCATTGTAAGGCAGAGCTTAAAATCCAATGAATAGTAAAGCTCAGCCTTCCATGTTGAAAATACAAGCTAATTTTTCAACATGCACTTGTTAAGAGTATGAACCATAGCCTCTGATAAAGTGGCCTTATTTGATCAGATGTGAATTGCTAACCCACAATAACACAATAAGTTCAATAACAGGCCCATACCTCTCCCTTATCGGAGAAACTGATTCTCTTCCAGCTTGAGACGAGCAGACAAGCTCATGCAGCAGTAACCTCAGGGATAGACGCTTGTTGTCAGAACATCTTCTATGAGAACACACTAGTTTTTGTATTTGAGGCAGGATTCTCAAAATACTTGTGCATTTTTTTTTATCCTCAAGTCCCAGGTTTTAAAACATCTCCTAATGTTTCCTGGAAAATGCTTCCTAGAGTTTACCAAATCTCCCCTGACTGTCAAGACAGGCAGAAGAACGGAAAATAAAAATACAGTCTTTCCTTCTTCCTCCATGTAACTGGGCTACTGTGTCAAGCATGGAGGCAGAACAACTGTGGAACGCATAATACCTTTTCTTTAAAAAAAAAGAAATCAAGACTGAAGTATACTTAGATGCATTCTTAAAATTAATAACCATGTACATTAAGAGATCTCAAGCAGTCCCACAGTGAACATACAAGATACACAAATACCATTTTCTGTACTCCTGTCAAACTCGATCAGCTATAAAGTTGAAGCAGGAGTTCCATAAAATGCCTTCATTTAACTTGATTGGAAGGGATATTGAACAAAATTAATTCCAGAAGCATTTTTCTTCTCAAAGTATTTGCTCAGATGTCACCTCAAAAAATGTTTTAGGTAGTTTATAACAAGATTCGATTTAGTATCTTAGGCAGAAAATTGGGGAGGGGGGAAATGTGCCCTGAATTTTAATGACACTGGCTCACACTGGTAAGTTTTCACATGTCATTTTTGAAATGACAGGGCTTACTGCATCAGGCATACCTTACAGTCCTTTTACTCAACACAGAGCACAATCCCCGTCCTCTAAAGGAGGGGACTCCTTGTGACAATGGTGTTGGTGGAAGCCAGAAGCGGCACAGGCAGTGCAGAGTCCTGCTCGGTTACAGAGCAGGCAGCAGAAAGCCAGTAACTGTGCTGCAGCACGCACAAACAAACAAGCTATCCACTTCATATGGTTTTAGTCTCTAAAAAAACAAAATATGATTTTTTTTATGTGATGTAAGTATTCCACACAATTTCTGCAGTGAAGACATCTAAAAGTACTTCTTGAAACGCCACCAATTGCCACCCCTTGGAAAAGAATCTTCTCCACAACGAAGCGCTCTCACAAATGCTAAATCCTACGTGCACACACACGCTCTGATGCTTAAGACATTAACCCAAGTTATTCTCCTTTACTCTGGGTATCAATTATTGCCAAGGTGAGCCAACAGCATAGACCACGTCTCTGCTACTTCATTTCAGTAAGATCAGCCAATTTCCATTAGCAAAACTCTGGTTTTGTCAAGTTTTTGGATAACCTCCATTTCAGCACATGACTTGGAGGAACAACAAAGATGGGCTGAGGTAAGGACTTTTTGAGGTAGCCATTCAACAAAGAAGGGGGGGCTCTGAAGCAAGGAAGGGGCAAACAAGGATACTGATACACTAAAATAACTCTGCTTGGAGCAAAACCAGCGTGTCTGCACGAGGATATCACAGTCTACCATACCCTGACAGCTCTTCACTTGAAACAACGAAGCTCCACAAATAGTTTTTTTGAGTTGAACCCTCACACCAGAAACACGCTGCCGCAGTAGCACCACCATCCAGTTCCTGCCATCCTAGAGGAACTGAGCACCAGAAGAGACAACAGCAGTTGAAGTGCTCCCCAAAGCAACGCTGCCTTGGTTTGGATGGAGACAAAAGCATCACCACCCAGTGAATTTTTTTACGCTGCCTCAGGGATGCACTGAGATTTCCATGCAGCCTCTCTAACAAATCCACCCACCTCTCAAGCCTCACATCTCAGTGCCCACAACTTCCCTCCAGAGCTGAGGACACAGGGACCCGATCAGCTCTATACAGGTACATCCATCGGATGCAGAGCTCCCGAGGAGAGGCTAAAAGGAAGCCTGTGAGGTTTGAGGGGTGAAAAATGGTCTGTACAAACCACTCGTGGCTCACCAGAAGGAAATCTTCACCTTCCCAGTCTTCCCAGCAGCTCCAGTGACCTCGTCTTTCTCAGTTCAAACCTGCTGCTACAACCAGACTGGAAATTAAAGCTGCACAGTAACTGTTCACTGTGACAGAGAAGGGGTGGAAGAAGGTGCAGGCTGTGGATACAATAAAGCTGAGGCTGAAGTGGAAAGCCAGCAGGAGGCACATGGATGAACCACGAGTATTTAGCTACTCACTTGTTTTCTGAGGTTTGGTTTGGTTTGGTTTGTGGTTGCATTTTTTTCCTGCTTTTTTTGTTTCCTGAGGTTTGGGGGTTGTTGTTCTTTTAATTTTTATAGTCTCCTTTGCAATCATCCACCACCAAGAAACTTCAGCACCAAATTAACCGAGCAGTTTTGTGTTGTTATACAACAAAATCTCTATTAGTCAGTCCTGCTGGTGTTTGTGGGCTGGAATAAAGACTAACTCCTCTCACTAGAGGATGACACTAGTTTAAGCAATCAGATTACAGGTACATAAAATGACAAAAAATACACATGCATTAAATTTTTCTTATTCTTATATTCTATATAAGTATTATTATCCAATATACACATGCATTTGGGATGGATAAATGGATATTCATACCCTATACATGAGTGTGCTTGTATATATGACATAAATACAATTTATATTACTAAATATTCCACATTCAATATTACTCCGTATCTAAATCATTGAAAGTTATCAGCTACAATGTTAGTTTACAATAACAGCATTTACATTCACCGAAGTCCTCTGATAGCATAATGTACATAAAATGTGCTGCAGAGTAACTGAATGGAAATATTTTCTAGAAACAGCAGAGGGGGATGTTAGCACAACTGGCTTTGAACCAGAATTTAACTGTATCTGTAATTGCCTTTTAACTCAATGCCATACTAAACTCCTACATTAGCTAAAGATGCACCTTCATTTCATTACTGCACTGGCCATTTTTCCGGTTAGTTTGAAAGCTTTATTTCATCTATTCTTCATACTCAAGGACTATTAAATTCAACACTGATTAACTATTTTATTTTGACCATTTAGTATTTTTCCAAGTCTAAAGCAGAAAAGTTCCAGTAACTGGAATCCCGCTAAATTACTATCTAAACTTGAGCAATATACAATGCAACATACTTTAGAAGGTAATCATTTATTTTAGGCACAGAAGAGGAGCTTTTTTTTTTCCATTTACGCAGTGGAAATACAATAAAAAAAAGCATCAGTGATAAGACTATTAACATATAAATCTATCCAGCTTCATAATGAAGATGAAAGAGATTAAACAGAAAATAGGAATAAACAAGAACTGTTAACAAATCAGTATTCTAAATGGCATTTAACCCATCAGAGCAAAACCATTACGATTGTTTACTTCAAATAAAGGCAAGCCCGCATGCTTCTGCTTGTGACACAACCTTTATGCAGAATGAAATGAGAAAATTTTTCCAGCTTCTGACGTAGCCAGATTAGACCCTTTCTAAAGTTTCCTCATCTGTAAAAGCATCTGATGTATTTTGACAACTGTCGTCCATCCTATTTCTGCGATTCCCCAGCTACACAGATTCCTGACATAAAGAAATATGACTACAGATTTTTAGTAATGATGGGATTTACTAAGAGGAAAGACTAAAAATCTAGCTTTTCACAGGTGAAATACTGGCTCCCATTTTGGCAACTACTTTTATGATGTCATATGTTTGCGATGAACTTCCCATTAGGGAAGGTTTACCAGTCAGAAGCAGGACAGCAGTTCTGCAACAGACCTCCACCTCCGACACCAGGGTACGTACAATACTTCTTCCACAAAGCAAACAAAACCTCTTTTTTAATGCTCCAGCAGTACAGCTACCTACCCAATACCACAGCAGCCAAAACCAAACATCCTACCTCAGGAGTCCATATGCTACCAGGGAATTAACGACCTGTAAATCAAAGGCAGAAGACGACGGACATACCTGAAAGTTCCCAAGTGTGAATGGCGTACATTCCCCTTTGATTAACAGGCTGGGCAGCGACACGCCAACCTCCCAAGACAGAAGCCCTCTTTGAGGACATTGCAAAGTTACCTTTTTATTAGAATAAACACACGACTGATTTTGAAAAGCGACCAGAAACTATCCGCCGACCCCTACGCCGGGGGTTAGGGACCCGAGGCCGATGGAGACCGGGGGGCCGCTCCCCCGGGCACTGCCCGGCACCAAGGCGCGATCTCTGCTGGTTCGCGGAGCGGGCGTCCGCGGCTCCGCCGTGCCGGCGCCCCCCGGGGCGGGACGGGACGGGTCCAGCCGCGACTCCCGCCGCCACGAGTGGCGGCCCGGAGACTCAGCCCCACGCACGGAAGTTTCGCGAAGTCACTTCGGAGCCCCCCCCTCTCCGGCTCACGCCCCCCCCGGCTTTAGGAGCCCGGCCCGGGGGAGTGCGGGCGGTTGCACCGCGGATAAAAGTTAGTTGCCGCCGGCGCGACCCGACCCGGCCCGGCCCGGCCCGGCGTGTCCCCCCCCCACCCCCAGCCCGGTCCCCCGG
>JAOXNO010000001.1:37487512-37516200 GCA_028565335.1 Limnodromus scolopaceus
GTTCATTCTAAACTTCTAAATCTCCTTATCTCTTCCTCTCCTCTCTTTTTTTTTTTTTGGGGGGGGGGGGTGTCCAGTTGTGGTGATTTCAGCTGAAACCAGGACCCTGTTGATCAGTTTGGGGTCACCTGTCCTGTCCGCTCCCTGCTACAGGTTTGACCCCTCTGCATTCTTCCACTTCTGACCCTCCAGCAGGGCATATCACAAAGTGAGCTGACCTTGGTTGTTATAGCAATGAGTATGAGCAGGAGCCTCTCTGCATACCATTCCTTGGTATAAACTATAAACAAAGGTCTTATCACTTTGAGAGCGAACAGTTTCTGCACAATATGCTGTTAATTTCAGAGAGTTCAGTTAGTTAGAAGAGGCTTAGCTGCAAAGTAAAATTACTGAACAGAAAACTGGTTCTCTTTTACCTCAACACAACTAGTGTAGTGTTGGGGACTCCAACTGGACTTGGTGGCTCTGATCACAGCCCTCTTGTACAGTCCAGCTCAGGTGCACCAAACTGTGCGATACCCATCACTTAGCACTCTGTTGCCCACCTGGAGGAAGGCACCAGAATTCTACTTAATTTCTGTGGTCGGCATAGGAAAGGCTTTCATTTTAAGGCATAGTTCTTAACACAGTCAAACTGAGTTTTACAGGGAGGAGATAAAGTCTGCAGCAGAAAAGGAATGCAGTTCTGGGAACAATCCCGGGAGTTAAAAGCTCAGGATCAGCCTGCAAAAAAAGAATGGACTGTGAGGCATCCCAGGATGAAGATGGCCTAGGGAAAAGACTGAAGAAGACCTGGACCTGGAGGAATCAAATCCAGATTCTGGTAACTGCCATTTATCATATTTATTGAAGCAAGCATCACAGGGAATGATTTCTGATTTCATTGTGACCAATGAGGTTGTTATTGTCAAGGTTACTGCATATAGTGAAATGGGATTTTGCTTCATGTATTTCCTCTCTCTCCCTTGGTCTTCCATCATCCAGATTCCATGGAGGGACAAGGAAAATGAGAGAAACCAGGCATTAAGTGAAGTGACCATCTTTCCTTAAAAAGATAAGAATTACAGGTAACCTGAGTGGTAAACTTCACAAAGCTGATTTTTCTTGGGATGCTTGTTCAGCCTGTTCTCAGCGTGCTGCCCGAGTGGGGGCACAGGGGTTTAGAGGGTGCCAGTTGTGCTTTCAGCTCTCCTGTGCTCCTTGTTTAGCAGCCTGTCAGGGTTTGCTGGGGTGTCTCCAGAAGACACAGTACTAGAGAACAGCCCATGCAAAATAAACTCTATTTGGCGGCTGAAATTCCCAAGGTGGATATGCTTTCTTCATGTGTCTTTCCTGCATATTTCATTTTGATGCTTGTCTGCGTTGAATTCTGATAAACGTATTTACTTACTTTTTCTGGCAAGCGACCTGCAGCCATGAATACTATTAATGACACCCAGCACACTTTGAGAAGCCCATTATCGGAAAGCCAGCTGCTATTTCAGGCACATTAGTTATAGCCATTACCCCCACACAAGCCTCGCGATTGATTGTCTCACACATCCTTGCTAGCCCAGAAATAATGACTTGCCAGTTCTGAACCAGTCATGAACTCACAACAATTAGGGGTAACCAGCTCCACAGGACAACCGTTTCAGCTGCAGGGCCTAAGTGTCCCATTCCTGGGGGCTTAGGGCAAGCTCATGAAATGTATCTGCCTCCTGGGATGGAAGACCTGGATCCACTGCTCATCACCTTAGGTCTCCACACTGATATGATCCTACCCCTCCTGAATACACCTTACAACTGAAGAGCTGATCTGTGCAGGATCCGGTGTCTCATGGAACATCTGCCTGTTGCATGAGCTCTTGGCCAGCATCGATAGCGGTGAGATGGAGGGAAGCAACCACTGTGCAGTCTCAAGAGCGAGTGCCTCAAGTAAGACTAGAGCTGAGTTAAAACCATTCACAGATTGCAGGGACAGAAAAGACTGACTCAGTTTTACACAATAATGCAAGAAATAGTTCCTAAAATGGATGCAAGTTTTGAGACACTACATGCCCCAGCATCCCTAACGCCAAACCTTTGTAAGGAATAGCCCTCAAAACCTATGAGCAGGCTCTGCACTAGGGGGGTGAGAGACTTGATGTTTTGCCAGCAGAAGCAGGTGAGTTGGAACGTGAAAGCACACGGCAATGTAGATGTGCTCCAAGTGCCTTTCAAGACTGGGGCGTCAGCTGCCTAGATGCGTTCACAATTTGCAAGTTTTACCCTAAATCTTAAAGAAAAGGTTTTTATTTTATACCTGCTTTACAAACAGCCATAAAGCAGTTGCTCAGCTGAGGTGCTTATCAGAAAAATGTTGGTCACACTTTTTTGTTTTTTGAAATGTAGATTACATTTGGTCTTTTAAGAAAAGTCAGTATCATTAATGCAAATTTATGTGAATTACACTATTCTCTGCATCTCCTACAACATACAGAACATTTTGCTGATCAGAGGGAAGCTTTTCTTAAAGGTATTTGAGATAATGTAGTAATCTTAGAGAATGTGTTTGTAACCCTTGCACCAGACAAGGAAGAAAACCTTCAATTATACTTTACAGCAGCAAAGACTTACATAAACTGTTTAAGACATTAAAAGAACATTAAGATTAGAAAGGTACAATAAGCTAAGTATTTTTTCATGACTTTTCTACAAAGAAGACATACTATTTAGTATTAATTACTACTATTATCCAGTGCTAACAGCTCTGATCCAGAAGAGGATGTACAACAAACCATAACTTTGATTATATGGTTAGTTCCACCAACGGAGTGAAAAGAGCATTCCTGGATCAGGTAATCCAGCAGGTTCTGTGTAACACAATAATCACAGTGACATTTAGAGAGTCATACTCTTACTTAAAAAAAAAAGAAAGAAAGAAAGAAAAGAAAGGAACGGAGTGGTATAGAATAAACTGATATGAAATACCTATGTCTTCTGTCTACTATGTATATTTCTCCTTTGGACCATGATAAGGTGTATTTTCTTGAAAATAAACACAATCCATTTATAAAACCTTTTGTTCTCAATCTATATAACAGTACATATTTTGCCTAAACCATCTTGCATAAAGCAGTACCACTTCAGAGCTAAAACTAGCAGCATGTTTCAACTTTATTGTAAAGTCTTCATATTAATAGGTAGTACTGTTCTTTTTTTTTTTTAGACTTAGAAAGTGGACAAAAAGTCACAAAATATTGATTTCTTTTATAAAATGAATTAATTGTACCATTTTATATATGTACATTGTCCCATTCCCTTACAAATACATGCAGGTTGAACTAGCATATACAGGAATCAGTTGGCAGTCAGAACTTGAGTAAAGGAGCTTATTTTTTAACAAAAACCATGAAGATCCTATGTTTTGCTTATATAGGCAAAAGACTTGCATGTGCTATTTTCCTTCGATTTGGTTGAGTAATTTACTTGTTGATCAGATCAAGCTGAAAAGGATGTTGGCAGAACTAAGTCTTTTAATTCATCTTAACAATTTTAATTAAGTCTTAATTCTGTCTATGGCAGAATTAAGTATTTTCTTAATTTGACCAAAGTAAGTAATCATCCAACTGCACTTGGGAAGTATCTGGTTTTGAATCCACTTCATTTTACTTCCAGCACTATTCAAATGTAGTAGTAATTATAATAGTAACAATTCATTGCAATACATTTGTTAAGGGTTACATTTAAGGGTCTTAAATGTCCTTTTCTTTAGCCCTGGCTTGGACAATAAAATGTTCAGTTGTTAATATCAAGAATTAGCAAAATTAGTTATTCAATCAGGTTTGCACACATGCAAACCTATTAAAGTTAACTGGATAGAAAAAAACTGGACCATTGATTCCCCCTGTTACCCATTTATGATATGATTATTTTTAGCTCACCTCTTGATTTTTAAATATGTATGGGGAATGTTAATTTTGCTGCTTCCCCTCTTGTTGTCACCCCCCTGCTAAAAAGCTTACAACTCGTGTTGTACTTACTGTACATTTGCTTTTGTCTTGAACATTTTGGTGCCTTTTCATAATTAATATGATCAATTGTTACTGCAAAAATCTTTTTTTTAGCAATCAATATAGCAATTTACATTTGCATATGAAATCCAAAGCAGTTCGCAAACTACTGGTATAACTGTTTATAGTTACTAAAAGTTAAAAATAGAGAATTTTACATTTAAAGGGAATAAATTGAAACTGTCATTTTTTTTAAATGAAGGATGGGAAAACAAATTTAGAACTAAAAGTAGCTGTTACCATGACACAGTCTAAATGTTTAGGGAAAAAATACCGCCAACATTAAAATAGCAGTGCGTTTTTGATAAACTTGAACTGTTGGGGAAGTACTTGATCATTTCTCGATGGAGACCGAGTCCTGGAAGGACTCAGGTGGTCTCAGTTCCGTTGGAGAAAGAGCAGGAGGAGGCTACCCAGCCTGCTGCTGAACAAAGCCTTCAGTGCTGGAAACCTTGAGGGTTAGTCTAGAAAATGAGGAAATGCAGGATAATGATAATTGAGGAACATACACTTGTAAGAGAAAATGGCACTCTACGGCAGCCAATGCAAACACATGGCTTTGAACCTTCTCTCATATAACATAATCACCAGATTGATATAAAATAATATTTTAATAAAACTCCCTAGCTAGTAATTTTCACTGTGATACAACTCGAGGGTAGCATGATATTATGCTACTTGGGAAAGAGCTTTTTATTTTCCAGCCTATTTATTGCTTTCTCTCCTACAAGGCTCCTGTACAAAAATACCAGACGCTCTCTCCTCAAAGCCTTTGTAACAACAAAGACTGACTCAAAAAAAAATAATCATTTGATGCCCATTTGTGACCCATAGAACAGATTACAGACACCAAAACAGTGTGATGGCAATGTCTCAACAACAAAATAAAGAAGTTGAAACTGCGCAAACAAGGGGGTCTGCAGTTTTATAATGCAATAAATTGTCTCATTAAATAAAGTCTAATAGAACCAGCTCAGAAATTGCAGCTAACCCTTTGTGTAGATCAACAAATTAGCTATTATAAAGAATTGAAATGCAATGTTTCAATCTACTCCAGTGGCTTGTAATGGATATTTATTTACATTGGATGTTTTCTGGGAGAAAATATCCCAGTTCAGATTAACAAAACAATAGCTTCTGAGGCCTCTGAAAGAAATGCAATGATGTCACACTTCACCATACAAGGCTTCTGAGGGAGGGAGTCTTCTGGGGGAGCCTTTCTGCCAGCCCTTCACCCACTGCTGCCTTTCCTCCTACCCTCTGTCCAAGGGGCCATGCCTCAGTCCCAGCAGTCAGGGGTCCAGGCTGGGACACGGCGCTGCCACTCCTGACCCGTGCCCCAGGGCTGCTGCAGCCCGTAGCTGGTAGGGTCATTGCTTTCACACTCAACTATCAGCTAAAAGTGGCCTGACAAAGTCTGAAACATCTTCCAAGACACCTCCCAATGCACATAAGTAGTGCATGCCATTTACTTGCATGGCAGTGTTTTAACTCAAATTATGTTGAGTAGTATTGCAGATAATACTGTCACAGGGTGCTCGCTACAGCACAAATACAGGTAACTCAGACCTGTGCTTGTGCTCATGTAAGCACTCACATAAGCCATGCCACTGCCATGCTCTCAGCTTTCAAAAACGAAATTCACAGGGGCAGTGAGAATCAGCCACCAAGCAGAGGATCCTGCTCTGCTTAGGTGTCACCTCCTTGTTTCTCCCAGCCAAGCAAGACTCTGAGATGCTTCTTCAGGGTCTGAAAAGAGAAGATCTAGAGCTCCCTTACACTCCTGAGAGAAAAAAAAGAGGGAATCAGTGGAAGTTATTGTTAACCGAGTGAGAGAACAGAAATGCTGTAGGAGCAAGCACATCCCTGCGATTGCTGGCTGTGTCTAGCCCCTCTGAGTTGGGCAAGTGCTGAGGATACCAAACCTAGCCCCAGTCTGCAAGGGAAGTGATCACCCCATGCAGTAGCAGCTAGCACCAGGCCCATATGACAGTGATTTGTAGCACAGATTTGTTTCACACAGGATCAAAACCTACAGAAAAGCATGCACTGCACCTAAGGGAATTACTCTGTTTCCACTGCCTCTCCCCAGCAGACCTCTGGGTATATGGTCAGCCAGTGGTATTTGGACATAATTTTTAAAATATGAGCATCTCAGTCCAACTTCTGCACACCAGCTACTGTACCTAGACATTTATGGAGCATTTGTGGTCAGTGAGTAAATAAACACTGTCTGCATTTAAATATAGAAGGTTTCCAAAGGATATTGCTGCTCATGTTTGAAAACAGAGCACACAAGCTCACTATAAATTTTCGGAGGCTTTCCCAAGCTGAAGTTTGTGGATTTGCTTTACCCTGACTGAAACAATGAATCTTTAAGGTGCTGCTGTAAAAGCCCTGGTTGCAATTGCTAATTCACACAGGGACTGTAACCGCATGAAAGGTAAAAAGCAAACAGTCTACCGTGGTAAAGCAAGTTCAGTATGGTAAGGGTTCAGAGTATATCTTAGTTCATCTTTTTCTTTGCTACGTGTACCATATTTTCTTCGTGGTAGCCTATACCAGTTGTGAATACTGGTTTTGAATTCCAGGCAGCTGGCAAAAAGTAATCACCTGTTTAGTATATGCGGAATTCTGATTGCTCTCATGCCATGAACATACTGCTGGGCTTGTTTCAAGATGTGAGGGATGGCACTTGATTTACTTTACTTGCAGCAATGGCATCTCGGTTCAACACAGTGTGGCTGGGTGGCAAGGAAGGTTCCTACTCACTGTGTCCTGCCAGTGGGGCACCGGTTTCGGTGTGGGCTGCTCCCTTTGCAGGGAGTTGTGTTTCCCCTTCCCTAAAGGCAACGAGGTACTCACAGGAGGGGAGACTTCAAGGATGCACGAGTATGGGGGATGTGGCAGAGCCAGCAAGGATTGAGCCTGCAGTCACAGCAAAACTTTGTGGGCTCAGGAATCAGGTCCTTGGGGGATCCAGACCCTAGAGGTTAATAAGGGAAAGACTTCTTATAGGGTCCAGAGGAGGTTTTGTGGGATTTCTTACAGGCCAGGAGGTCTGTGATGGGCAGAGAGCTGGCCTGAAGGATAAATCTCACGTTGCAAAAAATGCACTTGGCAGGCAAAACAGGGAAACTGTTTACAACCCCCTGAACCAACATTTTGTCTTAGCCAACAGTTTGATGTTTAAAAAAAATTTTACAGCTGTGGTTTCTGTTAAACAAAATGCTACATTTAAAAGCTGAAAGCAATTTTGGTGCATTTGGATGTTCTCTTTCAAGAGGAGATGAAGGTGGATTCACATATGTTGGACTTCTAGCCACTTTGGCGTCCTGTTATAAATAGCAAAGGACACACAGATGCCCAGAAATTCTGTAGAAAATGCTCCAACTGTTGGAATACCTAACAAAATAAAATACATTAGAAAATAAGATCTCTGTGTAAAACATCTTGGAAAACTATTGTTGCTGGGATTTTAGTTCCTGAGGTTTGTTTTCTATATTGTGGTATGGCTTCTTTCAGACTATTTCATTCCTATTTGCCAAACTGGCAAATCTTGTCTGGTCTCTGAGAAACAAAAACAAGAAGGTTGTATGAAAGTTCTAATGAATGATGAATTATAAGCCCGAAGTGGTTACAATTTGTTTGTGGATAGGTATAGAATGTCATTGAACAGCTGGAAGCCAATAAGAATGATAATTTTCCTAAGTTAGTGCATGAATATACAGGATGTTTCTTCATAGATTGCTGAAATACTAAGAGTACATAACCATACTGGGGAAAATAAATTTTACTCACACGCTCTGCATGAGCTGTTGACATGCTTTTCTCTATGCCAGGAAATTTAAGGAAAATAGAGCAAATAAAGAACATTCACTGGGAAATTATTTTATATTTTTTTCAAAATGGCAACAAATTTGTTCCTCCTACACTGCTTGAACAACAGGAAATATCCACTATAAAATCTTTAAAATGAATACTGACAATATTCATTTCACGTACTTCAAAGCAAGCACATTCTACATATTAGGCCTATTCTACAAATGTAATTTAAATTGTTTGACAGATATATAAATAAATACATCCCCCATAACTGTATGCATACATTAATTTTCCGAGTTCTTAAAAATATATTGAGCTTTTCCTTCCTGCATGTCAGGAATGCAGAGTTTAAAAGTTTCAGAGCCTGCTAGATTCATGTGTGAGCTTGTCCTGCAATACTTGCAATATATAAAGTACTTTTATAGAGAAAATTGAAGCAATCCCATGTGCAAAACAAATGTAATGTCTTTTATCAGGAAAGACAAAGGCTTGTGGTTAAATAAGAATCACCTCTCAAAAATTATGGCAAATAACTTTGAAAAGTAAGTGAAAAGGGGCTGTTGTAGGGTGCTAAAGAGGTAAAGAGTATTCAGAAGCATAATGTTCTAATTCTGCCCTTTCCTTTCTTCTCCTCCTCCCTTCTTCCATCCTTCTGTCCAAGGATGTCTCTTCCTTGTCCCTTCCCCACCCCTGTCCACCTCTGCCCCCTTCAGCCTCGCCTGCTCCAGGGACTGCTGTCCTTCTCCTTGTTGCTAATGCCCTCGGCTGCCTGGGTGCTGGCAAAAGCACCTCATGAGCTGAGAAGGGAGGAGGAGGAGGAGGAGAAGGAGAAGGAGGAGGCAGAGAAAGCTGGAGGAGGCTACTGTAATCTTCCCAGTCCTATTACACAAAACCCTCCCTTTTCCATATGCTTGGCTCTGATGCTAAAGCCAAAGCTGGTGGACTGGAGGCACTGATGTTGGGTCCCCGCGTAGTGCAAGACTCAGTGAAGGTTTTTTATTCAACATGACTGGGTGAAGTGGGCAGCAAGTGCACAGGTGTTGACCATGCCCAGGAGGCATGTTTTGCTTTCTGTATAATCTGCCAGAACAAAATGAAGGCCCCCAAAAAGCTTCCCTATAGCCCCCTGTGGCTGTAGTACCTGAGCAACATGATCTGTCATAAATTCCTGTACATCAAAGGATTATTAGCACTGAGGCTCTGCATATTTTTCCTTTGGAAAAAATTTGATTATAGGCTCAGTATAGCCTGGATTTGTCAAAGCCCAACTCTCTGTTCCTTGCTCTTGTGCAGGTGTTTACACCAATGTACATCAAATGCAATGTAAATTAAACACAATGTAAATTAAAAACAATGCTGTTGAACTAGAGTAAAGTTTGCAGGTAAAGAATTATGCCATAGAGATTATAAAGAAAAATAAGTTTGTAAAGGCAAAAAAAAGTATGAAATCTTTATTTTCTTTTAAAACAGGAAGGTTAGCTGCTATTTAATTGTTCTTAAAACATACATTATTCTATGACAGGTTCACTTCCAGACAGCTTGAGTGGCAACTCTTTACTTACCCATACTGAGACTATGGGAATGCTTTTGGATTAACAGCTCCATCAAAGCATCTGATTACTGTCTTCAGTACTGCTTTTAGTACTCAGAACAGAAGAAAATATGACTGAAAATGATTAAAATATGACAAAGAGCGCTTAATATATTAGCTGAATAAATGCCCCCTAAAAATTTTACATTAATATGCATACTACATAACACTTTGAAAAATCTGACTTGTTTTAAAGTTGTTTATAGTTTCTTTTTGTTTCCCAGTTCCAATTTATGATTTCAGATACAATGATAATGTTTTAAGTAAGACATGCCCTTAATTCACGTACACAGTCAGCGGATAGTTCTCTGAATAGCAAAGTATGAATTTGCCTCTGAGGTTGTGTCTTTCAGAAGCTGTATCACATCTGATACAGGCAACATGATTTGCCACTCCTAAGGCAGAAAATGAATGCTCAGAATATTGTGATCTCTCTTGGCTAAGAGCCACACTTTCAATTTATCAGGCATCCTTTTCACTAATGGGTTAACCCTTATAGACAGTTAATGTTCACTCTGCTTCTCCTGGAATACATTTAAGATAAAATATTTATACCACTCCATTGGCATGACCATGAAAAAGGCAAGATTGTTCAAAATAACGGTCTAATAGAGGAGTAAAAATGAGAACCCAAAATAGTGTAATAAAATCCTTCTCAAAAATGCAGATATCCCATGGAAAAAAACTGAGGATTTTTTTATATCTGACATTGATATGGAAGAAGATTTGGTATCACTGGTCAGCAACAAGCTAGAACATGTTGTCAAGTACAGAGTGACTCATGAGAGTCTTCACGGATTTAAAAGGCTAGATCCTGGTTAGGAAAATGGGTTTCATAAGAGGGAGACATGGAAGAAATTAATGACTGAGCGCAGACAGTTTGGCTCTTACTGTCTTCCTCCTGATCTCGTATATATATATATCTCCATATACACATACAATTCAAAAGATGAAGTGACTTCTAGCCTGAGTAATTTTGTTGGTAAAAGTATTCAGAAGAACGCTTGACATTTTCATATATAATCACCGAGAGGAACAGGACTCTCAAGGCTCTCAAGATATGGAGCTGCACTCTCCTGCAAACAGGGAATGCTCAATGGCAAGTGACATAAAAGTCTCACGGTAGATCTCAAATACTCAGAATGGCCACCTCACCATGATCCCCTGCTTTTAAAAGATAATCAGAACAAAATGTCTGTGTGGTCTCCATTACCTACCCAGGCGGGAAGTCAGCTGATAGGGATTACACACGTGCCCAGAGCTGGTTCTTCAATGAGCTTTCAGTAAGAACGGGAGTTTCTCTTGTAATGTAAACTTGGCAAAAGTCTTCAACAGGAGAAAAATGATTCTCCGCTGTCTACGCTCCTACTCTGGCCATTATCTGCCTTTGTTTGCCATTCAGCCCCAAGTCTGTAGGATAAGCGCAACTAGAAAAGGGGATGGTGTTACCCTGGGCAAAGCTGGACCCTTTTCCACAACATTACAGATCACTGCTCCTGCAGTTTAGGGACACATACCACTGTTCAGGCTCTGCCAACAGCTCTTCTCTTTAAGAAGTCCTAAGTCTTGTAATAAGGGTATCCCAATGCTACACTACAGTCCAAGAAAATAGCAGGGACAGGTGATCACTTTCAGTTTCTGGCATTTGAGTTTCTGGGATGAAATTAGAAATGTGCATATGAAACTGAAAGAAATAAAGTATTTTTTTCAGAAAGTACTGTCAGGTAAAATTCAGTGCTGTGCTGCTGCACAAATCATAGAATCACAGAATGGTTTGGGTTGGAAAAGACCTTAAAGAACATCTAGTCCAACCTCCCTGCCATGGGCAGGGACACCTTCCATGTTGATCAGGTTGATCAAACCTCCATCCAACCTGACCTTGAACACTTCCAATGATGGGCCACCCCCAGCTTCTCTGGGCAACCTATTCCAGAGTCTCACCACCACAAATCAGGGTCTCAACATATAAATGAGGCTTAATGTGCCTCGCATTGTTAATGGTTTCCGATTTACCACATGCCTCCAAAACCAGAACACTGACTTTTTCTCCCTTGAGTTTTTGTTAGTTCAAAAGAAAGAAGCCAGTAAAAGACTTCCCATTTGGGACAACATTATGAGGGATAAGGGAAAAAGGAGCATGGGAGAAAAATAAAAACAAGAACTACCCAGCAGATGGGTAGGCAGAGAAATCAGATGGATGGATAGCTATATGTGGGTCAGGCAAGGTCCACTCTTTCCAAACTTTTAGTGACTTCTGCCAACCACGTGTCAGTCTGCTAATCGAATAAGTGCAATAATATGATTAATATAAAATTTATACACTTGTTTACAAATAAACCTATGCAACAGTGAGAGCAATATATGCGCTAAGTGGAAACACTGGGAAAAGTTCTTCTAAGCCACTTTAGCAACATCATCAAAACAAAAGCATTAATGTAAACGGTAGCCATATGTTAACCAACACTCCTCTGTCTCCTTCAAAAACAAAACCTGAAAGAACAAGAAAGAGCAGGGGTTTCATGGCCTTCTTTTCAGTGCTGGATAGCTTTTGGATGATTTTGTCATCTAACTGGAAAGAACTGAATAGTGGGAGAGAGAATAGTGGAAATGCAGTACTGCGTTTAATATAAGGTAAAATAATTAAGTTGATAGCAATTATTGTGTAAGCCTCAAGCTGTGACCTAATCAGCTATCACGACCTAAGCAGGATTGGGCTGCATTGGTACTTAAGGGGGAAATCCCATATGCTATTGGAAACACAGCTGATGATTCAATAGGTCTAAGTCTCTCTTCTGACTCACTTAGGGAAACAGATTACAGCAAGGTTTTAGAAGAGACTTGTATGTATTTACTACAAACTAGCATAATAGAGTCCTAATTTCCAAGAGGATACTTACATGCTTACTGTCTACTACGCTGTTGCAGTTTCATAGGAATATGGTATTTTTCACACCTCATCTTTACCTTTCTATAGCATTTTTGATACACTAAATAGCAGCTGTATTTTATGTCATAAGTGGTTTCAACTTTAGGGCTGGGCAAAATAATTCTCACATAAATGCCATGAGCTTTACACACTTAACACCACTTAAGCAGTGCTTTTTAAATTTGATGAAACTCCCGTGAGACAGCAGCAAGGTTTTACCCAGAGGTTATGCAATCGGGATGAAAATCTCCTAAGCAGACACTGAACAGCTGGGCCATATGTCCATAAATCACATGTAAAATCTGCATTCTCTTGGCTGGCAAATGAGCTGCATGGGAATGAGCTTCAACCTCAGTTTGTAATGTCCTTTGGGAACCAATTCAATAAAGTTTTAATGTTAATATATAATTTTAAAACTGTTAGACCAATATGGATGACCAGTTAGTGAAGTAAGCATAATTAGAGACATACAGACATCACGGAAGAACATTTTGTGGGAACATAGACTAAAAGTCTTGGGTATTCTGTTAAGCATAATGCGTTGTTACACTGGAAAAAGAGGTAATAATTCATTTTGCATACTGGGGATAATGTGCTGGAGGGGGAATAAATGGACCACATCAGTTAAGTCTGCTACACAATTTAAGGAATTTTAAAATCCACATGTCTTTGCTGAGAGATAAAGCCCTCCTGGAAATAGCACTACCTCAGTTAACAACAGAAGAAGAAATCTAGCTGAAGCAAAGAAATTTTATTTAAATCACAAATGAAATATACTGTACAGTTAAAAGTGAATGTGATTCCATCAGTCTTTTGTGTATCCAGACGTTAGACTGGCAGCAAACGTCTGGGCCTAAGAACGACTGAAACAACCAGAGAATATGTTAAAGTTTGTACAGTTTGGCACTACAGCAATGAAGTCTGTCTTGAATATATGTATTATTAAATAGAGTCTGACTCAGATGAGCTGAAGAAAAGAGGGATGGCTCACATTAGAAATTCTTCTGTCTGTTTATGCTTAGACATAAAGGGCAAATTTCTGTCATGTAATGAAGCACCTGAGTTACAGCCAACCTGAGCCAGCAGGTCCCCAAGCTGAGCTCAGGGCAGTTCAGATGTGTTTACAGAGCATCTTAGCTCAGGGCAGTGCTGTGCCAATGCAGCTACATGTTTCCAGATCTGAACAGCTTCTGTGTGTTTCTGCACAACAGACTCTTGTATTTCCTCATCAGGTTAACTCCAGCAAAGCCAGTCTGACTGTCTATGAGGGACGGTATCAATATAGCCAGAAATCTTAGTCTTGTCACAAGATGAGCCTTGCTACTATTTCTTACCAGCTTCTCTGATAGTGAGTTGCATGGAAGAGAAACATAAATATCTTGTCAAACATTATTCAAGGTATTCAGTATGTTCAACCAATTATTTTCTATTTAGGACACTCACTTTGAAATATATTGGGTGACAGAGTTCATTTTTATATTTATGGTTTTCCTAACCATCAGACAAGTTTGGTAGCTGGGTGCTTGCTATCTAGATAACATTCACTGAAGAAAAATGGTCCAGTCTTTGGATCCTGCAATCTATACTTGATGAAAGATCTGAGGAGTGATGTGGAAAAAACACCCCAACAGTCAAAAGTGGCTAATCAGTCCCACCATATATTTAGGACTAACTTGCCTTAAGGATGGCTCTAACCTGCATTAGCCAGTGCCCTGTCTGTGTAGATTTGCCGATGTCCTACATACTCAGGTGCATTAATGCCTGATTCTATTCCGATGCAATGGCTACGTGCTCAGGGTGCTCTAAATCTGCAGGTTTCACAACCAAACTCCTTGACTGCATATTTCTAGTCTTTCTATTGAATGCAGTGTCCTATTATGAGAGCTATTCTGGAAGTTCTCCAGAACCTGGTGGTGCGGTCCTGGTATGGTGCAAAGTCATAAAAGTGGGGGCCCAATGATGAGTCTTATGGAGAAATTCAGCTCCAGATTATGAAACTTAAAGGTAGATGCTTACATGTAAGTGTCCACAAGTGAGCCATGTATCTAAGCTCACATGATAGTCATGGAGTCAGAGACCAGTGAAAAGGAAATTCAGCTCCTTTCAGAGCAGAGGGCTAGGAAGCTGCCACATACAGTTGGCTGGTGGTACCTGAGGTGCACTAGCACATCCCTCCTGGCTTCCCGCTGCTGCTCTGGAAGGATATGGGTCTCCTGTAGGTCCTGCCTAATATCCACCATCACGGTGTGGGTGCCTCAGTCACATCTCAAATAGCACTAGGTACTTCTGTGTACTTAGACAGCGAGGCTGAAACGCACTCCAGGCTGCTGCATTGGGCTACATCTCCACTGCCTATAAGCACTTCAAACCCACACGTCAACATTCATGTATAGACATGTACATTTAGGTATCTTAATTCTAAAGTGAATAATAACCTCAGTGGTTTCCGCACAAAATGGATTGAGTGCACAAATCCTGAATCACTTATTTATGAAACACTTAAAGCCCCCGTACAGGAAAGGTGCTTGGCGTTCCTGAACTAAATGAATGTGGCAACTATTTCCCCAACAGATAACTGCAGGGTTTAGCTGCTAAGTTGTTTTAAATCCAGAAGACATTGGCAAATAAACACTTACTTTTGTTTCTCTCTCTTCACCCAGAAGATGTGGTGCAACCAGGACCTTAAAATAGAGTTGGAGCTGCAAAGGATTTGGGGCAGCTACAGAAACTGTCGGGGCTGTGATGGCCGTACAAGCAAATGCCTCAGAGCTGAAAATTGTATGAACTAAAGGCTACAGTAAGCGAAAGAGATTCACAGAAAGTACAGGCATTGTCAGCATGCTTCTTCCTCTTCCCCATCCTTTGAAGCCAGCCAATATTGTGGAAAGCAGCCAGAGCAGAAAAGGAAGCAATCTGTATTTATAAGCCTAACAAGCAAGCATAAGACTTTGGGACTAATTTAAGAGAATGATGGGAAAAGAAGTGCCGAACCCAGTTCTCAACCACTTCAGAGCATCATTATTTTTAATTTTTTTTTTAGAAACTGGAAGATTCATCTTTCTGCTTGGTGTGTAAATAAAGATATCAGCAAAATGCAGAGCTTTACAGGCATGTGGATATCATGGGCGCTATCATCCTTTTCTCACATTATTGGAAACAGGTATTTTATCCAGATAATATATTCACAGGCAATATTGCTTTTTCTCACATCAGTCTCTGAGCAGATAAGAGAGTTCCTTTCCATTTGGTACAGAGAATTCCACAAAGGTCTAAAAATGATAAGAGTGGATTTTTATTTTTTTTTTCTTTCCAGTAGTAAAGTTCATAATATAAACCACCAGTCTGGCGTAGATTTAGGTGAGGTTTTGCTGGTATATAATCACACCAGAAGACTGGATGAAAGAAAGGGAATTTTTTTATTCTTCCTAAAGGCAGAATAATAACTTCTGCATTCAAGCAGAGGTACATCTACTTTAGCTAAATACTGCTATTTCATGGCTTCCTTTAAATTAATAGGAATTTCTTAATAAAGATGCATATCAGAAAAATGGCCATCTAGGTAAACAAAACCAAATATGATGAGATTGGCAGGAGTATTAATTTTGGTAACTTAGAGATGCAGTGCAGAAAAACTGTGGGCAACAATCCCAACTTTGACAGATTTAGTAGCACATAACAGTCATTCAGATTAGAAGCCACAGTGAATGAGGATAAAATATCTACTAAGGAAGAAGCTCAGAGGTTTTTAGAGCCATCAGTAGTTCAAGCACCTTTATTTATCCAGAAATGCAGACTGCCTAAATGCATCTTTGATTTCCTGAAGTTGATACCTGTATGAAAAGGCAAACTGTTTTTTTATAAAGCCACATTTTTAGAAGCCAGGATAAGTGGAAATGGCACAAAGTGACTAGATCTAATTAAAGTTTATTAGGATGCGTATTGCCAAAGGATTGATTACTATATTTGTTTAGGCTTCATTTTCAGTCAGAAGATTTAAAATTAATGATTAAGTCTTTCACCATTAAAGAATTATCTTTATCTTTACAACAGCAGAAGTACTCACTCATTTTTCAGTTATTACAATTAATTGAAAGGCTCCAGAAAGTTGTATTTTCTATTTTTATTTTTTCAAAAAAAGGACAGTATTTCTGTTTTCAAAAGAGACTTGGATCCACAATGGTCCATAGGTTTCCTGATATTTTGCAGCAAAATGTGAAAAGTTAAGCAAAGAGTGAGCGTTCTCTGGACTTCTTGGTCATTTGTAAACTTTTTGAGGAAGGGAAAGAAAAATATGTAAACTAGCAAGTGTGATAAAAATATTCTGTAAAGGTCATGTCTGTAGTATATTTAATGAATTTCATGCACAGTATCAATAGCATTTTCAATAATTGATGGTACTTTCTATATTAAGGATATAAAGGGTATAAGGCGTATTAAGGGCATAAAGGTATATTAAGATGGAAGCCATTTTTCATTTGATTACCATTCAGTTTTGACAAGTTGAAGGGAACTTTGAAATTGTCTCACATCCTTACTATTAAGAGACCAGCTATAATCTTATCAAAGGATATATTTTATATTTAGCTTCCTTTTGCTTTTTTTTTTTTTTTGGCTTTGCCTTTATGTTCTTCCAAAAGTAATTTTCCTATTGTCTTCTTACTAATGAGGAATGAATTGGTCCAGATGAAATCAAATTCATTTTAAAAGGAAGAAGTCAAAATGTGTTTCTCAGGGCAGATCAGTTCTATTGCACATTTCTATTATTAGTTCAGAGTGTTTCACTTGTTAGTCATTTGTAGGCGATCTCATGCAAAATCACTTACCAGCAAAACACACCGACTTCGTGGGTCACTGGTATGAAACACACTGGGGTCAACTCACAGCTCCTGTGACTTCACATAGCTATTTACACAACGTCAGAGTGAGCATAAATGCTGTCATTCCGTTATGCAGTTATTTCTCATGGATATTAATAGCTGATAAAAAGCAAGCTTCAGAGCTTAAACTACCTACCAAAATAGATACCTAGTGATGCTGATCCTTTCCTTGGTTATCTTAGGGTGAGAAAATACAGTATTCAGCTTCCATCACTTGATCGATCCACCACAGAAAATCTGACTGAGTCAAGACTCACCTTATCAACTAAATGATCAGACAGCAAATTGAGCCAACAGCTTGATCAGTCATTCTGCGAGCTTAAAAGACTGCATTTCAGAATAGGCTTTGTGTATTGCATCTGTAAGTAATATACAAACTAAGACCCTGGAGGAAAAGAGTTCTTCTGGGAGAACTACTTTCAGCCATAAAGGCATTCAGATATCAAACCACCAACAGAAACAGGGGGCAAAAAAAGTACAAAATCTGTTCAAGGAGAAAAAAAAATAGTACTCCTGTAATCATCTTTTGTCATAAAAGGCAACAGGAACCCTTTTTTGTTTCTCTAAGATTATAATCTCACAGAGGGAAAAAAAGAAGGGAACTCCTACAAATAAATCATAATTTATTAAAGAAAAAAATATTACATTGTTAGCATGAAACATCAATTATCAATTTGGGGTCTTTGTTTCATAGAATCATAGAATAATAGAATGGTTTAGGTTGGAAGGCACCTTAAAGATCATCAAGTTCCAAGCCCCCTGCCACAGGCAGGGACACCTCCCATTAGACCAGGCTGCTCAAAGCCCCATCCAGCCTGGCCTTGGACACTTCCAGGGATGGGGCATCCACAACTTCTCTGGGCCTACTTCTTCTGTGCCTTTGTGTTCTGACAAAAGATGGATAGCCAAGAGCACGGGTAGTGGTATATGGAGATCCTTCACCTTGAGCTCTCCCTCCTTCCAACACCAGATGCTAGTCACTAGTGGCCAAGGATTGCTAGTGCAGAAAGACCACCTTGTGATCTGTAAAGGATTAGTTGGGTGGTTTCAGCCCAGAGTCCATACAAAAAATGCTAGTCCCCCATATTTGATGCTAGCCACAAACCCCACCACCATTTTTGTCTGTGAAGCCAAGAATTTGCCACAGTGTGACAAAGTATTTTCTGCCCACTTCCAGATCAGTTTTGAGACAAGGCAACATATGGAAGCTTACTTGGTTGCGGCATCCTCTGCCTGCTCTGTGAATCCTTGCCAACTGACTGGGATTGCATGTCTATCACTAGCTCTAAAATTCGCATAACACCAAATGTATATTGTGCATTTCGCCTACTCCAGAGCTGGAGCCTCCAACTTTCAGAAGAACAAATATCAAACTTCCTTTTCCATGCAGAGCAAACAGCCATTTTTTCTTACCTAGCCTTCAAATGCCATGACTGTATCTCACTTGCATTTCATTAAGACATCACAAAATCATAGAATCATTTAGGTTCATCTTTGATGCATTGCTAACACACCAATTCAATGAAATATTAAGATGAAGTGACCTCGTGTTGGCTAGCAGAAGCCAGAGACAGTGCAGAAGTAGGAATTGGAAGTGCTCAGACTATTTGCAGTGCCTCCACATTAGAGATGTGAGGCACTAGTTACATTTCTCAATATAAAAGACTCTCCATTCAACCTCAGTTATCATGATACAACCCCTGAAGATACTGTTTAAAGCAAGGGCAAATATCAAGGAAGTGACAAAATGAGCATCTCTGAAAAGAAACATGTACTCTTAGTCTTTTACATTACCTTAAATGAAATAATTTGAGCTCTCTAGCCTGTATGTCTGTCTTTATTAATTCATGTGGTCATTTTGAATTTCCCCTCATTGCTTTTCAGAAATACCTTAATGATGAGTAATGGGAGTCCTCCATACCTGTTACCAGTTATTATTACTTGTAGGAGTGCCTAGAGATCCTGCATGAGATCAAGAACTACTGTGGAAAAAGGTGCTGTATACAAAAGCAGTAAAATATAATTCCCATGGCGGTTGGCACAAGAGAAATAACCTCGTTAGCTCCATTCAATTGTGCTAGTATTTCCAACTGAAATATACATGTATTGCTTTTCTTTTTCTGTATTAATTTCTGTGTAATGAAGAAGAAAAAATATAGCATTGCATTTCTTCACTGTTCCCTGTGTATTGCCTTTTCACTCCAGGTATTCACTTATCTCTGACTCAGTAAGAAATACTTCTTCAGGCCAGGTTTAGAGATAATGATTGTGTGATAAGTGAATTAGAAAAAGAGATACGTCATTATGTGCATAAAGGCCCTCTTGAACTGGGACTTTATGAGTTAATGGTCTGACTGGCAGGAGCGTTGAATATTGCTTAAGGTCTGTTGTGTAAGGGAAAGATTTACAGAGAGCAGAGACTTGCCAGAGACTGCGATTCCTGATAGCACACTGCAGAGGGATGAGTGTCCTCGTATATAAAGACTTCTGACAGGGTGGACATTTTCCTGGCTTTGGAGAGGGAAAAGGCCATGTAATTAATAGAGAAAAATATAGCAACGCCTGATCAGCCAGCACTACCGCAATGCTTCAGATTTCGTGGCTGACACGGCAAATTCCCTCCCCTGCATCCTCAGGCCTGAGTGCCCTCTGGCAGCACGCTGACCTGGCAGGAGCTGCTGTTCAGACGTGTTGCTAAACTACCACTGTCCTCATTTCTTATAAAAAATAGAAGAATGAAGGAAAATACAATATCCTATAACATGTAAAGAAAAAATCTTCCAGGGGAAGGGAGGGGAGGCAGGGCTGCAGCAGCTGGCAGGCGCGCCCCAGCGCCTGACTGCTCCTCTCATCCCACCCAGCTGCACCAGACACTGCCATGATCCCAGTTTGAGAGGATAAATAAGCCCCAGCCCCTGCCTTCTCTGAACGTGACAGAAAACTTATGTACAGCTAAAACCGTATGTGCTTTAGAAAGATATTTAGTGTTAGATATTAGCTTTAAAGCAGTTGGAAAATCTATGTTAAATCTCAGCACAGGATTTTTTTTTCTTTTTGGCCTGCAGGCATTTCTAATAGTGGAACATCACTTTCCTGCCAAGACAAATTCTACCTCTTGCTTTTATTTTCCCATGCCACTTCCTGTGCCAATCAGCATTTCAATTCTTCTGCAAATCCTGCTAGAAATGCACTTCTTCAGCTTCGCTTTTAATCACCGATTTCTTCCCTAGCGCTGTAGTCTACAGTACATCGATTGCAACCTTCACCTTAAATGTTAACCTTGGTCTCCTGTTGTTAAAGTCACACTGCTAAATAATGGGTGCTGCTAAATAAGGAGAGAGAAATATTTCCTCAAAGTATTTCTGTTTCTGTGCGCTGACACCATGTGGCTGATCATACAGACAAGCTAACAGATTATTCCTTTACACCTTATACTATACTTTATTGCACTCCCTTTTCTTCTTATTTTATAAGGAATTAGTATGGTGGAGGTTCAACCACACGTTTGAACAGGGTAATTCACGAAAGGAGAGAAGCAACTATATCCATAAAGGATTCCAAATTAAGGATCTGTTTGTGGCCCCTTTAATTCTGTGACCATAAATGCTTCTTGCAATCAGCTAGGAGGCTTCAGTGAAGAGCAGCTCACAGAGATTTTTCCACCAGGACTGAGTACACCACCAGTATCATGTTTCAATAGAACAGCTGGTGCTTAAAAGGCTGGTAATTACAATTTTATTCAAAAAATCAGAACTGGTGGAGCTAAGAAGATCATTGATTCAGATGGGTGACCTTGAAAGGCAGATTGCAATGAACTTGTTGAACTTCTGAAAAAAGTAAAAAAATTAAATAAAAATAGACCGCTTTACAACATTTCTGGTACTTTCTGGTAACAAGCTACAATCTTCCATTTCCCCCCCAAATACTGTCATTATGAAAATTGACTGAAAAAAAACCACCAAACTCTGAAAAGCCTTATTATTTTACTATTCCTTCCAAGGGTAAGGATGACGTTCTAAATACTGCGCTTCTCTGTAATTAAAAGCTCTGTAAAATTTTGGGTTTGAAACATCATGCTGATGGCGTATTTTATAGAAATAAGAAACACAAAAAGAGCTGTCATGGTTTGGGAGATGGACAGCCAGTCCACGTAGCCCAGTAACCCATCTTGGAAAGTGGCAATAAGCTACTGCCCAAGGAAGAATATGAAATTATAGCAAACCTACAGTAATATTTCCTCTTAACATTTCCCAGCCTCCAAGTGTTTGGGGTTCAGACCCAAAACATCAGTGCATTTCCCTTTCGTCATTAAATCTTCATTAACCTACAATGTCTGCAGCATCCTGCAGAGTAGTACAGCTTAGCTATACACTGTCTGAAACACAAGATCACTGGATAATTCAGGCTGGAAGGGAGCTCGGGGTGTCCCCAGACCAACTTCCTCCTCAAAGCAGGGTCAGATCAGGTTGCTCAGGGCTTTATCCAGTTGGTTATTGAAAACCTTCATGGGTAGAGAATGCACAACCTCCTTGTTCCAACATTTCATCGGTCCCATCAGGAACACATATTCCTTTATACTGAGTCCGGTCTGCCACTTCAGCTCTTTATCATTTCATGGCCATTGTCCTTTTTTCTCACAGAATCACAGAATGATGTGGGATTGGAAGGAACCTCTGGAAATCATCTGGTTCAACCACCCCTGCTAAAGCAGATCCACCTAGATCAGGTCACACAGGAACATGTCCAGGCTGGTTTTGAATGTCTCCAAAGATGGAGACTCCACCACGTCTCTGGGCAGCCTGTTCCATTGCTCTGCCACCCTCAAAGTGAAGAAGTTCCTCCTCATGTTTAGATGGAACTCCTTATGTTCAAGTTTGTGCCCATTTCCTCGTCCTGTCACTGGGCACCACTGAGAAAAGACTGGCCCCTTCCTCTTGACACCCACCCTTTAAGTATTTATAGGTGTTGAACAGATCCCCCCTCAAGTCTTTTCTTCTTCAGACTAAAAAGACCCAAGTCCCTCCGTCCTTCCTTGTAAGAGAGATGCTCCAAGCCCCTAATCATCTTTGTAGTCCTCTGCTGTACCCTCTCCAGCAGTTCCCTGTCCTTCTTGAACAGTGAGCCCAGTTCTCCTGCCATGCACTGCCAGGAAAAGCCCAGCTCCGGCTTCTGAGTAACCTAACCAGCAGGCACTGGTACTGGTTGATAGGTACTAGTTATTTAGTACTGGTTAGGTTTCCGCCAGATCTATCCCTTTCCCAGGCTGAAGACACTGTTGGTCCCTCAGTATTCCATTTAAGGGCAAGTACCCCAGCTCTGACCATGATGGTGGCCCTCTGCTGAACTCACTCCAGTTTATCGATGTCATCTTGTTTAGGGCCCAAAACTGGGCACAGCATTCCAACTGTGCTCTAGTGAGTGCTGAGTGAAGGGGGATAACCCCTTGGCCATGGGGCCTGACACAGCTGAGCATGCTCTTGGCCTTCCCCACTGTGCATGGCACGTGGCTGACCCATGTTTTAGCCTGCTGCCAGCCAGGAGCCCCACAGCCTTTCCCACAGAGCTGCTCCCCAGTGCCCCCACACCCATCCAGCTGTTAACCCAGGGCCCTCTGCATCCACAATTTCCACAGCAGCATCAGGCTACTCTCTCTTTCCTTCTCTGTCCCAAATAACTCCTCCTATTCTGTTGGCTTGTTCTGAGTATTCAGCTAATACTTGCCTAAACCCACATATATTATAGCTCCTAGATCTGACTCCTGAGTTAGAAACTCCCACTGTTTCATTTGTGAAATTAAGACTGATTTCCTCACATACCTGGACTTACTGAATTGTATCTGTTATTTTAATGTCCGGTTACTGAATTTTGTAAAAACAGTCACACAAGAAATAAACCAAAAGACATTTGCAAAGTGTGTATTGGATTCATGCTGTTTATATTTCTAGAGATAAAGTAGATAAACCTCTTTGTAAGGCCTTTTGATATTCTGTAGTAACCATAGCCCCCAGTTCTGAGTAGATTTACAGAGATGACACACTGCTTTTTATCATAGTGATCAGCTTCGTGATGCTGCTGAATTCATCTGGTGTTGCCTGTGTAATGTACCTACTCATCTCTTACTTTCTCCTCGGATTGCAGATACATGCGCTGCTAATATAGATGGCATGAAGCTTCTTCATGTTCTGGCATTTAAGTATTTTCAGACTACTGAGATGTCACTTGTCATACATTTGCTTAACATGCAGCATCCTGAAGGGCTGCCAAAATACGTACAAACATTATAAAAAAGAAATCCAGAGGAAACATTACTTCAATTAAGGCAATTTTTCATGTTCGTGCTCCAAATATTTAAAAAGGGGAAACTGAAAGTTGAAACTAAAAATGAAACAAAACCAGAGGAGTCAGTCATGTACCATAAAGTCTAACTACTGTGAAATAGTCAATGGGCTACTGCTCATCCCAATGTGTGGCTATAACTTCTTAAAATCATTTCCCATGCCAGATAACTGTGGTCCAGAAATAAACTTTTCTCTTATGTTTATTTTTCAGTAGGAAGGAACAAATATTACAAGAGAGAAAGGGGCATGCTCTCAGCATAGACTTGGGCATCTTTGTTCATTTGGATGGAGATGCAGCTCTTTGCTGCAGCCAAAGGTCTCGACCCAGATGATCTGATTTGCAAGACTCTATAAGTGGTGCCATGGCATTTTAGTTTCAGCCCTTGGTGTGCAGGCTGACACTGTTACATGGGTCTCAAGACACTGGGTTTTCTGCAGTCTTCCTGCTGTATGACATTTCCAGATGTCCCATCTCCAGCGATGCCCACTGGCTTGACTAGCAGCATGTAATGACGCTCTACATGATGAGTAATTACTGAGCTCTGCTGCAATCCCACCCCCTGTCCCCTATTTAAATGCATATGCACTACCCAGGCAAATTGTGGCAAATTGGTACAATTAGTCTGTGCATCAAGAAAACACTGTTCTAATGGGGAATATCAATGAATGGATCTTGCCAGGTTTTATTGATACCTGAGTTACACCTGTGTGCATTATGCAAATGTAAACACATATGCATACATACATATATACGTATATACATATACATGCTTTTTAACAGGTTGTATAACTTTTCTTCGAAGCTGTTGGTGCTGGAAGGCTAGATAATCATTCCACGCTGGCCATCAAGCCACTACACGGTTATCATGCTAATCAAAGCCTGCTTTGAAATGCTGTTTAGTTTCATTACCATCACAAAGGAGCAGCTAAAGGACATCTAAGGCAGGCTGGGGGGGAAGTGAATGCTCTGAGACACTATAATCTATTTGAACAGCCATGTTTATTGGAAACAGGAGGGGAAATTGTTTAGCATAAGCTGGTATCAATCACTGAATGCTTTCTGTTCCTTGGTATTAATGCGCAGGCAGCCAGGCAGGAAAGAATGAGCTCTGTGGAAAGACAGACATCTCCCCACTAAAGGGGGAAAGGATTGTTAGCCCCCACACATACCAGACTCCTGAAATTTATCATAAAGACTAATTTTTTCCCAGAGTAGGACAGAGAAGTCGTAACATCTCAACACCCGAATGACCCTTTGTTATTTTGAGAAGTTTTGTGCCTTTTTTGTATATGCAGATTGAATTGGGATTTGGGGGTAGGGATCTCCTTTAGAAAGGATCCCTCCATCCAGCAGAGGCGGAGACTCTATTATAATATAAATAAGTAAAATTGGCTGGGTAACTATGATTTCTAGCCTTTGTGTAGGTGTAAATGTTTTAACTGTCTTATTGCATGGTTGTCTCTTCTTTTTTTTTATTAAAGAAACACCCCCTTTCTCTTTAAAACGAACTTGTCTGAATGATTTGCTGGATTTATCTGCTTTGACTTTGGGTTAGCAAATTAAAAGTGAACGTTGATTTCAGAGGAATTAAATCAAGTGTCCTCAGTTATCATTCTGCAATACGTCATAGATGTGGAGGCCACAACCTCTTCTGGTGCTGTAAAACTGCTGGTAAGAACAATGTAGGCAATGATCTATAGGACTTTGATGCAACAAGTATAGCCATACAAAAGCTTTCCCAGGCTCCCTGATTTGGGCTTGAAAGCTCATTATGGAGCCACAGTTGTGTATATTCATGATAGATGCTGGAGGACGGTTTTCGTTACACATACACTTAAACTGTAAAGCAAACAAGAGTTTCCTGTTATGTCAGTTAGATCGAAAAAGTACTTACACATGCAAATAAATCTAAAAAAATACCACAGCCTCAAAACTGATCCTCTCTGCTTTCCTATTAAAAACATCAGTGTACTTATTCACAATGAAGCAAAATTCATGCTCAGAGTTGCATGTTTGAAAGAAAAAGCAGGCATGTTTTCTGCTGAGTTCCAAAATATTGCAAACCATACCTGCCAGGCCATAGTCACATCACATCTCATAAGCTAAATGAGTTTTGATTAGGTCAATATTTGGTTGGAAAGGCATAGAAGGTGCATCAGAAAGGAAACATTCATCAGTAGATAGCAGACTCCCTTTTGTATGAGCCTTAAACCAGTATTTGAAAGGGCACTATGCCACTGCAAGTCTTCAGGTTGACATAGACAGCTAAGATCTACATGGCTTTTTAGAGGAACAAGAGCATTCTGTTACCTGCCCATCTTAAAGGGATCTATAAATCTGGGTCCTTACCTCATTTTTTTTCTTTCCTAGTATTATTATACAAACTGGTACCAAATTTCATTGAGATATCTAGCTTTCAATCATAAATGTACGGAGTTTTCTATGCAGTTTTTGGTGGGATGGCTGACCATAAAACATAACAATAGATAGCAAGCTTACACAGGACAAGTGATCTTGCATAACTGCAATGTAAACAAGGCAAAAAGGCAACAGACTGTTGTATCCAAATACTAGAAATCAAGCCTCAAGGCCTGGGGGAGGTGTCTTCTCTTTTCCAGGCATGTTCCTTCTTTTTGGATATCCAGCACCATTTTCAAGTCTTTTTTCTGATGCATACCAGAAGAGGCAAAGGAAGTTGATAGTTATTCTTATAAAACTGGTAGCGCCTGTATGTATTCTTGTCCCATTCATAAATGGACTGAAACATTTCAAGCCCAAAGGGCTGCCAAAAAGTGAGACATTCTGGTTCCTGCTGAGTCCATGATCAGAGAGGTGTTCAAACACCTGCCCTGAACTTCTCATTCAGGATGAACTCTTTGCAGTAATCATAAAATCTTTTCCTTCTTTCAAATACGAACTGATTGACGAGGGTTCTGCATTTGCTGGTGTAGTGACTGTTCTTGAAATGGCAATATTATTTTTGGAACACAGAAACTAAGTTCCTGCAGACAGATAAAGTTTCTACTCAAACAAAAAAAAAAAGCATAGAAAACCTCCATAGATCTGTCACCACTGGGTTTCTCTGACTAAGAAATATAATTTATGCTAACTCATGACATTTGGTCTATTTTCTAGTAAGAAGAGGAGGCAGCATACGGACAGGTCACTCAACACACAGTGATGAGCAGTGAAATTAGGTTTTGATTTTAGGAAATATCTGATACACTGCGGGCTATTCAGATTACTGCACAGGTATGACTTTATGTTTAATACAAAGATAGACTGGAGAAACAGAGACTTTAAAATGGCCACCTCAGCTGGAAGCTCCACTGGAACAATATAATGAAGTTTAATTCGGTGCAGTTTTGCATCTATTTATAGGGCCTCATCACTCTCACAACCAAGGAGTCGAATGGGCTGGAAACAAGTTGCCATCACTTTCAGTCATCTCCGAATGGTAAACAGTTCCAATTATAAATTCTTTGCCACTAAATTGTCTGCTGCTAACTGCTCTTTTGCATGTAATTATCAGTGAGGATTTAATAAGTATGGAAATACTATTACATGCCAAAAAGTAAAAATAAATTGAGCAAAAGCAGACTTAAAGAATGTCTGGCAGACAAACTCTTTAATTAATCCTGGAACACCATATTGGCTGATGTCTCTCTCAGTGAACATCTCTGGCAGAGAAATGGGTTTTTATAATATTTCAAGCAAAACGAGCAATACATTTGCTTCTACAGCTAGAAAAGTTTTGGCCTTTGCCTCCAGGTTATGAATTTGAACGGAACACCAATACAGGTGAGAACAAGACTGAACATGTCAAGGGAAACATAGAAAATCTTAACATATCTTAAGAATAGTAACTCCTAATAAAGTACCAATTTAGATGAGGGATAGGCAAAACCTAGGAGGGGTTTTGAACTGTCACTAGGCTTTTAGGTGTAGCTCTATCCGTCTCTTAAACAACCACATGGCTTATGCTGCAGGTAAAACATGGGAGACGGGGAGGAAGAAACTGAATTATCCTCTCAAGGATTTTCCTTGTTTCTGATTAGGAAGAAAGGATTAAGATGGACAACCAACTTTGCAGTGAGACATTCTGCCTATCAAATGGCAATGGAATTTGAAATATTCTTGAAACGCCCCACCTGTGGTCACAGTCATTAGATAATATTGATCAGAATATAATCAGACTCAGCAGATAATAAACCCATATGCAGACATAGTAAGGGTCCCAAATCTAAATCCTGTGTAGTTAATAGCTAAACTACTGTTTGCCACTGTGAGAGAAAAATCCCGGTTCATGTATTCCCCTAAGATACCAAAGAAAATGAAGTGGAAGGAAGACTTGGTATTTTGCTGAATTGATTTTCACTACATTTCTCTAAAGGAAAAACATCTAGATTTAGGGCTGTTAAGCAGGTTAATGACCTGTTGCACAAGATTAAAGAATAAATTATTACTGAGAGAGAAGGAGTAGAATGCAAATCTGAAATGTACTTTCTTGAGTGGAAAAAAAATAGATTTCTTGCTTTAATGTCCTTAGTTGCTGGGTTTTTAGCTGTTGTTTAGTGATTCTGTGTAGACCTGACAAATGCCTTTCTAATGTTCATGAAGAATATTGAAACAGAAGTGACCAAGTTTAGCTAAGCAGAAGGCTGCTACTAAAAGCTGTAGGTGGGAAGCGTTACATGCTTTCTTTTGCTATTCCTGGCCCAATTCCTCAATGTAAATCTGTTGCCCAAAGGGGAACAACCTACAGAACTAGCAAGAATTCTGTTCTTCCTGCCTGCTCCAGACTATACTATTTCTTTCTCCAAGAATTAGGAGGGTGACAATTATGGCGAGACATTTTGTATGTGACATAATACCTGTTTACTCAGAACTCTGAGACCAATTCACCAAGAGCAGATGCGGCAACAGAATTTGATCACTGTTGTATTCACTTATTTTGAATTTGAATTGCTATTCCAGGTGCAAAAGAGGCCATGCCCCATCCTAAACACACTGAGCCTTATGCCTGTAAGTATCTAAAGGGTGGTTTGAAGGAGGAGGGAGCCAGACTCTTTTCAGTGGTTGCCAGTGAGAGGACA
>JAOXNO010000001.1:37516300-37528701 GCA_028565335.1 Limnodromus scolopaceus
AGCCCTGGAACAGGCTGCCCAGAGAGGTTGTGGAGTCCCCTTCTTTGGAGATTTTCAAGACCCGCCTGGATGCAGTCTTGAGTCCCTTCCAACTCTAAAAATTCAGTGAAATTCAGTGAAATTCTAGATCTTCATACTAGGTTGTGTCAGAAAGAGACAACACACTTCAGTACTTTTGTATTTGGCCAAATGAACTCTGAAGACATTCTGGTACACTGTATTTATGTTAGCAAGATCTTTTTGACATAGTTTTTTAGATACAGGTTTGCTTACTACCATGAGAGAGGACAGTCTCAGTCTGGGAGCTGCTGTTGTAACTTATGTATGAAATTAAAGTGAAATTTCCAGACTTCTCCCTTTTTGTGGGCTCATTATGAATTCCTGTGAAATTTCATTATTGAAGCTCTAAAATGAAGATAACACCGCCAGGATGGATTCAATGGCTGTTTTCCCTGTAAGATTTCTGAATTCCATTTGTGACTGATTTTGTGATAAGGTAACTCTCTGAAAGGCATAGCGTCAGTTTTCAGATTGTTTTTGTTTGCTTTCTAAACTAGAACAGGAGAAGAATAAACCCTGGCTGATTGGATGGCCTTAGCAGCATATTTCTTCAGGACTTCTGCATCAGAGCAAATTAGATCATCCTGCACTGATGTAATATATAATTCCCGTATTTTCTGTGCCATCAGCTCCTTGGGTTTGGTTTGAAGGGATAAGAATTAAGCTGCAGCATTTGAGTGAAATTATTTTTACTATTGGAATCACAAGATTTTTTTATGGGCAGGGGAAAAACTACCACAACTGGCACACAGTGTGACTCAGCCTTACATATTGGGAACTGTAATTCTGTCAGCATCAACTGGACATGAAGCACATCCATTGCTTTGAGTCTTTATTTTTATGTAGCCCTACTAGCAAAAAGAAACTATGTTCTGTTTGCAATTTAGTGCACACTGGTTTTATTATTTCCTTTAACTTTTCCCCATGTTTAAATCACTGCTTATTAAATAATGTTCCAGCATTTCCTTTGTAAGTGAGTCTTGGTGCATCAGTAGAGCACAGCTAACTTAAAGACTGGATCTTCTGCTTGAAAATATTCATTGATGGCAAGTAATGAAAAAGTAGTGACAACTGAAACAATAACTGTCTATAAAAATCTGATTTCAGCTGTTGTTGAACTTGTTGATCTTTAGTGAAAAATGAAATATAAACTTTAATGGAATATGGAATATTACACTCACTGCATCTTCCATCATCATATTATAGGTTACAATTGCTACGTTTTTCTACTTCTACTGTAAAAGATGACTCTCTGGAACAAGAAGGGCTGACTGGGCCATTAGTTCTTGATATCATTGAGTACTTAGTGCAACAGTCATTTCTTTTGCACTTCATCTGCATTCCCTAATCACTGGAAATACCCTGGGAAATCTCCTACCATTTGATGACCCAAACAGAGAGTATTTTTTCACTGAAGCCCTTTTTTTCTCCTAGAAGCACAGTCTTATTCTTTAGGTATTTATATTTAACATAAATTATGATGGCTCTTAAGATGAGACACGTGAATTATGGTAATTTAAAATTTTAAATCTCTTGCATTAGATATTCATGGGCACCATTGGTAAACAAAACACATATGCATGAGATAGAAAGCAAGTTTGGTACAGTTGAAAGTAACTCTGAACGTATACCAAGACAGCAAAGTCTAACAACATATAAAATCAAACTACGAGCTTCCATTTTGAATCATCACCTGATCCTATTTACATAAAAATTTTACTCCCTGACAAGAAAAAGGATGAAAAGCTGGGGCTTACTCAACTCAATATGCCACCAAATGTATGTGCCAAAAGAGAGACAGCTTAAGTAAACATCTTGTCAAAACAGAAAATATCATTAAGGAGGCAACACAGAGGGACTGAGCGACTCATATCAGTTTGTTCAAAGCAGAGGCATATATATTCAGCCATTACTCCTTTACCTTTTTGTCAAGGGCTCTAATTAGTCAGCTTGTCCATACTAAAACACTGTAAATGTAGATAATTCTGTAGCTTACTAATTTTCAATGTTACTGTGCTTATGTCCATAAGGGAATTATTCTAGAGTAAGACCCATACAAAGTTAAAGAACGATAGCTGTCATGAAATAACTTTCTTAGAGGAATATTATTTTACATTAAGAACACTCACATTATAAGCTTTCTGCAAATATTTTAAAAGACATATTTTTGGGAACACCTCCATGTACAAACCCTATTTTTCCAGAGTAGCCGCTATTCTCACTTTCTTATTGTTCCTATCTTCTATTCTACACACATCAAGAATGTTGAATTGGTGCTTGACATAAAGATTACTTCAACAACAATGCCATTAAAAGGGGTGAGGGTGGCAGGGAGTAAAGTACTTAAGAGATGACAGTGAAAGAATACAGTACTTAACAATGAGAATCTATAACTTCTTGGGATACCTAAGTGGTTTTTGGATGAATATAGAATTACTTATGTGACTGAAGTATTAATAATACAGATAAACTATTGTAGAGAAATCTAGGAAAAAAAATGCCCTTTTTTTCCTTTTTTCCTGCTATAAAACTTAAAGCCTCAGTGTTTTCACTGGCTCCAAAAAATTATTTTATGATCAAGAGCCACAGTAAAGCTCAAAATAAAGAGAAAGAATTCCTAACTTGGTAGCCCTAGCTGCAGAAATAAACAAAAAATGTCATCTGATAACATATGTGACCCCAAGTGGCAGTTTCTTTTCAACAGATGTAGTTTAATCTTTGAGCAGCAGGTGCAAAAGTTATCTCGAGGCAGAAGCTACAGAGTAATTTTACAGGAGATGTTTCACTTGGTGGGAAATGTAGGAATAATTGCGACATGCAGCTCTTTTGCCTTCTGTCTTCCAACAGCGGATCATACATGACCCAACGCTTTATCTTGAAAGACATATACATATACATATATATGTATATATTTCTATCCCCCTCCCTCAGATTAGAACATGATTGAGCATAATATTTGTTCCTTTGGTCAGTGTTTAGGAATTGATGTGAAAATGGATTTTCATTCCATTCAGTTTCTAAGCTCTCAGAGGAATACATTTGTTCTGAACTACCTAGCTGGACATCCAGGTGGTTGCTAATAAAAGAGAATCAAATGGATGTAAAATCATATTCGATCAGTTCCCGTGGTTCTGGAAATATATTAACCATCCCAGGCTTTGCTTGGTTTTGTGTCAGTTAGGGTTTTATCCTGCCAGATGCTGAAAATGGCATTTAAGTTGTACAGTGCTAACTTGAGATAAGAACTTTGACAAACTGGGCCCTCATTGAGGAAACTGAAAAATTATTCTTTTTCCTGACCTCTGAAGCACGTAAAACAAATACATTAATTAAATGAAGATCTGAGCCTCAGACCTTATACAGTGAACAGTGATAGCGATTTTCTTCCTGCTTGATACACCTGCAATACACAATAACATCTTTCTTTGCAAAGTACATAAGCACATGCTTAACGTGAAGCCATAAGAACACTCTGATTGGTTTAAAATTAAGCAATGTGCTTAAGTGCTTTGTTGTATTTAAGCCAGACTTGAATCAACCAAGATGGCTCACACAACCCAACTACGTTCCACAATTCACTGTTCCCCCCGAAATCTGAAATACCATGGACCACCGCCAACCTCCTTCGCCTGCCCTGCAGGTACTGCACTGCTGCACTACTGGATGAGTCACCTCAAGGAAATGTAATTTTGGAGTTGGCTTCTTGAAACAAAACCTTTTTGCATCAGTTTTGTGGACAAACAGTTCTGAACAGAAAGAAATTACTCCCATAGGTATTCCTGCCCTTCTAGTAGTGTTCTGGTCCTGAATGCTGACTAAAATGGGATATTTCCATTGCAATAAAATAGCTATATTTACAAGCTGACCTTGAAGCATGTACAAACTATTCCTCCAAGATGGTATCACAGCTTCTCAGCTAGATGCCTCAGACTATGCACTGCCAAAGGATAATGAAAATTCTCTTTCAGCCTCAGCTGCTGATGCTGTGTAAATTTAACGTAATACAGCTCTCACGCTGTTCTTGGCCTTTGCTGGCTTCCCAGAATGACCCTGTTAACACCACACAGAGAAGCAGAGCAGATGAAAGAGCAACGAATGGAAGCAACACAAGAAAAGGACCTGAGAGCAATAAGTCTCTGTGGTTTATTCACAATGGCAAACGTGGAAGGGAAACAATCCTGTATCTCAAAAGGACAACCTCAGCCACGCACAAGGCTGGCAGATTACAGTAGGTGCTTCTCCAACTGTTCCTCTGCTCCTTGGCAGCACAGGGGAGGGAGTCTCAAGGGAGAGTGGAGGGACACCAGCTCCTGCTCTGATAGTGATTCTGTCTGGGCAGCACACTTTGATGACCTCCTGGTGGAGGATAAGGCAGCAGAACTGCATCTGCCTTCTGTCCATGCCCATTGCAGCGGCAGACAGTGGCACTATTCGCAGCAGGACAAACTGGCTGCAAAGCGCCACCAGATCAGCTTTTTCACATTGAGTATGCGCTGGCATAAACGACCACATCAGGTACAAGAAAACAAAGAAACAAGCTTACTTCTTTCTATATTTAGAGAAAACCTGCCTCCAGACACACTGTTAAGGATGAACTTTGAGGATATTCTTACAAATCGTTGAGAGACAAAATCATCTTTATCTTGTGATCTGTGAGCAGACAATTGTCTCTCTGTATCTCATCCTTCCAAATGACATTGCTTCTGCAATATATCTGTTCCAGGCTCTCTGAAGCACTGGCTAGTAATGCAAAAATCTTATAAAAATGACTAATTTTGGCCTCTACAACATGATAACAGAACAAAGCCCTGATGTGGTACCATTATAGCTGAATAGAGAGATAAAATTATGCCTTTAAAGTGGCAGTACCACAAAAGTGGTAAAAAAATTAAAAATCAAATAGGTCACCTTGACTGTGACAGGCAGAAGATGTTGTTTCTAAGGTAAGTAATAGGACTCAACATTTCAATGCATTAAAAGACTAAGAAGTTTTGGAGTTCTATTTCTGTTTTGGAAATGACATTCCTCTGTATCAGACTGTAGCAGTGTGGGTTGACTTTTCTGATAGAAGATATTAAAAAATGCCAGCTCTCTCAGTGTGAACTACTGGCATCATTAGCCTCCCGAGAGACAATGAAACAACAGGAGGCATTTCTTAAGATTGTTTTGAAATTTAAACATAATCTTTTCAATATATGTTTTTCTTACTGGCATGTAATGATTTAAAAAGTATAACTAATTGCAGATGCTGTCTTTTAAGAGCCTCTTCCCACTTGAGTAATACACATGAGATAGATGGGATTCTTGGCTGGTAATTTTGCTTCTTTTGATACTTTGTTTTGTATTTCCCATTCATATACATAAATTCACAAACGAGCCACCAATACTTGGCAGTCCTACTCAATTTTATACATATTCATTATGAAGAGAAGAGAAATTGTACATACCCAGAGGGTTTAAAAAATCTCATGGTGGCTCTGACAAGTTCAAATATACGTTGTCTTGTGTATCTCTTAAATTTAGACTATACCCTGCTGTTATAATACATGGCTACTAATCCTGGAATGATATGAATAACCTGATAATACATATTTAAACAACTTTCACACCTATGACTGTGTTAACTAATTTTAGCACACAAACATGTAGTTAATGAATTACATCAAAGAGCAAAATAATGTTGAAAGACACTGGAGACCAAGTTCAATAGGTTACGATAAGAATATTTGCAATTAACATTAATTCTTGTTTCTGTTCAAGGGGTTGTTGACACCCACAAAGCCCTTCATGCAGAGCTGAAGAAACTGGTCACCGCCTCTTCTTTGGTACCACCACCTGAGTGCAGGACAGCCAAAAAATGGAAAGACCCTGGAGATCCCAGCCCCTTCAGCAGCCCCATCTCCAGGGTCAAGTGGAAACGGTCATGGCAAAAATGAGCGAGGCTCAGTTAACTAAGTTTGGGTAAAACTCTAATGAGGACAAGGAGATATGCAGCCTTCTCATACGTTAGCAGATACCTGTGTTCTGGGGGTTGGATCTTGACGTCTGTCCTTTTGAAGGTTTCAATTCAAAGCACTCAAAGATTTTGAAGGGAGAAGTGGCAGTTCTGTTGGTGCAAATGGCAAAAGCAATCTCACAGCAGTTCTCCAGTCCGTTGCCATGCTATGCCCTTGTTCTCTTTGCAAAAACAAGCAACATGAGGACACTACACAGACAGGCTCTAATCAGTACTTGAACTTAGTACTCCTCTGACAATATTATGTGGATAATAACCACTTACTGTGTGTTAAATATACTTCAGTTCACTATAAAAAATAATCAAGGAACATTTGACTTGATCAAACGTAGAGCTTCTCAGTCCTAGAAGAGTGGGACCAACAAGTGTGTAGTCCTGCTCAGGAGGACCTGAATGGTACAGGTATTACAAGTCAGATCTAAGAACTGCAGCCAGCTACGTAAGGACGCCTGGAGAAGTCTCTCCTGCAGAGCATATGGAAGTCAGGGGATGTTTTTAGATTCTTCTGCTGTGAGAATGTGGATGACAGTGTGTATTGAGTTATTACTATAAATTTATTTCTCAAATAGCAAATTTGAAAGAAAAGAACACATCATATATTAAGAGCTCCAGCATGTGAGTTCAAGACAAGTACAGACCTTCAGTAAAACATTCACAGAGTACAAAAAAGATCAAAACATGAGTCAGTTTGTGGCAGCCAACAGAGACACATCTTGACAGGCAGTGGACTATGTTCGCTGTTCAAGTGATGTAGGCTGGCAACAGGCATCATCTGCTCCAAAAGGAGAGTCTCTGAGTCACTTTACCTTGAATGATCCCGTGGATGACTCAGTTTCGCTTCAATAAATCAGACCCTGCAAAGTTACACTCTACACTTCCATAGATTCATTCATTCCAATTTAGTTTTAGCCTCCCTGTTCACCTTGATTCATGGGAGAATAATTATATTTGTATTTTTCATCTTTTCTGTTACTGACAGTCTCATAAACGAGGGAGACAGATGGCACATTCTATTGGCCTGAAATGAAGCACTCTTAAGCAAGAATCAACGAAACAGCAGCACTGCTTTAAAATGCTGTGAAATCAAACAGATTAGCCCTTACGTCCACTTTGACAAACAGTGACTCATATTGTAATTAGCCAATGTACTAACATAGAAATTTCTAAATTATCAATGCAGTCAAGGCTTTCCTGAAATGTGAGATCCATAATAAACAAAATCCATGACACAGCTACCTAATAAGCTTAAATAGTCTAAACACTTCAAATAACTTGTATTTTTACAACTTCTGAAACACAAACAGCATTGTTCAATATCAGAAGTTCCAATTAAACAATTGCCTTTAAGTTTACTGAAGACAAGTGCCTCTAGTACAAGCATCACTTGAGATTGTTATATGAAGAAAGCTGGGTGTGCTGACATCAAGGGAAATACAATTGGCTCTGAACAAATTACAGATTTAGAGTCGTGATAAGGAATGAAAATATAAACGGTCAAGCAAAAAGATAAACAACCTGGACTGATTTTCAGAAGAGGTAATGAGGAAGAAAAAAAATCTTTTGTTCTACAAACCGAGTTCATCTGGCATGAAAATAATACAATAATAAAAATCTTTGAATCTAAATTTCTGGCTCATATTTCAAATCAGACTTAATTTGAAAGATTGATTTTATTTTTTATTTTTGGGTGGTTGTGGCATGTATTTGAAAAGTTTTGACCACAGCACTGCAAAAGTCTGTGCAGTGTTTAGCAACCAGAAGGGAGATTTCTTTTAGCAATTTTGCATTTGGGTTAGGTTTTTTTTTGGCCTTTAAGCAAAAGACTGTTACATTTTTTTCTTCAAGATATTATGTTTCCTGAAACTTAATCTTATGATGAGAGTGCTATTGGAGGTCTGTTCTTTTAGAGAGGCAATTTCAGCCCATTTGATAGTTGCTTCAGTCCATTACTTAACCAGACGCACATATTATTTTCAGCACCGTTTTCCTGATCTTTCTCTTTTTCAAGCTGATGGAATCAGACACCCAGTTTGCTTTGCTTTACTTTGCTTTGCAGAAGTGGATTATCTGGGTTAAAAAAGAAAGGCCCAGTGGTTCACAGCTGTAGGTATTATTTATTCTTCTTGGTAAGTGTGTAGCAATTCTTCTAAATGAGAACAACAGAACCTTCTATTGTCCAGAAATGAAACGGTCTTAAGCGAGAATCAGCACAGTGGCACCAACTGCTTTTGGAAAGACGCTTTGGGATTCTTCCTTAACTTGCATACGAGTAATTTTTCAGCTTTAGGAAGAAAGAAAAACTTAAGTAAAACTTTGGCTTATGAGGTGAAAGGCAGCCGATTTATTTAGTTCCAAATATGCCCTACTTTGGAAATGGCTAAGGAATTTCATCTGCAGGAATTTCATTTGCTAGGGAGTGTTGTCTAACTTTAAAAATGAGGAAAATAGAAAATTAAGGGGGATCCCCCTGCCTCCCCAAAAGCATTGCTGTGATTAAGACTCCAAAGCCAAGTTTTGAGTTCTATGGATAACTCATCTTCATCTCTCAGAACATAATATTTTGTACCATGCAATATGGCGTTAAACTTAATGTCTTGTAACACACATTTACCTGTATGACTAGTGTAGGTTTATGCCGCTTTTTAAATTTGTTTGCTTTAAGTTAAAGGTTGCCAAATGATTCTTTTTTGTTTCTTTCATGCTTAAGCCTAGATCACTTCTTTGACACCATCTGTGGTTTGTTAATACAATCAGCCAATAAATTTGTAAAGATTTCCTTTCCAGGCATCTTTTTAAAAATTCAAAGTTCAGATGTACAAAGTCAGTCACACATCTAGGTGATAAAGCACAACTGTAATGTTCTCTGGCTCAAATATCTGCTTGCAGTGGTGAGCAGCTTTTGACTTAGAGCAGCAATTTTCCTTTTATTTCCCCAAAACCAGCTGTAAAAAACGATAACCAGCTTTAAACGTGTCATCCTAAAGGATTCCCTTTAAGCTGAGTAAAGCTGTGTGGTACAGCTCTTTCCATGCTGACAGATGAAGATGCAGCACATTCCTGTTGTCCTCTGCTGCTCATGACTCCCATGTGAAGCAAAAGGGCAAACTGGTGAGGGTTCAAATTCTAGTGCTGCGAATGCGTCTCTTAACTAACTCCGCTCTTTTTTCATCTTCAGCATTCGGGGAATATATTTGCAAGTGTAAAGCAAGATAAATCCTTTCAGGTTCCAGCATTTAATTAAGCTTTCAGCTATCTTTGTGAATGAACCAAGAGCATCTAATATGCGTGTCTACAGGGAACAGATCAGGAGTACCACTCCATCTGTGAAGTTTGCTATCAGCTGGAAAAAATCTCTTCTCAATTAGCCTCTCTCTGTGTCTAACTTCCTCTGGAACATTGCATCTACTATAGCTGAATCCCTGTTGTAATAAATGTACTTGAACAAAAAAAATACTTTGACTTCCTCCATGATGGCCTGTAATTCTGGCAGTAATAGGAAATCAGGTTTAAGCAGTGGCCTGCTAAGCTGGCTGAGGTATAGAAACCAGCATGGGAAGGATGACGTTAAATGATTTAGAAACAATTTTTAAAGTGTTCAAGGTTGTATAGCAGACCATCGCAGAATTGTTCTGTAATTGTATTTTTTTTTCTCTCATATACTCTCTTATTATAAAGTGAATGTTTGTAGGATTCCCAAAATGCAAAATAGCTTGGTTTAGCATCTAACTGGAAATGGTAAGCATTTAAAAAATTAAATCCCAACTTGAGTGCATCTGCTTACAAGAACCACTGGCAATGCTTTAGTCCACAACAGCAACCAACATAAAGACCTTTCCTACCACAGAGAATTTTCTATCGTCTGGTTGGTTTAACGTGCTCATCCAATAGAATGCATCATGGTAACCATGTGGGCAGAATATTTTTGGAACAGATGATCTGTCACCACCCCATAACCACCCGATCCCCATTTAGTACCAAAGTCATGAATGTAAACAAAGACCAGGTTAGGATGGTCTTTTCCCACTGTAGGTGAGAACTGATAGTGTGATAATGATGTCTCAGAAACAAATTGTTCCTGGGAACTGTAAGATTGCTCAAAAGTCACAGTCACCGAAATGATTTAGAATACCACTAATGTTCACATGGCAAAATACGAATCAATGTGCCAAGTGTCAAACATTCGTGCTTCAACTTTTTATATGTCAGTATTTCAAATAGGAACTACACAGTTTTTCTGTGTGGTGTATAGTATCACCACAATTCAGACATCATAAACCATTTTCTGCTGTCACAACCAAGTCAAGACTGAGTCTATCTTCATCTGTATTGTTCCAGCTGGCTTCCTTGACTATCCAACACAAGTGCTCAAGAAAAATGAAGTAAAGAATTTCCCTCTCCAAAGGTAACCTCTAAATTAACCATTCCCAAATCAAAGGAGCAAATGGTCTATTTGAAAAATCAGTCAGCTATGGGGCCAGCTCTCCTTCTGAGTGCTTCCCCTCACTGCAGTTCCTCTACCTGTACCGACGTTTCACCATTTCTTGGGACACTCAAGCCCTGCTTCCCCCGACTACTCCCATCTTCTTTCTCCATCCCTACCTCACACCCCACCGCAATGCCACATCCAACACCATGCTGCCCACCACCTTCTTACCTCATCCATCGTTTCGCTGTGCAGTTCTAACCTACCACCAGGCTGCTCTGGGGAACGAGAACAGTACAGATCAAGCTCTCTCTCCAACACAGCAGACAGAGAATTAACACCATAGGTGTCTTCCAAAACAGTTGCTTGTACACTGTGGTTGGGTGGCAGGCCATGGCAGTGACACATGATGTCTCTCCACACACTAAGGAAAGAGCACATGCTTTCTATCAGCTGCTGTGCAAGGCTGCCTGCAAGCTGCATCTAATAAATGCCTATTTTAAGGATTTTTTTTTTTAATATACATAAAGGGATCAAAAAGCGCTTCTTTGGGAGTTTTGCTGTACACACATGTAACTGAACTGAGAAGGATTAAGGCTATTTATCATTCTCATATTTTAACACGAACCTTAAAGAGATTTTAACATGTGGAAATATTTCCCCAGTTCTCCTACAGCTCCACATTATCTACCCATGCATGGGCAGATCATGAGTTAGGCTCAGAAAAGTAATGAAACTGACATAAATATTAAAAAAAAAAATAATCTCTAAAAGGTCCCCTTTGGCATCCAAGACATCCGAAAGCACTCACATCACATTCTCAAGCTGCTTTCTGCAAACCACGTCCAACAGAAGCATGCCTTTCTTTACCAAGAAAATTACTTTTCCCACCACCACTTTTTGACTTCCACCAGATGCTTCCTTCCAGAGCATGCTCAGCTACGACGGGAGTCATTGCACGCCCACAGGAGGGCCTGGAAGACGGGCTGCAGACTCCCTACCGCCGGGACAGGCCGTGGGCTTGTAACGGCCACAGAACACAAAGCAACGTGCCCGGTGCCCCGCACAGGGCACCGACAGGCGCTGAGAGCACCAGTGACCCTTTTTGCTGTGGAGAACAAGACGTTTATGTAGAAGACGGCCTTTCAGCCAACTGTTCCCCTCCCTGAGGTACACCAACCGCCACCACCGCCGCCCCCGCCCAGCGCTTCAGCCTGGCAGCAAAACGAGGCTCCACATCCCAGGGGGCAACGCGCCGCCAAAGCCCTGCCACTTGCCTGAACTACAACTCCCAGCATGCACTACCAATAGCCCTGGGCCTCATGCAGGCGCGATGCACGCTGGGAAGCGTAGTCCCCGTCAGCCTTCGCGCCGGTCACCCCCCCACCCCTCCCGCCACTCTCCAACGGCGGCCTAAACTTCCCGCGCACGCTCTGCGCCACGTACGCTCTGGCGTCACACGGCGGCGGACACTTCCCGCCCGCCGGCGAGGCCAATCAGACAGCACGACGTCGAGGGGCAACCTTTGACCCGGCGCCGAGCGCGGGCGGCCTGCCCCGCCCCTCCCGCCGTGTCAGCCGCAGCCGCAGGAGGCGGCGGAGCCCCCGCCTCCTCCCACCCGCCCCCGCCGCTGTCCCCGGCTCCGGTTCGCCCCGCCCGAGCGCCGTCCCTAGCAGCGGGCGAAGTGGAGCCGGTGAGGCCAGGAAGACGCCGCCGCCTCCTCCTTCTCTTCTTCTCTCCCACCCCCCCGGCCCGGCCGGGTCCGTCAACATGGCGAGCGCCTCGTACCACATCTCCAACCTGCTGGAGAAAATGACATCCAGCGACAAGGACTTCAGGTGGGGGCCGCCGCCGCCGCATTCCCCCCCGCAACCCCTAGCACCCTCGGCCGCCAGCCCGGGC